>QLNU02015270.1:18606155-18647828 GCA_006491805.2 Dysdera silvatica
GGGAAGATTTTCTGTTTCATTATAACTAATTCAGTGGAAAGTTTATTGATCTACAAAGTATTTTGATCGCCCAAAGTATTTTGATCGCCCAAAGTAATAAAAGCTCCCTAACTTTCAAACTAAAGTCAAATCGATAACGTATTCATGAACCCAAATACTTAAATTCCGATGCCATATATTATATTGACTTCGGCTGCGAATAATATTGCCATCTCCTAAAAGAAAACATTCTTCAAAAACAATTATTTTTAAGCTTCTGATGTCTAGAAACAATTTTCAGAAAACTGATATTATATTTGTTTGTGTTATGTGTTTTTTCTAATCTGATAGAGTTATTCTTCGGCGAGTTATTGATCGTGGTCCTATATATTACATTTCCCGATGAATAACACCACAGATATGATACCTAAAGTAAACAATATGCAGACATGTCGAATATAGCTGTGTTGTTGATATTCTCTTTCCCGCACAAAAAGTAAAAAAAAATAAGATTAGAATAATAATAATCATATTAATAATCTGCTTTTTTGTTCTTTCAATTTCTAGTATCTAAACGCACCTTGGACTTTTACAAAAGGTCTTCGTTTATTCGGTATTTTGCAAGATTCTTAATTCTCTTTCACGTTCTGGTTTGCATATTGAGGTCATTTTTTAAAGCTTTCCTCCGTATACTACTTTTTATACATTTTCTTAGTTTCTTTGGAAATAATTTGGCAATTATTTGGAATAACTCATCCAGTGTTTGTCTACTAACTTTGCATATATATTTTAGAAGAAGTTAGGAAAAACCGAGATAAGAGTTGGGGAAACCCTGGTGTGAAACTACTTTTGGATAACCAGGAACTAGAGGAATACACACATAACATTTGCACTTTCAGTTCACTTCGCTTGATGAAGAAAGACAAAGTTCTCGAAACGTTGAGAAATTTCTCTTACGCCTTTGGTAATTTTTTTTTTATTTTTACTTCCTTATATCCCTTTCTACGTATTTTCTGGTACAGTTTTCTTTCATATCTATTTTTACATTATTTCTTTAACCTTTTTATTCAATTCAGTCCTTTTCCTTATCAACAGTTAATTTTGCTCTTCCTTTTACCTGACTTATTTCCTTCCATTCTCTTTTAATACTATTGCTTCTTCCTGTTTGTTGCATCCTGATTAGTGTGGAAAGTTTACTAGTTTTGGTAGGCCTTGGCCAATCATTGCATTTCTTTGTCAACATTATTCAGGTTATTTATGAATGTAGGTCCTTGCCAGTCACATTTCCTTCGTGTTATTTGTTCCGTGACAGGGTTTTAGCGTTAAATATGTCATAATTTCACATTACTTTTCGTCCAATGCATATTCAATATTGCACGACAGAAATTATTCGTGAAAAGGATTTTTCTTTTTATCATTTTTCAATAACACAAATAAAATAAACATATATAAGAGGCAAAGTACAAACAAGTCCATATTCATCTTAATGACTTTTGAACAAAGGCTCGTAGAGCTACGCAAGCTAGGTATAATGTAGTAAGGAGGCTATTTGAATCAAATTTGACCATTAGCAGCGCCCTCTGCTGAGAAATGTAGAAATTATTGCACCTAGCCCGGAACTAAACAGGACGTAGAGAATATTTAAATTGCAAAGTCGTTAAACATTAACTAATTAGTAGGAAATGGCATATCATGTACGCCGATCAGGTGGGTGAGTAGAATATCGTATACATGTAGTGGATCATATCCTCGTCGGCTGCACTATTAAAAGTAATAATAATAAAAAATAATACATATATATATGTATCATCATCAACCATTATCTACCGACTGCTGAATGAAGGTCTCTCCAAATGCTTTCCATACGTATATCCTGAGCAATTCACTTCCACGTCAACCCAACCTGTTTTCTTATTTCATCCATCCATCTAGTTTGAGGACATTTTTTAGGTCTTCGGTGGTCTCTTGGAATCCAATTCAAAATGTCCGTTGTCCATCGTTGATCAGTTCTTCTTCCAATATGCGCGGCCCATCGCCATTTCAGCTCTTTTACTTTAACAATGATGTCCTCTACTCTAGTTTGATCTCTCACCCAAGTGTTCCTTTTTAGATCTATACTAGTTACTCCAATCACGTGCCTCTCCATGCTCATTTGGGTTGTCTGTAACTTCCGTATTGCTCCAAATGATAGACTCCATGTCTCTGATTTATAAGAGGGGACTGGCAATACACACTGCTGAATGAGAGTAATGTTATCTCTACCAAACTAGCGGATAAGAAACCTCTGAACATGACTATCGCTCAGGAGCAGACCTTCAGAGCTTCTACAAGCTGTCATATTTTCGAAAAACCGCTGGAAGGGGATAATGTTCGGGATCATGACCACATATCAGGTAAACTTATTTATAGGAATTGTATAAACATGAGTAAAGAATCTTGAATCGTGAATTAATTGTATAAAACATTCTATTTTAATCTTTTATGGGTGACTTTAGAGGGGCTGCATACAATGCACGCAACCTCAAGTACAAGCCCTCGGGGAAAAATATCCGTTGTGATACACAACTTGCGGAATTACGACGGGCACCTCATCACTCGCGGGCTTGAAAAGATACAGGACCCAGATCTTACGTGTATCCCGAACAATAAAGAGAAGTACATCTCTTTTTCAGTGGGAAAGCTGCAGTTTATTGACTCCCTGCAGTTTATGGCGTCCTCGCTGAAGAAGTTGGTGGACAACTTACCTCTTCCAGCTTCCACCATCTACATAGCCAGTTCCCACCCGATAAAGTCTCGCTGCTACTTAAGAAGGGAGTGTATCCATATGATTATATGGATACATTCACCAAATTTGAGGAGAAGGAGCTACCTTCACGAGAGGCCTTCTTCAACAAGTTGATGGAGGAGGAGTTACCCTCTCATGAGTACATATATGCTCGAAATGTCTGGGAGAAATTGGAATAAAGAACCTGGGAGAGTTTACGATCTTCACATTTTAAGCGATACTCTCCAACTCGCTGACGTGTTTGAGAACTTCAGACACCTCTGCCTAGATTACTACAAGATCGAACCCTGTCATGTGTACACCGCACCCGGGCTAACATGGCAAGTTTGCATGCGCATGACGGGGGTTGGTCTCGAGCTGTTAACCGATCTTGACATGCATTTATTCATCGAGGCAGGCATAGGGGGTGGAGTATCAATCATCTCAAACCGGTACAGGTATGTCATCCTCTTGAACTGTAGAATTTATTAATTCAATTAAAATTTTTGCATATTTAAAAAAATAATCGCTATTTTTTTATTTCAACTAGGCCAATAACCGATACCTCCAGGACTATGACCCAAGCAAGCCATCTAAGTACTTCATGTACTTCGACGCTAATAACTTGTATGGTTGGGCAATGGTGCAGCATCTCCCAGTGACCGCTTTCCAGTGTGTGGACAGGGGATCAGTATCTGAAGCAGAGATTTAAGCTTTGAAGGATGATGACGAATTGAGATTCCTCTTCGAGGTAAATACAATGTGTTATGACTCTTTTGCTAAAAGTTTTCTTCTTATAATTTTTTACACTTTCGCAATTTTTGTATTTTTCAATTTTGCATTTTTTATTTTTTATTTATTTTTTTAGGTTGATCTGGAATACCCACAGGAGCTACATAACCACAGTGGTGATTACCCGATGGCTCCTGAGAGGATTAAGATTACCAAGAAGATGTTATCGGACTATTCCGTAGAGATAGCTGAAGAGATGGGGGTACTTTTCCATGGTAGGACTGGGAAGTTGGTGCCGAATCTTAACAAAAAGGAACGGTACATTTTTCAATATCGAAACTTGAAGTTATATCTCTCCTTGGGAATGAAGTTGCGGCGTGTCCACAGGTAATTAGCACGCCGAATCTATACAACCCACTCTTATTATTGAATATTACCCCTTTTTACAGAAGAATGTGTGTATTTATTTTTTTACAGATATCTTCAATTTTGTCAAGAGCCCCGGTTGAAGACGTAGATCGAATTCAACACTGAAAAACGGAAGAACGCCCGCAATGAATTTGATAAGGCCAACTTCAGGTTGATGAATAATGAGGTCTTCGGTGAGATTTTCTTTGAATAATCTTTTAGGGATTGAGTGAGAGGAGGAGTTGATTAATATATGTGTGTGTGAATTACAAGGGGAGGATGGTTAGATATATATGATTTTTTTTCCTTAACAGGCAAAACCATAGAGAATCTGAGAAACAGGGTGGATATGCGACTGGTAAATAGAGATGACATCGCCAAAAAGCTGGTGGCTTCATCTGCTTTCCAGAGGTTTACCATCATCACTCCGGATCTTGTCACCATCCAGCGAAAGAAGGCTACCCTCACTCTGAATCGGCATACTTTGGGTTCTCCATACTCGACATAAACAAGACCTTGATGTACAACTTTCACTACAACAAAATGCTTGTCGAATATGGGGAACGAGCGAAATTTCTATTTACAGATACGGATACCCTATGTTATGAGCTGACAACTGAAAACGTTTGTACCAATATATCCCAAAACATGTCAGAATATGACACATGTGATTACCCCCCTAACCAGCCCTTATTCAGAGCAGCTAACGAAAAATTGCTGGTTAAAATGAAAGATGAGTTCGCTTCTGTACCCGCTTCCCCGTTCGTTATGCTTAGAAGCGAACTATTTCTTTTTTTTTTTCTTCTTTCCTACTTTTTCTGTATACAGATGCAAACAACTTTATGTCAAAAAGAATGTTAAACTAATAAGTAAATGCTGAAGAATCCATAGCACGTTGCGTGCCTATATAACCACAAAAAGTGCCCACTAAAACCATGGGCAGCATGTACATCCGTCCGCTCATCAGGATGGTAAAATTATTAAAAACGACCCCCTTTTATTTCATTTGTGCTTTAATTTAATTGAAATAGTTCATAGAGGAATTACTATACTCAACGTATACGTTATTTTTTTTTTCCCATCAGGTGCAAAAAATTTATTTACTCTCTAAATAAACGCTTTTTTTTATTCAACTCGCATTATAACCGTCTGTCTAAATAAATCAAAGGCCCTGCGGAATATTGCTGTGGTAACGGGCCTTCCAAGCGTAATGTTAATCCAAGCTCGTGTCCTAACGTTGCCAAAAGGAAAAAAAGTAAATGTACCACTTAATCGTTCACCGGAATCCGATGTTGGTTTCGTAGGTCTATGAGGTTCGGATTCTTCGGAAGATGTAGGTCAACGGCCTTCGGTGGCGTAGTGGTAACGCTCCCTCGTAGCATGATGTTAAACCCAATTCGGGTTCCAATGTTGCCAAAATAAAAAAAAAAAGACTTACGACTTAATCGTTCACCGAAATCGGAGTGAGTTTCCTAGGTCTTTGAGGTTCGGATGTTTCGGAAAATGAAGGTCTACCGTCCTAGGTGGCGTAGTAGTAATGCACTCGCCTATTCTGTCATCAACCGCGATTTTATTTCCAATGGTATCCTGAAACTTGTACCGTTTATACCTCTACCATAGTCCGAAGTCTTGTTTCCTAACGGTGGTTGTGTAACGGCGTGTATCAGGTGTAAAAATATTATAATCAAATGCATAATGATAATAAGTAATGTATTTCTAAATTTAAATTTATTATAATTGTAAACCTGTTAATGTACATTTATTTCTCAGCAGCGTATTTTAGTTTTCAATATTATTATGTTTGTCGAATAGCAAGAGGATAGAAAAAGTAATATTAGCTAGAACTGTCAACAGTAACCAGTTAGCTAGTTAGTTGGTGATTTGTAACCGCGCCGAGAAGCAGCACGCGAGTAGCTGTCTGATGAGTTGCTAATTAATAGCCGGTTAATAAAAGTTTGATGCTATGTTTTAAATAACGCTAATTAATGTCCATGAACTTCCGAGTTAAAACATTGACAATTGTTCGGGTTCATTAGAAAATTTAAGTCCAGGCTTAGCATGCCCACATATGTGTGAAGTTCACACATATACACCCAGGCAAACATCTAAATGAATTCAGAATTTAAATATTCCTGTAAGTCCTGGAAAACATCATTTGTTTTAAAATGCGGCCTAAATATAAAAACTCGGAAATCGCATCTTCCTTGTAAAAATAAAATTTTTGGCAAACCCAACTTTTTTAGTTTCGTTTGCAAGCTCCGCATTCGTTCTATTTTCTGAGTTTTTGTTTTTTTTTCTTAGAAATATTTCTAAAAGTTTGAGACAAGCTATCATTTTTTCGAAAAAATAAATTCGCTATTTTCTTACATTTTTGCAATTCTAATTTTTGATGCGCGTTTCGGCCATCTTCGCTATTATAAACAAATTCTATACACTGTCGTATTTGTTGGGTGGCCTATGGATTGAGTACATTTTGCACATGACATTATTCGTTTCAGCGGGAATCTGTTCAGATTTAAAGACCTTGTTTTTATTAATAAACAGAAAACATAATTATATTAAACTCTAAAATATATTCTAGTTGTTGCTTTCTGTTTCAAACAGGCAAAAAAAAGTTTTGTTTATTTCACTCAAATAGCCAAATGTGTTGTGTTTTTATAACGCGTGAAACTATAAATTACATCCGTAAGGAGTATCTAACTCATACTTGAAACCAATTGAAGCTCATTTTAAACCATAATCGACGATTATTCTCCATCTTATTAGTCGTGGAGCATATTTTTTCTGAAAGCTACACATGATGGAAAAATGTTTTTGACATTTTGACAGAGGATAATTTCTGAGAACTCTCATCCTTTTAGAATACATGGTAAGGGAAAATTACAATATATTGTGATTTTTCCTTAAAAAAAAAGAGTTTATAAACTCTTTTTTGTTGGTATTGGATAATACTGATGATTATGTTGTAGCAGTGTCTTGTTTTTTGGCTGCATCATGCGGATGAATACACGATCATGCAGATTTCTCTTTAGCACTATTTGGCGTAAGAACACCGGTAATGCGGTCCTGTATTAATAACAAGCTGTGAACAGCGAACCACTGCGCTCTTATTGTTTCTTCATTTCGTTTTACTTTATTTGAACTATCGGCTAGTTTCTGATTTATTATTTTTGTTATGGAATTGGACTTACGCCTATAGCTAATCATGTTAAGCTAATGTTACTATTTGTATGAATTTTGGTCCTACTTTCATAAGTATTATACTCATGGATATTTCTTTCGGAATAGAACACGCTTAACAGCGAGTGGGTAAAGCTTACTTTAACCCACAGTGACAAGTGTAGTTCGTTCACGAAAAGTAGTCCGATGGTACCGTTAGAAATAACGGGAGCTGACGTCACAAACGGCCTAGCCGATTAAAGCAGAGGGGAGGACGTCATTTCAGAACTGGTTTTTAGCGAACGTTTGTCTTGAAAACTAGTTCTAAAATGACGTCCTCCTCTCTACTGTAATCGGCTAGGCCGTTTGTGACGTCAGCTCCCGTTATTTCTAACGGTACCGTCGGACTACTTTTCGTGAACAAGCTATACTATATTTAATACATTAAAGATCTTACGATGAAAATTTCATCAGCATAGGCATTACGAAATAAAGCAAACAAGTATAGGCCATTTATTGAACATCGTTAAATAAAATTTATTTTGGGAATAAATAAAAACATAAGCTTCTTTATATCGTGTTTTTCTATTTAACTTATTGCGCTGAAAGTCAAGCGGTAATAAAATGTACATTTCTTTAAATTTCAAGCAAATTCAAAACTGAGCATTATTTTATTACATATCTTATATACATATATTACTTATGCAGACTTTACGTTTCAAAATTTGTAACGTTAAATCGCAAACCGGATTACGTAAGCTGTTGTATATAGCGAGCACTATTTTCGTTGGTACTAAGTTCCTCGTAATATACAGATCTTATTGTGGATACATATATAGTATATATGTATTATAGTGTACACGTATTATAGTGTATATGTATTATATACCATACACACAGGAATATTAATAATACTAATATTGTCTTCAAGTGGTATTTTTATCGATATGGGAAGGAAAATAATTATTTTTTAATCATGTTTAAAACACAAGACGACAATTTCATTTTAATATATTTATTATTCAATAAAAAAGCATCCGTCAAACACATAAAGTATCATCACATTTGTTTTTAAATACAGGCAGGCGTGCAGGTCTCTATTATGTACAAATATTTTCTTTTGAAATTCTTGGCACAGAAATATTTTGAGCAATTTTGCTGAAATATTTATTAAAAGCAAATAAATATTTACAATTCTTTTATTTTGAATTGTGAAAAATACTGATAAATATCACCAAAACGGAGCTCTGTACAATACATTATTCAAAGAAACGTTATGTGTGAATAATGTGAAAATAAATAATGAATTGGCACTTCAACATAGGCTAAATGTAATAAATGTAAATACGAATCGAATAACTTGCGAATATTTTTTGAAATTCTTTGTCACTACTCTGTGAATTAAATTTTTCCCATAGATGTCTTAATCTCAGTTGTGAATTTAATGTGATTCATACAAAAAAATTAATTCCTGAACTGGTGACTTTAAAAAGAGCACAAGTGCTATCTCATAAATTGAATCAATTTTCGCCAATGTACTATCGCAGTATAAAGAATAAAATTACAATTTAAAATTGGTACACACCGGCATCGTAGCTACAGATGATCCTGCGTTCTAGGCAGAACAATCCAGATTGCGCCCCCCCCCCCCCCCAGTCATGGACATAATCTCTCTTGTGACTTATTTCAGCTGATTTTATGCCTTCCCTCGCCTGCGCCTTTGACGTGAGCCTTCCCTCGCCTACGCCCTTGGCCTGAGCCTTCCACCCCCTTCATAGCTACGACCTTGGTAGTCATTAACAGTGCGTCAAGCCGTTTAATGACCGAACTACTCAACGAACCTGTTCATTCATGTTCGATGAGCAAAGTGGTTCTTAAATTCGTTTAGTAGACGATTTGGCGCATTTTTAGTACACATAGTCTGTTCTCGGACAATTGGCGGCCTGGTCGCCTTTAGAATTCAAGGGAGCTGACGTTACAGACAGGTTGTTTCATTTCAGTAGATGGTAGAGCGACTTTCAAAACCGTTTTTCGCTCGCGAAAAAAGTTATGAAAGCGGCGACTGGCCGCCAATTTTCCGCGAACGGACTATACTTTATGAGCCTCTTTAGACCTAATTGGCGATATTTTGAAATTTATCGCCAAATCAGACTCATGGATGATTTCTCCAGGAAATGTATGACAATTCTCCTTAATATGAACATTCTTAAAGAGCTTTTGCAAAATATAGTTTATATTAGTTGCATTATTCTAAATAATCAACCAATAATATAAAATTTGATTATTATATCCATCGGCAAAGCACAGTAGATCCTATGATTAACATAACATATTTAAATAACATATGTAAATGGCCACTAAGATCACGTGCATGACATTTAAATAGTTTATGAGTGGAAATTTCACTTGCAGCAGATGTCTCCATAAAGCAAACAAATAGTCTTAAGTATACAAATAGCCTTAGTTTCGACTGAAAGTTGGATTTCAAAAACTTTTTACTTTCGGTTTCCACTCACCCCTTTCGAAACATGTAATCTACAGCCAAGATTATAAGTATGCATACCGTATTAGTAATTCTGTCGTTTTCACCTTAACAACAGTCAGTATTTAAAATATCATCAAACACGTTTTACATAGGAATATATTTTATATATTTCCTGATACATAAACTCATATATAGTTTAATGATTGCACGAAACGCTATTAACTGGTGTTTTCAGTCGCCCAGAATTACATATGCTTTTCTTGAAAATAAGCATTCATTGAAATTCTCTGAATTGTTCAAATTGATTGATATTTTAAAGCACACCGCAGAATTTTTTTACAAAATTAAGAACATTTTGGGAGGCTTTAAAATACAAAATTATGCGAAGAGAAGAAAATAAATCCATTAAAATTATGATTAAGTTATAATAAGGTTGCTTTCAAATATTCACATAATGAAGGTACATAGCAGTTCATAACAGAACTACACTATAAAGGCGTTAAATATATAAAAATGGCAAAAATATACTTAGCTTAATACATAACCTTTCAAAATATCTAGTGTGTTTTATTTCATTTTATTTGATACATGTTTTGAAACTGATATCTTTTATTTACGTCCAGTAAAATTTTATTTAAGAATTACAAAAAATTAATAATTTCTATGTTAAACCTTCTAAGTGGATGAAATGCATCTTAAATAATTTCATTTTATTATTACAAAGAACTCATTGTAGAAAACCGTCAACATTCAGAAAATGACCTCTTTGCTATGAAAAATGGCCACATATAATTTCAACATTTTTTATTCCTATGACAAAAACTATTTGAAATATTTTTTAGTTAATCGAGAAATATATTTGCTTTTAAACGTATGCGGGCCCTTGCCAACTTGAAGTGTTGAATACAAAGGTTTGATAACATTTAATTAGTACCACGTATATCATTCATAAGCTAATATTTGTGAAAGTGTCATAATCCGAAATAAAATTCACAGCATTTGCCTGTATTATACTTTTAGTAAAAGAGGACTATAGCTCTGCTAACTAATACCATACATTGTATATATTTATAATCTTAGTACAAATAAGTATAATTTATGTAACATAAATAGATAATGATTATTAGAAAAATATGAAGTAATTATCCACGTATATATTTTGGAAATAATATATATATTATAACATCGTTTTTGTGCCTTGAACATAAATAATTGCTTTTATTTAAATTTCAATTTTAAAATATAGTAAAGTCTCATTTTTATAACATCAAATTACATCCATTTCCCCATGCCGTTGCTTCATAACTATTATCAATTTTACAATAAACGATATATCGCTGTCTTTTTGTTTTTTAACCCTTTAATATTTCATTCCGAACTGTACAGAAGATTACCTAGAGTGCCAAAGAAAGTCTGAACACTTCTCTCTCGCATTTCAATAACTAGATTATTGATTGCTTGCTCGCAGTGGGCGGAACTAAAGTATAAGGGTTAATAAAAACACCCGAAACGGCGATACATCCCGCAGTCTAATCGACAATAGCCATAAAAATGAAAACTACAACATTTTTTATAAAAATATGCTTGAAACCTACCCCTACTTTTAATAACCACAAAAAAAGATCGAAATATAGAAAGACAGATGATTGTTTTAGGTTTCAACTAGTAAGTTATAAAAAGGTTTAGATACAAATAATTCATGATTTATTCACTTTTTAGTTTTAGTAAAATATACATATTCTAAATTATTCATGAATGTTTGATAATATTTGTGCTGAAGAAAAGAAATGCTTAAATTAAGCTTTTCTGAATTTTGTTTGTCGGAAGACACCTTGCGTACTACTATTAAAAATGATTGAGGACCTCAAATATATGTTCCTTTTGTTTATATGTGATTCGTTGAGTTATATGTCAAAAGTGGGTAATATGTATAAAATGTTTCGAGAATCCTTCAAAAGATGCTTTAAGATTCTCATGTGTCCGCGGAGCAAAGACTGAGAAAGTGTGCTTTAATTTATTAAGACAAAATAACAAGTTCATTTCATAAGGGACCCTTGTCGCGATATTAAAAGACAAAAAGCCTTTTAAAAAAGATTTTGCTTCACGAAGATATTAATGTTATTTATTTAATTAGGCATAAGGTTGAACTGAAAAATAAACCTCAAATTAAAAATTGTTTATTTTTAATCAAGTTCGCAAAGATGACTGACAATGAAATATAACGAGTATATATTAATTATACATGCATCGCAAAATGATTTGGTGCGACAAGTAAAATGAATATTCGTTATTATTATTAAAAAATACGTCATTTAGAAAAATGTAAGTGAATTGGATAAGTAAAATGATTACTCTTCTTTCAGGTGGACGGGAATTGTGTTTTATATTTTAAACTTCAAAAATTCAGACGTCAGTATATACAAACACTAATACAGCTTTAATAGTCTTTGTTTAATTAATAGGATTTTTTACACGATTTAAATAATATTATGTTTCGATATTAACAATCAAGATTAGTAGTAGTATTGATTAGTGATTTTTCACAGCAATGTGGAAACCACAACGATCTTATAATCATGTTGCTGCATTTTAAGAGGGGATATAGAAGATATTTTTTTTTGGCTGTGACCTTTGCGCGTTCGCCTGGATACGCCCCTGCTGCATCGGACAATACAGTTACTTCAGATGAAGCTGAATATTTTCCACTTCCTTGTCAGTTTCAGATCTTTTAAATAAAGATTGTCATCAGTAAATGCTGAAATGTGAAACGCACGTGAAAATGTATTAACATGAAGGAAAATTTAAATTATTGCACAATTTATAATTTTAAAATTTGGCATTATGTACAAAAAAGTTATGAATAATTTGATGTACCCTACAAAGTCAGTTTTTAGATAAAAACCGGATTTCAATTCGTAGAATAAAACGTATTTCGTAGACGTTGATATATACCCGAGAAAAATGGGTATTTCAGAACTTAAATGCTTTACAGAAACTCTTGTAGACAATCACACAATGACACTACAATTGAAAATGAACATGAAATTTAATATTTTTGTGGTTGAAATTAACTAATGATTTTTTTTAAAGGATCAGGAAAATTGTTCACCAGACATTGCTCGTGAGTATACTAGTCAATATAAACACTTCTAACCATATTAAAAAATGCCACGCACAAAAATATTTTGATCTTTAAATTCATTTTGGCAATTTGAAGTACACGAAAGGTGTAAATAATTCCATAATTCTAGAATTCATGATATTGAGTTGCATCATTCAATACGTTTTAAAGAAATGAGAAAAGATATATTTAGTGTACATGAAATTTAGGTTCGTAACTTTCCCTATACGTCTACCTTTTCTCGCTTCTACATACTTCCAAAAAAAAATCGCATGACATCCAATCTGAAGTCATATGTTAGCTATTTTCGCCGATTTCAAATCGATGTTAGAAAGATGAAATTGATTGTAGTACTTCCGGATAAAAGTAGTCTAAGCCCGATTTTTAATGAGTAGATAAATTGGAAAGTGAGGATTGAAGATTTGTAGTTGATTGATATCTGTCACCTTTCATCACTGGACAGATACGAAACGTTTATACAGGCATGGCCTGAAAGTTATGCAAAATACATCGTTGGGAGCAAAAGGCTGAAATGTCCATAGTTCAAGTATGCGGAACAGAGGGCTGGAAAATGGATAATATAAAGCACATCTTATACATATAGTTCAATGTAGCAACATTTTTTCACGTCTTTATTCTTGATTTTGCATTTGGGCATAGTTTATCTTTTGTCGAAGCTGTTGTATTTTGCCATTTTATTTTGCTTGGTGCACTATTTAGCAAAATTTGTATGTGGTTTGGATTGCGCGTGTGCATTCCAAATTGTCTCAGACAGTGTGTTATTTACAAGCCGCGCTGAATAACATCTTAAAACTGCCAACTAGTTTTGAAAAATTATTTTGCTCTGTCTCAGTTTGTTGCATAACACCCTATTTCCACAAAAATACTGCTTGTTTGGCGTAGAACTTGCGTCATGTTCCGTAAGTTCACCGTTCAATTTGGGAATGGCGACTTGAAGTAAAAAACAAAAGAAGCGCTTTTTTTTTGTGAAGGTTCTTGTATCTTTTAACTCACCCAGGCGTAAATTCCAAGCCCACTTTGAGACCAAAATTTGCACTCGGTTTTGGAAATATCGCCAAATGAAGTATTTTGCGCCAATTCGGCGCTCTTTTTAGGAAATCTCAGCCAACGCGGATCGCCAACGGTATGTCCACCAGATTTCACAAACGCCATTACTGTATTTTGCACGTTGTCCCTGAAGGCGAAATCCTCTGTATCGGGGCTGTCTACAAATTCTTCTATAGTGTCGAAAAAGGCAATTATGTCCCAGAGATGAAAACTGTATTTGGCACCATAGTTATATATGTTTGCCTGAAAATAGAGTAAAAATTACTATACATAAACGCATGCTTGAAAACTGAAATTAAAATATTGTAAAAGAACAATTTGTTCGCAGATTAAAATAATGATAATAATAAAAATTTATACTGGACATTACTGACATAACGACAACAGACCTACAAAAAACTGCCTTACTGAATACCGCCTACATATTAAGAACCTACATGGACAGCTCTCAGGTTCTTGGTGCAGACCTGAACTGAACCAAGAAATCCAGATCAAGAGAATAGTGTCCATCTCCTTGATGCTGTGTAATACAACAATGTATAACGGACATAATAATACACCTGGGTCATTCCACGCCAACTTAACCAGACCATGTCACCCACCATCATATAGTTCAACGAAATTTTGCAGGCAAGTAGTCTTGCTTTAAAGAAAATGCCGTGAAGATTTTTAGGCCAATATATATATGCAATATCATCAAAAATATGAGACTTTGATGAAAATTATTTATAACTGCGAAAATAACCACATTCCGATCACGATTTTTTACATTTATTTGCACACTTTAATTTATTGCACGATTATTTTTGAAGTTCTCTGAATAAAAAATGAGATCCAAATGTAAATGCATGTGCTAATTTGAAAAATTACATCAGATTTGACCTATCTCCTTTAGGTAGGATTCTAAAACTTTATCATTCAACATGCTATAACTTAAGAGCCAAAAATTTTACTTGCTTAAAAAAGCAATGTGGCACAGCCGGTACTAACCTGTAATATTTTCTTTTGCTTAACTACATACCTTGGAGCTACAAACTGTGAAGTTTCGTTTTAGGGTGTATTATACTTTTTGGAATATTAATTTTTAAAGAAATGAAATACTACTCTCCCAACCAGTATCTCATGATTGCGATTTGGCGACATTTGGCGGTAGATGGCGGAAATTGGCGATCACAGATTTTGAGCATATCTTCACTCGTATGTTAATTATAAATGTGGGTTTAACAAAAATTAATTTGTTTATAAAAAGTTAGTGTGCATATGAAGCCTGGTAATAATGTCGTGGCAGCCGCCGAGTTGAATAATACCCCTTGTTTATGTTTTTGAGTTAATTGGTTTACGGTAGAAACTAAAAAAAAATGATTTTCTGTAAAGTGTTTACAATTATTTATAAAAAGTTATGTATGTCATGTGGCAAGAATTCTAGGCAAGATTTTTTGTGGCAAGAAAATTAGACATGTGTCTAAACGCATGTATACATGTTCCTCCCATTATTAAAATCCTTGCCTCATGCCATATATAATTTTCTATAAATAATTGTGACCACTTCACAGCATATTTTTTTAATTTTTGCCGTAAACCACTTAACCCAAAAACATAAACAAGTGGTATTATCCAACTTGGCAGCTGCCACTACATTATCACCAGGTTTCATATGCACACTAACTTTTTATAAACAAATTAATTTTGGCTAAACCCACATTCATAACTGACATACGAGTGAACATGTGCTCAAAATTGGTAATCGCCAATTTTCGCCATCTACCGCCAAATGTAGCCAACTCGCAATCATGAAATAACAGTTGCGATAGTAGGATTTCTTTTCTTTAAAAATTAATATTTCAAAAAGTATAATGCATCCTAAAACGAAGCCTCGCTATTTATAGCTTCAAGGTTTGTAGTTAACCAAAAAAAACACTGGTTAAACTGGCACACTGGTTACACTGGTTACACTGGTTTGTTTGTTTGTTTGTTTTTTGGTTTTACGGCTCAAGGTTACACTGGCACAGTACTGGTTAGTACTGACTTTGCCACATTGATTTTTTAAACAAGTAAAATTTTTGTTTCTTAAGTTACATCATGTTGAACGATGAATTTTTAAACTCTACCTAAAGGAGATATCATTTCTGGAATTAGCACTTTCATTTACATCTGGATTTAATTTTTTATTCCGATAGCTTTATAAATCCTCGTGTTATAAATTAAGATGTGCAAATAAATGTAAAAAATCATGATCGGAATTTCGTGATTTTTGCAGTTATAGATGATTTTTAAAGTACCATATCTTTGCTTCTATTACATATTTTGACCTAAGATTTTGCATAGAGTCTTTTCTTGGGTCATATTCCATACCTGGGAAAAATCATTGAAATCTATGATCGTGGGTGACATTTTGTAAAATTATTGGTTGAGTTGGTATGGAACGATCCACCTTTATGTATTCTTCCCTGGTACAGCCATATTAAAATCGCGGTGTATTATTTACATTATGTTGAACTGCATTATATAACTAAACATTATAAGTAGAACATCTACAACTTAGAACTTTAAAACATTAAAGTGTTATAAAAATAAGATAAAAGGTGACCATAGTAAAAAAACTTGCTTCATGCCATTTTAAATTATATTGTATCGATATTGTAGTGCACCGTAATCGATTGCATCGATATATTTAAAAAAAAAATCGATTCTAATCGATATCAATTTTCTTTAGAGCAAAACACAAACCCTATATTGATCATATAAATGAGTAATATAATATTGGGTAATCAGTTAATCGCAATTAGCAAATTTGCATGTTGAAACGCATTCGAAAAAAATACAATTTGCTATTAAACATAATCTCCTCCAACCAGAAATTAAATTAATTCACTCGTTTAATAATAATTATTTGGTTCCTGCTTCGATCAAGACTTGCGAAAATCTAGACACGCGGGCGGAAACTTATTGAATAGCATATGGGAAGGAAAAGTGTCAGGTGGCTTGGATATAAGCGTCAAGAAAAGGGCGGGAGAAAACAATTTCCGCGGGAAAAGCAACAGGGATTTTATTTTCCGGCAAATCGATAAACAACGGTAAATGGAAAAGAGTATAGTGCAGTTTAATTAGACGTTGTCGAGATTTCTTGGATCCTTGTTTATGGAACAAGTTCTATCATTTGGACATGTTTGTTTAACATTATTCTTTAGAGAGAGGCTATAAAGTTTCGTCTCCATGATTAATTTTTAATGAAAAATAGAAGTAATTCCATAAGAATCTTTTCATGTATAGAGCGGCTAAAATTTTTGAATATGAACATTTGGGTGTAACGCTTGGCTTTCCAAGTTGTCAATATGCTAGCGATTGTCACTGGAAACAGCCAACTCGGTGGCAGTAAAGCTGCAATTGACAGACCAGCACACGAAGAGTAACAAACCTTACGATAATAACTCGTTTCTGAGTGGCAATCTCCCTTCGAGATAGCAAATACCCTCCATATTGCGCAATTTAATTTCTCGACATCCAGCTTAGAACTTCCGAACACCAGAAAGTACGCTAAAACTATTTCAGAACCAACATCTTGGAACAAAAGATCTCTAAACCTTCCGAGTATTCCGCATGTTTCTGTGTTGTGAATTACGCTTGGAGGCATACATGTCCTGTCCAGGTGGTGGAGTTCGGAAGGTCGCTATTATGTTCTTGGAACAAATCTGCGCAGCCCAAATCTCGTAACAGTACCTCACAACGAAAGGAGAAATCCTGTTACAATGTATAGTTTGAAAGTTGAAACACGGAAATTTAGTTATTCCAGGCTTCATATTTCTAGGCGCATTTTAACGGTTTATTACCAAATAATAACTGGGTCCGTAAAGTCATAGGACGCCGTGTGGCAACATATTTCCCTCGGTCCAAAAATTCTACATTATGCAGGATTGATTCATTCTCCAAAGGAATGATATTACAATAAAACCCCCTGTTATTCGAAATAAGAGGGGCGAACCTTATTCCGAATAAGCGAAATTTCGGAAAACCTGAAGATTTGCTTTCGTAAGTGCGTAAGGAAATTACAACATTTATCTAACAGCTTTTAATTACATATCACTAAATTATACATTCCTCTATTGATGGTGAAAAACGTAAGAAAGTACATGTATGCATTATTCGAGATATCAACTGTTTTGCAATGGTTCGATATCTTTGCATACATCCGTTATACAAAAAGTATATACAGTGTCACCTCCCAATAAGGGACACCCACGTGACCGGACATTTTGTCCCTTAAATAGAGATGTTCCTTACAGGAGGTGACACTGTACATAGCTTTGCATACTTGAAATGTCCTATTTGTTTTCGTCCTTCGGCCGGATTTCACTAGAAACCAAATATGAGCGTTTTTGCCGCAAACATTGTGTGTGTGTATGTGCGTGGAAGATGGTTCACTTCCTTAAGCAAATAATAAGTATAAAAAAAAATAATGAATATAAGATAAAATAATAAATATAAAATAAAATAATAAATATAAAATAAAATAATAAATATAAAATAAAATAATAAATATAAAATAATAATTGCAGCAGGAAATTTTGGTTGATCAAGATTGTGATGTCGGAATTATCACGTACCAAAGTTTCAATTAACCGAAGTACGGATGATTGAGGTTCTAGTGCGTTTTGCATCAGAAATAATTTTGTTTTTTATAAAAGCAATGTTTTAAAAGTTTATCTGTATGTTTTCCATGGGTGTAGCATAAAGGAACAACATCATAAATAAAAAAATAACGTTTTAAATTACAATTACGTATAACAAATGTGTGAAATATTTTTGCACATGTTTAACATTGTTTTTGTAAGATATTATTACCCAGCTTAATATAATTACCAAATGGTCAACACACAAGATACGGTCCATGATTTTTATTATTTTAAAAACAATTTCTTTTTATTGTATTACAAAATATAATTGCGTTGCATATCTTTAGAAGACTATATGTTCTCAAAAATATATTAATTTCTACGTGCTAATTCCGACACCCGTGTTTTTAAGCTCAAACTAGAGTATTTTGTTATAGGAGAAAAACAGGCATAGTCCCCGACCTGGATTCGAACTGGAGTCTCTCCGTTGAGTCCGGAGCGGCATAATCGCTATGCCATCGAGGACAGAGAACAAAGCTCCTTTTCTCCGTGTATATATGCAGTCCGTTCGCGGAAAGTTGACCGTTAGAATTCAAAGGAGATGACGTCACAAATGGGCTAGTTCATTACAGCAGAGGGGAGGACATCATTTCAGAACTGGTTTTAGCGAACGTTTGTCTGGGCCAAAAACCAGTTCTGAAATGACGTCCTCCCCTCTGCTGTAATGAATTACCCCGTTTGTGACGTCAGCTCTCGTGAATTCCGACGGTGCTATCAGCCAACTTTCCGCGAACGAACTATACTGTATTATGTGGCGTAATTTCCTAGGTTTTGAGCTGTTCGGATTCCTCGGAAATATGTAGGTCTCGGCGTAACATCACCCTTGATGCTCTTGTATCGTGAAACTGATAAGCAACTTACCTTAAACATAAATAACACGTAGGGAATAATTATTCCTGATAATTCCAACACCACCATTTTTAGCTCAAGCTATAGCTTTTTGTTATAGGAGAATGGAGAAAAAAAAACACAGAAATTCGCCCCAGAGGCTTTCTGTGTTGACCATTATTTGGCAATTGTGTTATCCCTGTGAAGGGTAATAATATCTTACAATCTATATATATATATGAAGGTATGTCGTATACTGTTCTCATGGTTCTGTCTTGGCCCTTTGTTGAGATGGTGAGAACTCGCTGGTTTATTTTGATATTTTGGACAACCCTGTAATGCCAATGTTATGACAATAGTTTGGTGAGGGGGCCCATTCTTATTTCAGCATAACAATACACGGGCCCATAAAATGCAAGCTGTACAATGCTGGTTTGATGGTATAAATGTGAAGAAATCAAATTTTATGTTCGATGTTCTAAATACCATAAAATAGATTTAAAATTGGAATAAAGGCTGACAGCTTGGCTACAAAACCTAAAATTGGCGAAAAATCAACAAACGCTCTTTTAACAGAATGGCGAGCAATTCCAAATGTAATGTTTCAAAATTCAGTAAATATACTCTTAAAAATGGGTTCTCAAAAATGAGTAGAAAGTACTCAATTTTGAGTACATTCCAGGTTCATAATAGCTCCGAGTAGAAGTGTCTCAATTTTGAAAACTGCAGTACTCATTTCTGAGTAACAACAGGGGATCAATTTTGAGTACGTTTAGTTTCAAATCTGAGACTATTTTAAACCCACACGTACTCATTTTCGTGTACAGGGATTCAATTTTGAGTATGTTTAATTTCAAATTTGAGACTATTTTAAATCTACACGTACTCGTTTTTAAGTAAGTGCGATTACTTATATTTGAGAATTCACTGATTCGTTTATGAGACGATTATACTAAAAAAAAGAAAAAAGAAAGAAGAGCAAGCGGAAGTTCTCATTTTTGAGCAAATTTGTTTTTACCTTGAAGATTTCCTAATACAATAGCATCCGAATTTGCATCAAAAAATAGATCCACACTATATTGATTTTAGTCTTCTTTCCAAGAGAGGGAAGGTATACAACTCTTTGGATACTTTTGATCGTATAATGTAGTAAGTTTGAAAGCAAAATTCTATAAACTCTTATTAAAAATGAATAGTTGATTTAGACTTATTTGGTAAAGTGAGAAACTAATTATGTCTTGTATATACCTTATAATTCTGATTGAATTTAATAAGTCTAATTGTATGAAAATACAGCATATATATATATAATAATGAAATGCAAGAAATTGGAGAATTTTAATAATTAATCTGCAGATAAGCATCTACAGATTGAGTTTCTTAACTTCGACATCAGCGTTAAAGCACGAAATACAAGTTTCGAAAGGTTAGTAATCATTTTCCTATTCCATTGTTGATGAAAGGAATGCAAAGATTAATAAGATTAATTTTCCAACTCACGGGCTTGGAGGGTGTGGATTTGAGGATGTATCGATAGACGGGAGATCTTGAGAACTGGGCCAGATGCTGAGCCATTTCGGTGATTGGACACGTCTGACGAATGTCTGATACCATCGTCGTGTACAAGTATTCAGCCGTATGAGATGGATCTGAAAACAAACACAATGATTTGTTAATTTCCATGTCTAAGAGGGAATGCCAGTTCATGGATAGGGGAAATTCAATTTTGTCCATCCTGCTTATATTGGTATTCTATTTAAAACAT
Organism: Dysdera silvatica; assembly: GCA_006491805.2. Taxonomy (NCBI): domain Eukaryota; kingdom Metazoa; phylum Arthropoda; class Arachnida; order Araneae; family Dysderidae; genus Dysdera; species Dysdera silvatica. The sequence continues at coordinate 18,627,135 of QLNU02015270.1, forward strand.
CATGTTAAAAATTATAATAATTCTTTAAAATTATTATTACTTTTGCACAACAAATCGTTATTATCCCTTTGCTAAATGGAATATCCATTTTTATTTTTTCTACGGATGTTTTAATAAATAATCTGAGGAATTCCATCTTGCTTAAAAAAGCGTTTAAGTAGTCACGTAGAAGTGAGAACTTCAAAATTTTATTTAATCTTTTCTGCCTTAAATATAGGGTGTTCAATAACCCTCGTATAATAAGTAAAGAACGTTATTCCTGGGAGAATTTTGAGATATAAAAGTAATCTTCGTTTTGGTGACAGATCAATACTTTTTGTGATATTCGCCAAAATAGTCTAGACAATGCGGAAGCTGTCTTCGTCTATTAACACCTTCGCAGGGCAGTTTAAGACGAATTTCAGAAAATTTCTCTCAACGTGGGTGTGGTGTAAAGCACTAAGCAGTTTAATCGGTAATTTAATTTCAAAAGCGAAACGCACGCGCAGTAATTTTTTTCAGCCAGTTGGATAGATTTCATGGCAGTACTAGTGATTTTAGTATTGTAACCGTCCAACAAAGCCATCTACTTCTGAGTAAAATCTATCAAACTGTCTGAAAAAAAAACTACGCGTGCGTTTCGCTTTTGATATAAAATTACCAATTAAACCGCTTAGTGCTTTACACCATACCCATGCAGAAACAAGTTTTCTGTAATTCGTCTTAAACTAACCTGCGAAGGTGTTAACAGATGCAGACAGCTTCCTCATTGGTTGGACTATTTTGGCGAATATCACAAAAAGTATTGACCTGTCACCAAAATGAAGGCCACTTTTATATCTCAAAATAATCCCAGGCACACCGCTATATAAATATTACCCGAGGGTTAGAAAAAGCTCTAGCTTAAGCTTAGTGAGGGTTCAAGTATTACGTAAGCAATATTTTGGCCATTTTATACCCACCCTCCCCATTAAACGAAAATTAGCATTGGTTAATATATATTGAAATATAGTATATATTATAATGACATATTGAAGACCAACGAAAACCCTTTCTCCCTACAAGGTGCTTACGTAATATTTGAACTCTTCCTATACGTGGGTGCCGAAAAATTATTAAATATAATATCCGGGGGTTCCTGAACACCACGGATATCCCCTTTATGTGCACTAGATCAGCCCAGACGAGTCTGGTCATTTTCTAATGTTTCCCGCATCGGCAGTTGTCAGTGTTGTTATGTCCCAACTGTGTTCAATTTAATTTTAATTCGTATTGCCCGATTTACATATTTTATGATCTTGAATAGTGTAATATCGGGCTGAATTAAAGTAAAATATTGCATTTTATCTACATTATATTCCACCACTATCTATGCCCTGTTGGATGAAGGCTATTTCAAGTGCTTTTTATATGTCAATCCGGAGAAATTCGGATCCATGTTATCTTAGCTTCTTTTCATGTTTCCTTCATCTGTCTAACATTGGGTTATTCCCTAGACCTTGTATGACCTTTCACAATCTAGTCGAGAATTTCAATTAACCATCGTTCGCCAGTTCCTCTTGAAGTATGTTAAACCTATGCCCATTTCAGCTGTAAGCTCCAGCAATGATGTCACATACACTTGTTTCTTTCTCCCTTTCGAGAATTTCTTACCCAACCTCTTCTAGTAATTCCAAGCTTGCATCCCTCCATATTCATTTTGTTTATTTAATATATGTATTTAAACGCACACACACACACACATATATATATATATATATATCAAGCTCATCATGGGGGATTTCAATGCAAGAATTGGACAACAGGAACAAGGAGAGACATCGGTTGGTAAATACGGATATGGGGAAAGGAATGAACGTGGCGATCAACTCATCGAATTTGCAGAAGCTGAAAATCTTAGCATCATGAATTCATTTTTTAAGAAGAAACCGCAAAGAAAATGGACATGGAAACACCCAAATGGGGGAACTAGTGAAATTGACTATATCCTGGCAAACAAGAAATCAATTATTGAAGATTGCAGTGTACTGAACAGATTTAATACTGGAAGTGATCATCGAATGGTGAGATGTAAAGTGCACTTAAATACTAAATTAGAACGACAGAAGCTCATTAGGAAACAAGTAAGTAAGAGGGTGGATTTAATGAAACTGAAAGTAAATACCGAGGCATTCAAGTTGGAATTAAAAAATCGCTTTTCTGCACTGGAAGGACTTATTGATGAAAGTGATATCTCAGAAGCAAATGAAAACATTGTTAAGACAATAGTTGAAACTGCTGGGGAAATTGGTGGTGTAACCTGTAAAAAGCACAATAGCAAATTATCTGAGAAGACGAAACAGCTCATGAAAAGGCGAAGAGATATGAAGGTGGACAATCGAAATACCAGTTCCAGGATTGAGTACATAGAACTTTGTAAAACTCTGCGCAAAAGCATGAAAGAAGACATAAGAAAATTCAACTGTGAGCTAGTAAGGAAAGCCATTGAAAATAACAAGAGCCTTAGGGTTGTTAAAGGAAGTTTATCTGTTGGGAAGAAACACATCATTGCATTAAAAGGAGAGGATGGCACCGTAACAAGAAATAGGGAAGAAATACTTAGAAGAGTTGAAGAATTCTACAAAAAACTATATGAAAGTAACAGTGGATTAAACGAAGACATTGAAATAGTCGAAGGAATAGCTCCTAAAATCTTAAAAGAAGAAGTTTCATTTGCAATAAAAAATATGAAGAAAGGAAGAGCCCCTGGTGATGATGGTATTACATTAGATATCCTAAAAGAAGCTGGAGAATATGTAGAAGACATACTTGCAAAATTCTTTACCAAATGTCTTAACAGCGGTAACATACCAAACCAATGGGATTCTGCAACAGTAATTCTTTTGCATAAAAAAGGTGATAAAGAGGATTTGAAAAATTACCGACCAATTAGCTTGTTACCTGCTATTTATAAAATCTTCACAAAAGTGCTAACACATCGCCTGCAGAAAAAATTAGATGCAGCTCAACCAAGAGAACAAGCTGGATTTCGAAGTGGATTCAGTACAGTGGACCATATTCAAGTATTAAGAGAATTAATTGAAAGAACACATGAATATGAACTTCCATTGTGTGTTGCATTTATTGACTATGAGAAGGCCTTTGACTCTATAAAAACATCAGCAGTCATCAACTCTTTAAGATCAACAGACATTGAGGATGGCATTGATATTGACAACGGATGACATTGACAACAGACATTGACATGGTGAAACATCGAGGATGTGTACATTGACATGGTGAAACGTGTGTATAAAAATGCAAGTGCAAAATTTCGGTTACATAAAGATACCAAAACTATCAAACTTGGCAAAGGGGTGAGGCAGGGAGATACCATTTCTCCAAAACTTTTTACTTCAGCTTTACAGATGATTTTTCAGCAGATAAATTGGAATAACAAGGGAATAAAAATAAATGGTGAATATTTAAATCATTTGCGGTTTGCTGATGACATTGTTATTTTTTCAACGAACCCATCAGAACTCCAAGACATGGTACAGGAGCTCTCAACTAGAAGTAAAGAAGTTGGACTCAAGATGAACCTACAAAAAACTAAGATCATGTTCAATAATTTCGTAGAGGAAACAAAAATACAAGTTGACAACATTGAGCTAGAAATTGCTGATTCATATATTTACCTTGGCCAGCTGATTTCAATGGATGGCAACATTATGAAAGAACTCAACAGACGTATTAAACTTGGCTGGAGTGCATTTGGAAGAAACAGTGCATTTGGAAGAAACAGTTTTATCCTGAAGGGGAAATTGCCTTTGTGTCTAAAAAGAAAGGTCTTCAACCAGTGTGTATTGCCAGTCCTCTCTTATGGATCAGAGACATGGAGTCTAACAGTTGGAGCAATACGAAAGTTACAGACAACGCAAAGGAGCATGGAGAGGTGCATGCTTGGAATAACTAGGAGAGATCGAAAAAGAAACACTTGGGTGAGAGAGCAAACTAGAGTAGAGGACATCATTGTTAAAGTAAAAGGGCTGAAATGGCGATGGGCTGGGCATATTGCAAGAAGAACTGATCAACGATGGACAACAGAAATTCTGAACTGGATTCCAAGAGACCACCGAAGACCTAGAAAACGTCCTCAAACTAGATGGGTGGATGAAATAAGAAAAGAGGTTGGGGTGACGTGGAAACGAATGGCCCAGGATAGACTTGTGTGGAAAGCATTTGGAGAGACCTTCATCCAGCAGTGGATAGATAATGGTTGAATATGATGATGATGATATATATATATATATATATATATATTCAAAGCGTATCTTCTCTGCCTCCAATAGAAACTCATACTTCTATCGCCAGATATATATGTGTATAATAATATCATCATCATATTCAACCATTATCTATCTACTGCTGGATGAAGGTCTCTACAAATGCTTTCCACACAAGTCGATCCTGAGCAATCCGCTTCCACATCGTCCCAACCTGTTTTCTTATCTCATCCACCCATGTAGTTTGAAGACGTTTTCTAGGTTTTCGGTGGTCTCTTGGAATGCAGTTGAGAATTTATGTTGTCCATTGTTGATTAGTTCTTCTTGCAATATGCCTAGCCCATCACCATTTCAGCCTTTTCACCTTAACAATAATGTCTTCTACTCTAGTTTGCTTTTTCGCCCAAGTGTTTCTTTTTGGATCCTTCCTAGTTATTCCAAACATGCACCTCTCCATGCCCCTTTGGGTTGTCTGTAACTTCCGTATTTCTCCAACTGTTAGACTCCATGTCTCAGATCCATAAGATAAAACAGGCAATATACACTGGTCGAAAATCTTTCTTTTTAGACATAAAACCAATTTTCCAACCACGTTCATTCCTTTCCCCGTATCCGTATTTACCAACCGATGTCTCTCCTTGTTCCTGTTGTCCAATTCTTGCATTGAAATCCCCCATGATGAGCTTGATATGTTGTTTCCCTTTGGTGTGTAACTCTTTGATTTCTTCATAAAATTCTTCAACCTCTTCGTCGGTATGGCTTGATGTTGGTGCATATACCTGTACTATTTGAAGTTGGTATCGCTGGGTTAGTTGAACAACGAGCCTCGCTGCTCGATCTGACGTGCTTTCAACTTCAAGAAGGTAGTCTTTAATTCTTTTGTTGATTAAGAAGCCAACACCACTTGTTCTTCCAGTTTCCGTTCCTCTATAATAAAACAAATGTCCACTTTTAAGTTCCACCAACTCTTCACCTTTTCTTCTAACTTCACTGAGTCCTACAATGTCCCATTTGATCTTGTCAAGTTCTTCTTCCAATTCCTGAAGTTTTGCTTCAGAAGCAAGGGATCGTCCATTATACGTTGCCAAGGTCAATAACAAACGGCAGCCTGGGCCATTCCAGTGATTCTTAGCACCCCCTGCTTTCATGCCACACTGACCGCTGCCTTGATCAGGAGCACTCCAGCACCTGGAGACTAGGGGCCATGGTTTCTGGTGTGTCAACATAATGGAGGAATTAGCCATAATTTCACCACGCTGGCTAGACGGGTTGGTGAATTAGCCCTCCCCTTCCGCCTTTCTATCCGTGCAGCAAATATTAATTTGCCACATAAATAGAAAGCTCAGCCTGCACCACTTGAAGGCGGGGTAGGACACTAGGTTACTGGCCTGGCCGGTTCCACACATCGTCACATACGTTCAGCGTGTGGGTCTCCTTCCAGTTAGATACCAGCAACCCTTTTGCAGGCCATATAATAATATATAATACAATATTTCTATCGCAAAAAAAGGAAAAACTAATGATTCTTACTTAGAATCTGAGCAGCCGTGCCATTGTATATCGCCAGAGCCATTTTGCTCACTTGCAGACCGAAACTGTCCAAACTTGTGGTCACGTATTTCTTGTATTGATTCCAAGTCCATGATGATAGATCATCAGGACCTGGCCAGAAATCAACAGCTTGAGCGGCAGAACCTGCAAATGGACACATTGCAATGCACACACACACACATACACATGTTACAGCAGATTCCAATATTCTGCCAATATTCTATAACTTTGAATCACTAAATCATGCAGCAAATGATCGATCTTTGATAGAATGGTTTCAGCTAATGCTAATCTGCACGTCATCATGAAAGGACACATGGAATTAATTTGTGGGTGTAACGATAGCATTCATAAAACTTATAAGTTCAAAATGAATTGATTTTAGGCAATAAATAATTATTGGATATTCAAATTTATACTTTGACACATAATTTAATTTTCCTTCTATTACAACGATATGATTTAGTTCGTTCCATTGTTTTTCTAAATAATATTACGTAATTTTTATTAATTATTTATTGTTTTGATTAAATATTTTGAAATATTTATGATCTGGTGTTCATTTCAATATTTTTGATGCTTATTAAATTTCTGTATTTCGCAGGTACTCAGCAGATTCTCTCAAGCTTAGAAATACGTTGCATTCTTCGGCTGTTGTTTGGATGGCAATGCTAGCTGCAGCCAGTTTGCTTCTTGGCAAAGACGTAACAAACTGAACTAAGATTTGGTGAAGCAGATGGTCGGACGAATCATGATAGCAAAAAAAAGGGAACCTTGTTCATGGATAATGTAACCATAAAAAGTCGAACTAAAATTTTCGACATTAATTAATCTGATTGAAAGAAATTGGCAAAATAAAGCAGTTTTAAATAACTGCGTCTGTTTTGCGAAAGTTTTTATGCAGTTGACTGTTGTTTGTTTGATGTATTGATCAACCTGTTGATTTATACTGTATCTGGAAACGTATGGGACAATATAACCAAAAGATCGCCAAGACTGAAAGTAAAGGCCAAAATTATCGCCAAATTTGACGCCAACGTTCTTATCTATTATAGTTTATATAAAATGACATTTTAATTGTGAATTAACTTACGATATAGATTTATTTATATTTTATTCCATTAAACTGCCGCTATCATTAAGCCTGGACCTCAGTTTTAGAGGGAATCGAATTGCTGCTGCCTTCAGAATCAAATCCTGAAATATTGATCACACGAGAAAATGACAAGCGCTGTTTAGACACTGGATTCAAACACACATACAATCAAAATCAATTTGCAAACAGTTTGAAAAATACTATAATTAATCCAAAGCCAGGTGTACGATAGCAGCCTTCCTTTTATGTTTGCATGCAAATGGTTGAACACTGGTAGAACAGCAAATGTAAAGGATCACTCTAACTTTCGGGCGTGTCAGCAGCAGTCCTTCATCAAGAATGATATCGATATTGTCACCTTTTATGTGTTTTTAAAATAACGTTCGAAACGCAGGTCAAACAACATAAATCTTTAAGCGTAAATTATTCGAAGATCATTTAGAGGAATATTTACATGTCGTTTCTCAATTTAAAGTACACAAGTAAAGACAATTTGGTGATTTGTTGTAATTGAAAAGGAATATTAATATAATTCTTATATAAATGCATATTAATAAGAAATTCTTACCTATGAGAATAGGTACTGTTTTCATTTGTTGGTCTCTGAAACTGTCAAGAGGCGGTTGCTTCAACAACTCACCTATAATCCAAATTTTAAACGGACAATCAACATTTTTAAACAAAACTAACCAATATCTTCAGTAAGACTTAAATATAGTGGTTTATTTAAAAACTATGAGAAGTAAATAGTTTTAGACCTTTAATATTTTAAAATTATTACTTTGAAAAATACTTTAATTGCTTCGACAATCTAGTATAAATAGGGATGGAAAATAACAAATTAGATGAAGGATTGAACCTAATTTACATATTGTTAGCTTAATCCGTCACAAACATCAAATTTAGACTAATTTACACTTAGACTTAGTTAAATTTAGACTGAATTTAATTCAGTATATAAAATGTTTTCTAGTATCCTCCCAGACTCTCTATGGAGAAAAGATGGAATCAATCTCTTATCTTTTCTTTTTTTTTATGATACTCAGCAAAATTCCGGCGAAAAGTTAAGAGTTAAAGAAAGTTAGACCCTGCGACATACATTACAAGTCAGAGGGCAATAACTGGGAAAATAAACCAGATATGTGAAATTATATGTGCCTTAGGGATTTAAGCCGCCCCAATAATTTAAAAATAAATTACAATCTTACATATACTGTAATCAAGGGAGCCAAGAGCCAATGCGGGCCCCAAAGCTAACTGCAACGGGTCGCCATGACCCCTTCCCTGGGCAGTGCCTTAGATATTTTTTCTTTTTGTGAGAGGGAGTTGAATCTCCAAATGAACAAAAAGTATGAAATAAGAACGCTTTTTTTTTGGCTGTAACTTTTCGTTCCCCCCTCTCCTCGGTCCTAACTCTAATGCAGACTTTGTTATAATGTATATTTCTGTGATGTACTGTGATGTATACTTCTATTGTAATGTATAAATGTGTATAATATGTGCTTGAGCGACCCCCCCCCCTCACCGCCACCGCCAGTAATTTTTGAAATTCTACGTTGCTGAGATGGACACTGTAGAAATTGTCATAAAAGTAAAAGTATAGATTATTTCAAATTCCCGGATGAGCACCTTCTCATATAGAAAATGGCATTCTTTTAGAAGCCTTAAATGTAGCATTTTTGATTTATTTGGATATTAATTACCATTATTATATAGAGTAATTCAATATTGACACAAATTAAAAGAGGATTACCTTCGAATAATCTCCTTTCACAGGACTCTATGCATTGAAGTGTTAAATAATATTACAAACCATGAATTTATGATACAAAAAAAGCGCCGAAGTATCGTTTTAACCGCAAAGAGTAAACAGTTCAGTAAGAGGATGAAATACGGCTGAACTATAGCGCATTGATTAGTCAAGATTCAAATCATGGTTAGATTTTAATGTCAGCATTGTCTACCCATTGCCTCTTTGGTGTGAGGATAGAACAAAGCATCTATTTCTTAACCAAGTTGTTGATTTTTAATCCTTGAAACTAATATACGGTGCATCACTCACTAGGGCAAGGGATACATAATTTGGGAGAAAATTACTACTTACTCGTTACTTACTACGTATAAATTGTTTGGAGCGTAAACTAATTTGCACATTTGTAGCAACAATTCATTTCTCTGAAGCGGAAACATACGCTATGAGGAATTTATTGTAGGAGTTTTAAATTAGCATTCGGTTGAAATACTCTCCATTGTCGAGTTAAATAAACTAGACCCTCACCGGAGATATTTGAAATGAAGCTGTCACAACAGATGCGTCAAAAGCAAATTTGCGTTACATTCGGATAGAGATAAGTTGGCGCAGAGTGATGACTCTGAAATTTATTCAGACGCTGACAACGGGAAGGAAGGAGTAGGCGCGTAAATTATTTGAAGGCGAGACCTTTTCTTCGTTTGTCGTGGAATTGAATTATTTATCGCTGAGTTTCTGGGGTTAAGGGCATTCCGCTCGGCATGTTTATTTCTCCACTAAATATCTTAAGTTTACAGTTTCAGTTCCTTGTTATCATGTTTCCAATGGGTTTCATTTACTGGTCTCATAATTTCAAGAAAAACGAATATTGTGAATGAAATACATCGTTTTTTATAAACAAAAGAATTTTTTAAACTCAAAACCTTGATTTAATTGAATAAATTTTATTAAAAGCTTAAGCACATATTTTAAATCAGCGAGGACACTATAAGCGTCGAAAAAATATATTCATCGAAGAAACATTCGAATGCAAAATTTTTCAATTATAATGGTGTGAGAGTGCTGGTTTACGCAGTCGGTAATATTTCAAACCAACTGGATGATTTTAATCTTTTCTACTTTTTTGTGATTTTAGTTGTTTCTACTTTGTTGCGACTTTAGTTGTTTCTACTTTTTTGCGATTTTAATTATTTCCACATTTTTGTGATTTTAGTTGCTTGTACTTTTTATGATTTTAGTTGTTTTTACATTTTTGTGATTTTAGTTGTTTCTACTTTTTGTGATTTTTGTTGTTTCTACATTTTTGAGATTTTTGTTGTTTCTACATTTTTGAGATTTTAGTTGTTTCTACATTTTTGAGATTTTAGTTCTTTCTACATTTTTGAGATTTTAGTTGTTTCTACTTTTTTGTGATTTTAGTTGTTTCTACTTTTTGTTTTTTTGGGGTTGTTATGAAGCCAAGTATTACATCAAGTATATTAAAACAAAGTTGCTTGGTTTGTGTTGCTATAAAAAGGCAAGAGTCAGTTTTAAGGAGAGATGTCTGTCGATAATACAAAGTTGAGAAAGTAAAGACGTTAATGTCAGTTGAGGGTTATACTTTGTGGGGGATATTTTCCGCGGGCGCTTTGTGAGTTAGACTATAGTGTTTGTAGTTGTATCTGAGAATACGGGTTGAACGATTGATATTATTTAAAATCGAATGAAATGACATTGCGAGCAAGATTCTGAGCGGAAGAGTAACTCGTTGTGTTGATGTTATTTTTTATATTGAATTTTAGTATTTTTTTACTATTCGGTTTCATGTTTGGGACTTTAAGTTTAGTTCTTATTATTGTTTCTTGTTTTATAGCGGAGTTTGTATATATGTCTAGCGTAGGCCTTTTAACATTATACTAGTTCATATTTAGTTACGGGAATGTATAATGCTGTGACTGAAAAGAGCCTTTTAGTGAAGAAACAATTTTGAGCAATTGCATATAAGAATTCTTCGTTAATAATTAACATGAATAAGTTTTATTGCGGGCTAATTACTTTTCATTGTCATTTCCAGTCATGTTTAATTGCGTATTAACTTATAATTAGATAATATTTTCTTCGTTCTTGATACGAAATTTAGCATTTTTATAAGAAAAATTGCTATAGAGCTTTATAAGAAGTTACGTAACAAAAAATCAATATCCGTACATGGCCCGGATCTTGATATGTTGGGTTTCCATGAAAGGAATGAATCCTCTGTTGCGGTAGGCGTGGAGAACTCTAAAATGGCTTTATCCTCCATAAGGGCCTTTACACTGCGGAATGTGTATAATTTTGTGCAGCTTCTGTGTCGGCCGGGTGCCTCTCGGCATGGTTTTATCTGCCCTGTGTATCCATATATGCTCGAAATAAGCACAAGGCTGCACCGATATTGCCTTGTGCCGTTAGGGCTAATGTAAATTTCTTTTATCATTGGCCTTACCGGACACTGGGAATACCTGAAGTTTGAAGTGAAATCCACCAATTTTTAGGGGTAGCACTTTTTTTACATGGGAACTTCCATATCAATGGGTGTAGTCGAGCCCTAGCGTGACATTTTGGGAAATCACAGTTTACAAGCAAAATTCTGCTCTAAGTTAGCAAATAAAAATATATGGATTCGACGAATTCTGTGAAGAAACATTTTTAGGCGTTGACTGGTTTTGAATAAATTCGGCTAGAATTGAGGGGAATTTAAAGCAGGTACGGCGGAACATCATAAGCTTCAATGTTCTGAAAATGCGAAAAAAAAAAAAAGTCACAATGCGTTTGACTGTGAGGCGACGAGGTGAAAAGGCAGTCTTTGGCCAAATCTTTTGCAATTGTTTTATTTCATTAAGCTCACTTCGGGGATATACTCAGGTTTAATTTGGTTCAATCATATGGGTTTGTGCATTGGCTATTGTTTTTCAGACTTATATACCCCAAAAGATATACGCTGTGGCAATTCGGGTCCAGAGGGACATTTGTCAAGGGTTTTGCAATGCCAGCTCAACAACCCATACATAATGATAATTTCTGCCCTTATCAGATTAATGGGCTATTGACTGGTTAGGGGGTTCCATAATTCTCCCCGTGAATTCACCTCTGATTTAGAAGAGCTACTTTTTCTTTTAGGACTACACCACTGTTCGATATATACAGTTCTTGAAAAAAAAAATAAATTAGATTGACACCAATGTGACTCAAATAGCGTTTGGAATTTAATGGTTTGAAGAATAATTAATTTGCTGATACCCTATCCACTGAAACCACAGTGCACTTATTTTCTGTGACCACAGATTTGTTTTATATACAAAGTTAAGGCGAAATGTTTATCTGTTAAAAATTTGAGCCTTGGATTGTTATTTTTTTTTGCAACTTCACTTTAAAAAATTGCAATTAATTCTTAATTAAAAAATATCCGACGCGCAATATAAATTAAAATTCTGCCTGGTATTACGATGCTTTAATAACTTATTAATCACTTCTCGTTATCGATGTACGGAGAAAGGAAGTCCATATCTATGCTAAGAAAGGACGTTTTTAATCATACCGTACTATTTTGGAACACTTTTGAAATTGGTTTTGAAGAAAAGCTATTAAACCACTTTTATTAATTTATGAAGAAGGGAATAAAAATGAAGTTCGTTTTTATCTCATTGCGAAAACCCTTCAACACTTTAATGAAATTATAATGAGAAAATGCACGCTCACTTCATTAGGGGATAAAATGTCATTAATTTTTCCAATAAAAATACCTAGTTTGCAGGGACTGTTTTTACTTCGTTAATGCATTTATAACAACACGTGATGTGTCAAATTAAAAGCTTTTTTAAGAAAATTTTATCAAAAAAATCATTTTAAATTGTGTTTGTATTTTGTCTGAAATAAATAGCTATTTATCCGCTGGAAGTTGACAGCTTCAAAATTTAAAGAAATGGGAACAGTTGGAAAAGAAAGAACAAAAACACAAATTAAAGAATTAACATCATAGAAAAAACATTTTGAAGGTACATAACAAATTATTTTCTCTTCTGTGAAAAAAAAGAGGACATTAAACTGACTTTATTTATTATATTTCTAAATGTAAGCATGCGTAGATTTAAAAAATTAACCGCCTTGAAAAGGAAAGTTCTGATTATTTAATCCCATTTAAAGTGTTAAGCCTAGCAGTGTGGCAAATATTCCACAAAACAAAAAAAAAATATTACTTTTAATAATTATAAAATAGGTTTCTACGGTCGTTATGCTTTATGGAAGACAGTATATACAGTGGAACCTGGTAAAGTGATCACCTTGGTAAATTGGCCGTCTGTATAGTGACCACCTTGGTAAATTGGCCATCTGAATAAAGTAACCACCTTGGTAAATTGGCCGTCTGAATAAAGTGACCACCTGAGTAAAGTGACCACCTGAGTAAAGTGACCACCTTGGTAAATTGGCCGTCTGAATAAAGTGACCACCTTGGTAAATTGGCCATCTGAATAAAGTAACCACCTTGGTAAATTGACCATCTAAATAAAGTGACCACCTTGGTATATGGACCTTCTAAATAATGTGACCACCTTGGTAAATTGAGCATCTAAATGAAGTGACCACTTTTTATAAGAGAGAAATGGTAAAAACTTAGTTGCGCCTATACCAAAATCTGCCGTGTATAATAACCACCTGTATATAGTGACCCTTGTAGTTCATTTCCAAAGGCGTTCACTTCAGGCAGGTTCTACTGCACTATTTTCTTACAAATTTGGAATGCGTAACCAATAGGGTTTTCGAGAAAACAGAAAGTTTTTCGCCGGAATAGCGTATGAGGTTAGAGTACTCACCATCAACAACAATAAGTTGTTCTGGGAATATTCCTTGTATAGGTAAGTCGTTCTGGTCTCTTATCCTAAATGAAGCATCGTCTTTTCCCAAATGTGAAGTAAAAACATTTTCTGATGTAGATTTGCGGAGACACTGTGGATTCTGGCAACCAGATCTTTGGAGAAAACGAGCTTTATTGTGGATCGATACGTCTTCGAAAGACTTGTTGAAGATCATCGTTGGACCCACTATCCATACAGATCGGAAAAGGCCTTGAGCCTTTTGGGAAGTCATCAAAGCCATAATAGAAGCTGCTCCAGAATCTGGGCCGAACAAAGTTACCTGCAAACGGATTTGACGCTATTAGTTGATAACAATAACAGGATAATACATTATCCGGTTAGAAGACTACGGCCTATAAATTGGTTAACGTGCAGACATTGGATAAATAAATGAAATATAAGGAAAATAAATAAATATTGTCCAAAGCTTATTCCTTTATAAACTACATTAATTATCCCATATATTTTTTTTTACTATATAGAATACATTTAGACCATGTTAGAACATAACTTCAATGGAAATATTTTGATAGTAAAATGCATTTAAAGTGAATCTTCTGTAAAGAATGCGTCTCTCATTCTGTGTAAAACATTCCAACGAGCATCAGAGAACAGAAAATTATCAATTCCTTCATTTAAAATTATGTGTATCTATAAATAATTTTAAACATGTACCAAGTATATTATGATAAACGACAACTGTGAAATTCTAACTCAACAAGTGATAACCGCAAAAATGTTGCATTGCTGATATTATTGGATTGGAGTGCTAATGGAAAACTTCGTCCAACCCAAAACATGGAGGTGGAATAAATAATTTTTTCAACTGTTCATCCTATCATCAAAAGATTGATAGGACTATTTAACATACGTACGGTTCAGCCTTTATATATAAATAAAAATTAGAACATAACGACTGTTGCGTATGCGACACATTGTTTACACTTATTTCGGCAGAAACACGTCTGTCTTTCTTAGAACAAACGTCCAGGCTGGAATTGTTTCTGACGAAGACAGCCGTCTCGCTGCCGAAACAGTTGTAAACGACGTATCAACTTACATAACTATGGTTGATTCAAATACATCATTGCGCAGTGCTGCTCTTCTTTATTTATATCAATTCTTTATATTGAAATCTATTAGTGGAATTAATCCATATTGTTTTAAACACTTTTTCATGGTAACTGTTACACCCACAATATATGCATTTGTCCAACGCCGCAGTCTTGTTATACAGAAAGCGTATTGCAAGTCATTTAATTAGTTACGTTTATTAGACTTCGTTTTTGAAGTCGCAGAATCAGAAACTTTCACGCTTATTTCTTTAACCGCACGCATCATCGCAGATAGAAATATAGAAGAATTTTTATTAAAATGCTTGCTTAAAATAGTTACACATACGAAGATTTGCCTTTAAATACTAATATCTGCTCACGGATTCATCAGTAAATTTTGAACTAATGTTAACCAACTTTCGTAGATTGAATTCGAAATTTAAATTAATGTCTCGATTTCAGAACATCATCAACATTTTTTTGGTAAATAATTGCAGATGATTATTAAGTAATTCATTAATTCCGCGCCCACCCCTTTCCTTAAAGAATTTTCCTTTGATATATGTTAGTGCAAGGGATCTTCTACGCATTAAAATACGCTATAGCTTAGCGGTCTACATACTGGGACGCAAATTTAATGATCTCAAGTTCGTATTCAGCTTGAGAATTCTGATAATCATTTTTTTTTAAATCTTATGAGAAAAAAATCTTATTGTTTGAATTAACACATGTGGATGTTTCTAAATTTAATTTCTTTCCGATTATATACTGAATAATGCTTTTCTTTGAGCAATAGAAACTCGGTACTCCGACGTAATTGGTCAATCGATGTTAACTTCATTTCCCCTTGAGCCTTTCTTAAACTTGAGCCTTTCCTTCCAGCCTTTCTTAAACCACGGTAATTTCGAAAGTAGTTAACTCGACGTCATCTTTCCCTTGAATTTCGAGTTATAGATATCTCGTTGTGACATAATAATAAGCTTATTATTATTATTAATGTGTCCCTTATATATATATTGGTGTATTCACAGAGTCAAGAATATCCTCTTGACATGGGGTTACTGATTCAGTTCAAGTCTCACCCAGAAACCTGAGAACTGTCCATGTATCTTCTTAATATATAGGCGTGGCCCAGTAAGGCAGTTTTTTGTAGGTCTGTTGTCGTTATGTCAGTAATGTCCAGTTTTTCTAGGAAGTTCTTTAAATTAGGTGTGATGGCCCCCAGTGCACCTATCACAATCGGGATGACTGTTACTTGTTTTTTCCAGAGTCTATTAATTTCTATTGCAAGGTCACGATATTTGGAGATTTTTTCGAATTCCTTCTCTTTAATTCTGCTGTCATCTGGTATTGCAATGTCGATGATAAATACCTGTTTTTCCTTCACCAATGTTAGGTCTGGTGTATTATGGTCTAAATGCCCCTCCGTTTCAAGCCGAAAGTCCCACAGGATTTTTATTTAGTCGTTTTCTGTCACTTTTTTGCTTCATGTTCCCAGTAGTTTATTGGTTACTGGGATCTTATAATTTCTGCAGATATTCCAGTAAATCAGGGTAGCCACTCTGTCATGTCTTCTTTTTTTTTTTTGTAGTCTGATTGAGCTATTTTACTACAGCCACCGATTAGGTGGTCGACTGTCTCATCTTTTATTTCACATAGTCTGCATTTACTGTTCTTTTTTTTTCTCTTGGATTTTTTATATCATCACGTTCGTTTGTAGTGCTTGTTCTTGCGCAGCAAAGATCAGGCCTCGAGTTTCCTTTTTAAATTTCTAAATTGAGCCATCTTCAATTATGCTAGATATTGACTTTTTCCTCAAGTTTTTTTCAATATTTTTCATGGGGTATGTTTTTTTTGGGCTTTTTTTTTTGTGTGTGAAGTTTTTGAAGTTCATTTAGTTTGAAGCATTTTTTTAACCTGGTACCTTTATTAGCTTTATTTAAGCCATATTCGTTAGGAGATTCTCATAACTTTTATTTAAATATTCATTGAGGTCTCTTTTTTCCTCTTCAACAGTTTGTTTAATTTGTAAGAGGCCTTCCCCTCCTTCTCTCCTCGGTAGGTATAGTCCATCTACGTCACTCCGTGGATGTAAAGCATAGTTTATGGGCATCTGTTTGCGGCGTGTTCTTCGGTCCAACTTATCCAAGTCCATTAATGTCCAATCAATAATCTCTGCCGTGTATTTTATTGCTTATACGGCCGAGTTATTTATGGCTCGGTGTTTCGGCCATTCAGTTTCGATTTCAAATTTTTTCGTATGCGTTTCATGTATTCTGAGCATGTTATAATTTTCATATTATTGTGAAGTGTAACATGAAGTCTAACATCCAGTTCTAACATGCCCAAGAATTGTAATGCTAAAGAGTAGTTTGATTACTTGTTGGTTGCCTATAAATACATTCTCTGTGCTTTCTATCTTTTCCATTTTTATTGCGATTGTGGCACTTTCATCTAGGCTAAATTCCATTTTGATATCTTCACTAAAAATTCCCACTGTGGTTAATAATGATTCCATTTCCTTTCTGGAATTTCCTAATAATTTTAAGTCATCTATATAGAGTAAGTGGGAAGTTTTTCCATTGTATTTTGATGTTTATATCTTATTGATGTATTATGCAAGTTAGTTGTTAATGGGATCAATGTGAATAACAATTGTGCGTTGAATTTTAAAAGATAGTCATATAAATAATTAGTACAACAAGAAACTTCACATTTCACTGATGGTAGAATAATACATTCGCGTGTATATCAACGAAACGAAGAGTACCTTATGCATTAATTAAATACATCTTGTTTCATCAGCACTAAACAGATTTACGTCTTTTTACGATTTCATAATTATGCCACATTTTATGCTACAAAATAGTAATAAAAATAATTATTTGTTGCAAACCATGTGTTACGTTTACATACGAAAGCTATTCATTGCATAGTTACATCTATTTAAATGTGATTAACATCATGTATATATTAATCTAGTATGAACATAATTAACTTTAGATTATTTAACATTATACATAACATGCAAGTAATAATTCTATACGTTACATTTTCTGTTTAAAATGACCATTAAATTAATTAATGTGCGAATTAATTAATTTAGTGAATTAATCCGAGCTGAAACCGGTCCATAGTAAATACAATCAAGGTGTATAAGAAATTTCTCGACTCCAAACACACTCATCTTGGATGTTTTTGCCTTTGTGCAAAATAATGCCCCCCCCCCCGTGTTCTTTTTCGTTTCTTTGCTTTTTTTATTGCAATCAAATTTAACTAATATTTCTGCATTTTTAACTACCTGAAGTCTTTTTCACCCCTGCAGGTATATTTTGTTTCCATGAATAGTTGAACACAAACGTATTGCCAAATACGGCGATGTACTCCTTTCATGGTACGTATATTGTGCTAGTGTTAGTGGAAATAATTGAAAGACAGTTATTTACGAAAATAGTAAACGATTAATTTAAAATCTTTTAGAAATTTAATTAATTAATTTATTCAACCCTTCTTAAAATATAAAAGTAAGACTTTTTAAAATTACAATGTAACATTTTATATCTTTTACATACATACACACATACACCGAAATACGGAAAGATTTTGAAAGTACATTCTGAACTTAACTGCAATTTATGGTGCATACTATCCGAAGTGAGAATTCAAAATGGGCAAATAAATCTTTCATTGGTCTCTGGTCGAAGATCTTTTTCTCTCGTGCGGTCTACGGAGCAACGCAACGTCTTATTGAAAGAGTGGAAATAGTAGTTTATGCATTGCATTTCCCACGCAAAAACGTAAAAATAGCCTTTGAAAGAAAGACTATTGGTGCCTGAAGTAAAATACTTCAAAGTTATGGAGCTCCCACGACGCAATTCAAAGCGATTCGTTCGTGGGACTTTCCTTAAAGGATCTCGTATTCGCAATACGACCACCTTCTCAAACATTTCATTGAATCAAAGTTTTGCTCAGAATCGTATAGCGAGAGCTAGATGTTGCAGAAGAGAAACATATCATAGAAGGAGTACCTTCTTGTGTCCTATCATTTAGCATTTAATTTGGAAATTATAATATCGCTATACGCATTAAAGGAAATTATGTTTTAAATCATCAACGCCAAAACCTTATTTTATTGCGCTATCTGGGGCTCAGCGTGATCCTAAAAGTTTAATTTCAATTTATACCACGTTTCGTTACGTGATTCACTTACATGTCTTGGAACGCTAAGTCACGAAGAGAGAGAGAGAATATATATATATATATATACTTCAATCTGAAGATTACTCCATTAAGCGCATTACATTTTAAGGATATTACGAACTAAAAGGTCGTCTGAGGTGAACATAGCGGGAGAAGCATGTTTCCCGTTAACAGAAAATTTTGATCAAATGGAAATTGTTTACAAAATCAAATACTGCTTGTTCATCCTCACCAGGAATAATTGATTAATGTATACTATGTCTTTGTTCATTTTAATGATTTTATTACGAATGGTACATACATATATATATATCATCATCATCATATTCAACCATTATCTATCCACTGCTGGATGAAGGTCTCTCCAAATGCTTTCCACACAAGTCTATCCTGGGCCATTCGTTTCCACGTCACCCCAACCTGTTTTCTCATTTCATTCACCCATCTAGTTTGTGGACGTTTTCTAGGTCTTCGATGTTCTCTTGGAATCCAGTTCTGAATTTTCGTTGCCCATAGTTGATCAGTTCTTCTTGCGATATGCCCAGCCCATCGCCATTTCACCCTTTTTTCTTAAACAGTGATATCTTCTCCTTCTCTTTGCTCTCTCACCCAACCATTTCTTTTTCGATCACTCCTAGTTATACCAAGCATACATCTCTTCATGCTTCTTTGGGTTGTCTGTAACTTCTGTATTGCTCCAACTGTTAGACTCCATGTCTCTGTTTCATAAGAGAAGACTGGCAATACACACTGGTTGAAGACCTTTCTTTTTAGACACAAAGGCAATTTCCCCTTCAGGATAAAACTGTTTCTTCCAAATGCACTCCAGCCAAGTTTAATACGTCTGTTGAGTTCTTTCATAATGTTGCCATCCATTGAAATCAGCTGGCCAAGGTAAATATATGAATCAGCAATTTCTAGCTCAATGTTGTCAACTTGTATTTTTGTTTCCTCTACGAAATTATTGAACATGATCTTAGTTTTTTGTAGGTTCATCTTGAGTCCAACTTCTTTACTTCTAGTTGAGAGCTCCTGTACCATGTCTTGGAGTTCTGATGGGTTCGTTGAAAAAATAACAATGTCATCAGCAAACCGCAAATGATTTAAATATTCACCATTTATTTTTATTCCCTTGTTATTCCAATTTATTTGCTGAAAAATCATCTGTAAAGCTGAAGTAAAAAGTTTTGGAGAAATGGTATCTCCCTGCCTCACACCTTTACCAATTTTGATAGTTTTGGTATCTTTATGTAACCGAAATTTTGCACTTGCATTTTTATACACACGTTTCACCATGTCAATGTACACATCCTCAATGTCTGTTGATCTTAAAGAGTTGATGACTGCTGATGTTTTAATAGAGTCAAAGGCCTTCTCATAGTCAATAAATGCCACACACAATGGAAGTTCATATTCATGTGTTCTTTCAATTAATTCTCTTAATACTTGAATATGGTCCACTGTACTGAATCCACTTCGAAATCCAGCTTGTTCTCTTGGTTGAGCTGCATCTAATTTTTTCTGCAGGCGATGTGTTAGCACTTTTGTGAAGATTTTATAAATAGCAGGTAACAAGCTAATTGGTCGGTAATTTTTCAAATCCTCTTTATCACCTTTTTTATGCAAAAGAATTACTGTTGCAGAATCCCATTGGTTTGGTATGTTACCGCTGTTAAGACATTTGGTAAAGAATTTTGCAAGTATGTCTTCTACATATTCTCCAGCTTCTTTTAGGATATCTAATGTAATACCATCATCACCAGGGGCTCTTCCTTTCTTCATGCTTTTTATTGCAAATGAAACTTCTTCTTTTAAGATTTTAGGAGCTGTTCCTTCGACTATTTCAGTGTCTTCGTTTAATTCACTGTTACTTTCGTATAGTTTTTTGTAGAATTCTTCAACTCTTCTAAGTATTTCTTCCCTATTTCTT
>QLNU02015270.1:18653713-18672223 GCA_006491805.2 Dysdera silvatica
GTAGTCAATTTCTGCATTGGAAAACTGTTGAAACATTCATGAGGTCATTCACACACTAACCTTCTTGGGGTCACCTCCAAAGTTCCTAATGTTGTCTTTCACCCATTGTAGGGCACACAACTGATCCCAAACGCCGTAGTTTCCTCGAGAATCTGTCATGACGTCATCCGCCAGCATGTCTAAAGCCATGAATCCGAATGTGTAGAGTCGATAGTTCATCGACACCAAAACGACGTTCAGTTTCTTGGCAAGTTTCGCTGACGGACTAAGTCCCTTTTCATGGCCGTTTCCGAACTGGAGAAATCCCCCGTGAATCCATACCATTACTTCTAATCCAACGCCCTGGAAGAGATATCCAGGGTCAGTTTGGTGCTCCTTTGTAAGGAATATTTACAGAAAATTGCGTTATTGTAACTGCGCTTAATTGATTGCGCTTTAATCACAATAAACACTCCTTTAATGATATTTCGATTACGAGACATGTATTTAAAATCACAAAGAAACAAAAATAAACTATTCAAATTATGAAAAGTATTAAAAACGTTCTTTTCTGTTCATGTAACTCCCATGACGGAGTATCGTTATTTCACCTGATAAAGGAAGCAGCAATACTCAAAACGGTGCGAATTTTTATTTAATATGTTATTAAATCTTGAAATTTTATGCAACTTACATTCTTCTCCTATCATTTCCATTAATTCTCTATTTTGATTTTATTTTGCACGTTTTTTTGAGACTTCTTAGTCTTCATAATTTTATTTTATAATAATAATGATATTTTATTTCGGACCAAAATTCAAACAGAGTCATAATACATTGTAAAACTAACATTATTCATGTTTTGTCCACGTAGAGATGGATAAAAACTTTTAGAATGTGACAAATTTTTATCTACCATCTACTTCAAATCCACTGCCCTGAAACATGAGCAACATGATTTCATGCAAATCAAAAGACTGAAGAAAATTATAATCTATTTAAATAAGTACTCTAAAGTTTTTCCGAATAAAGGAAGAGAATTATGTTGCTTTAATTCATGCAATATTCCACAACTGAGGGCCTAATGAGTCAACAAGTGAGAAACTTCGATTAACGCACGAAATTAGGCCTAAAATTTTAATCTATACGGTCCCTTCATTCGTTCTCCAGCTGACGTGCTAATGAAAGATTAACACTGTTGCCATCTTTAATGTAACGAAATGCACAAATTTCAAGTTTGTAGCGCGAAATTTTATTTATTAATAATGTATTCCGCTGAGGAGCCGTTTCTATAGACCACTGGTTTCCAAACTGTTCTTTCTCCGCAGAGGTATTGGAAAGAAAAATAGAATAAATTCGCCAACATCTCAAAATTGTGAATTTGTGTGCCCATGAACTATATATAGGTAAACATTTGGTAAAAAATTTTGGGTTTTGTAGTGAAAATCAGCGTAGATAGCAATTATTAAGGAGGTCACTTGCAAAAATGCTTTAAAAAAAAGTTATTTTCTTTATTTTAAAAAAAAGTATGGATTCTTACTTTTCAGACCACAGAATTTTTTTTTCTCTAAGTTAAATTGAACTATTTTTAAACAAATTTACTAATATAATAAGTGAAATTAAATGCACTACAAACTTTTTACAAAAATGCGATTTTCTCAAAATGATATTTTCCGTCTCGAAAAAGTTTTTCGAAAACCTTGAGATTCAATTGACTTATAATTTCTTTGAGTATGTACATATAATAATTCCACATACGTTGTGTGTGTAGCGTTTTATATTTTTTTATAATTGTTTTTAATTATTGACCTGACAGCAAAATGAAAACTGCGTTTTTTAGAAAAAAACATTTGATATAAATATTTTTAATTTTAAAAATATTGTGTGTATCGTAAAACGCCACATATAAAAAGTGTAAATATGTTTGCTAACTATATAAAAAAAAAATTTGTACATCGAGTAAGTTTTTTTGGGGAAAATGTTTATTATGTGTTTATGTAAAACCCCTGTTGTTCGTTTTGTCGGTGACCCCTTAACAAAAGAATTCCACCATTTAGCAGCGCTTACCTTATCTAGAAAAACTGGTTCACTGGTCCAAATTATAAGAAAAGATTCCGCAATACTTCGAGAACTGATGTTACCTTTATCAAGTTAAATGTGTGTGTGTACTTCCCTTGATAAAGGGAGCAGTAGTTTTCGAAACGTTTCTGAATATTTTCTTATACGTTGGACTACTGAAAAAATGTTGCTAGATATATCAATTATTGTAAACAGGGACATATACCATGCATCTTCATATTCATATTTTCCATCCACGCCATTTTATGCTCACACAAATATATACTTTAAAACACTTTATAATGTCAATACTGCTGTCACTTGGTTTAGTAACTATGTAGTTTCTTGATGAAAATATCGTCGTTTATATACGAAACTGAATGCAATACGTGCAAAATTTATGTTTCGAAAACATTCGAGGCTTAAACTTTTTTCAGTGTAAAGTTAAATTTAGATATAAATTTAAGCTATTAAAAATCGAAAAACAATTCGTCTTTAGTTACCAGATAAATTACCGACTAACGATTTGAAACTGTAGTTAGGTAAAAGCAGCTATACGTGCAAATACGTGCATTTGCCATACAGGAAACGACAGTGCGCGCCGTGGCAAATTTTACTTCTGAAGAATGTGCTTCGCCATGAATTTCTCTCCTGAAGAGTGCTCTGGGTCTATAACAGTTTGGGAACGACTGCTATAGAGGAATAGTCGCTATCGATACCGAGCAAGTTGAGGAATTTATTTTGCAGCATGGAAACATGGCGAAGATTAGTCTTAGACGTGGCGCACCAGGTAAGAAAACAGTAATAAATATGAGAAAAACAAAGAAATTTTAACTTTTTTCCTATTTTCTTATTACTTTTTACTATATTGTGTATTCTTTACAATTTCTTTCCCTTTTCGTACTACTTTTTCTTTTCTCTTTTTCTATCTTTGTATTTCGACAAGTGGCCGAATTTTAAACAGTATCAATTGCAGTGAGGAAAGTTTAGAAAGTAAATTTTTATCTCTTGTAAATAATACAAGGGTACCTTAACCTATCCCCAAATGATAATTACACATGATTTATAATGCTTTACAAACGGAGGAGTGACGCAAAATTTCTAAAAATGAGTTTAATTACTCTTACTTGATTGTCAAGCTTTGGCGTCCAAACGTTCAAATATAAGCAGTCTTCTTTTCCTTCGAAATGTTTACTATAAGGATTGATTTGGAAACAAGGTGAGCCGAACTGGTTCGCTTCGTGTCTGCCATTTTGTCTGCACCAGCTTTCCTCTATCCACAGAGGCACGGGTTTCCGCCATCGCAGAGGGCCCAAAGGAGGTTTTGCATAGGGAATACCCTGTGAGGAAAACAGAAAATCGTTTTATAAATGAGCTGAACCGGAATATTGTAAACCCAGTCTACAAGTTTACCGTGAAGAAGAAGAAGAAACAACACTTGTTTACTCAAGAGCAATAGAGTATTTATTGCAAAACTGAAGAGATACTTTGTAGGCTCCCACAAATATAAATGTTCACTTCGCAGGCTTTCTTAACTGTTGCCACTTAGAAAAGCAAGAAAACAAACTTAAAAAGTTCAATTTCTAAAATTGACACCATGCCAAATCTGTTACTTTTATTTCATATTTTTCAAACATTGTATAATTATATTTTCACTTTCTATATTTGGCAACAGTGTCTGTAATTGTTTTCCGAATTCTAAAATCAAATCAGTCTTCCGTTTACCATCGAAGTGTGCATACGCACTTATTTATCGGAGTCTCCGTAAAAAAAGGCGTAATAAATTTCCCTAACGATGTGTTTGAATTCATTATTTTTGGCGTGTATTCCCGAAGTATTATAAACATTTAAAGCTCTAATAAATATTATTTCAAATGAATGGAAATGCTGCATTCCTTCCATACTTCTACTTCAAACTGACTATTAAAAACTAACTTGATCTAAAATTAAATTAAGGAAGTTCATAGTTAGTTAAAAACAGAAGTAGGAGGATGAAGAAGTAGTCAGCTGTACCTCAGTGGGCCAGTGGCTGAAACCTTTAGGTCTTAACCAAGTGGTCTCCGGTTTGAATCCAGCCTGACACAGAAAGCCTTTCTCTTCACCACTACCATTCCCCAAAATAGAAACAAAGCATAGGCAGTACACAGGGGGTGTTGATGGAGGTTGTAACCCCCCATTGCAATGAAATTTTGTATATTTAACATAGGAATATGTGAGTTGCGTTTCTGTAGCCCCCACTGAGTCTATACGAACTTTCTGGCTACGCCTATGAAACTAAGACTGCTTATTGAAGTTCTGCGTGTCAACCACTTAGTGATAAGGTAAAGGTTAAAACACACATCTCCCGGTGACTTTGTATGTGGGCCTTTAAAAGGATAATAACATTTTATAAATATGTAATTTTGCTGGCCATGATCTGAATAACATTATCTGAATTTTTAATACTAAATATAAGAGTTTTAGGTTGGAATATAGGAGATAAGTATTTAAAAATCTTTCTCTTTTTTCCTAAGATTCCATTGCTATTTAAGAGGCTGAAAATTTTACTACAATATAAAAAGCTTAAAATTTCATTACATTCAAAAAGTTTAAAATTGCATTACAATTCAAGAAATTTAATATTCCGCTGCCCTTAAAGAAACATGATTCCATTACCATTAAAGGAATTTAAAATTGTGTTACCACTTAAGAAATGCAACATTTCATTACCGTCTAAGAAATACAAAATTTCGTTACCATCTAAGAAATACAAAATTGCATTTCTACTCAAGAAGCTTAGAATTTCATTACCATTCAGGGAATTTAAAGTTTTGCTGAACTTAAAGAAGCTTAAGATTTCGCTCCACTTAAAGTCGTTTAAGATTTCATCGCCATTCAAGAAGTCTGAAATTTCATTTCCATTCAAAAAAGTTTGACATTTCATTAACGTTCAAAAAGTTCAAAATTTCATTGCCATTCAAGAAGTTTAAAATTTCGTTGCCATTCAATAAGTTTAATCTTCCATTGCCATTCGAGAAGTTTAAGTTTACATTGTCATTCAAAATATTTAAGGTTTCACTGCCATTCAAGAAGTTTAAGATTCCATTACCATTCACGAAGTTTAAGATTTCATTGCCATTCAAGAAGCTTAAGATTTCATTCCCATTCAAGAAGTTTAGAAGTTTAAAATTTTATTTCCATTCAAGAAGTTTAAAAGTTTAAGAATTTATTGTCATTCAAGAGGTTTAAAAGTTTAAGACAATTACCATTCAAGAAGTTTAAGATTCAATTACCATTCAAGAAGTTTAAGATTCAATTACCATTCAAGAAGTTTAAGATTCAATTACCATTCAAGAAGTTTAAGATTCAATTATCATTCAAGAAGTTTAAGATTCAATTACCATTCAAGAAGTTTAAGATTCAATTACCATCCAAGAAGTTTAAGATTCAATTACCATTCAGGAAGTTTAACATTTCAATACCTTGAAAACATAAGCTTCGTCTTGAGCAGCACCTAAGATACGACCACAACTCGTTTTTACTGAAGCCTCATCAGGCAGGTTTGGATTATCTTTTATGTCGTTCCTCATAGTTAGCGATTCCATCTGAGCCGTTGGTAGTTTGTCATACGACGTTGCAGTCACAAAAAAGACTATTAGGCACGTACATAACATCAAAAATGTTGCAAGGGCCATCTATCAAACACAAAAATAAACATCACACCTTTAAAATTCCAATCAATGTTCAATCATTTGATAAATAATAATAAAAAAAATTATCTCACAACACCCAGTAGCTATAGATAAGCAAACAATTTAGAATTTTCGTTCATTTAAAATATATTTAGAGAAGTTCGTGCAAAATTCTACTATAATACATTTCAATAAGAGTCAGAGAATGATATTCCCTGTCATACATGTTTATAATCATGCATTTGGTTCAAATATTTGAGAAATCACTGTGCATTATGAAGTAATGGAAATATAGTATTACGGGTAGTAGGATTTTCATTATTGTATTAATGATAAAGTCGAAAATACAGGTTTGTTGGTTTATGCTAACGGGTGCTGAATATCTTCTCATTAATTAATGTATGAGCGTAATTAAACACATAACAATTAAGTTTCTGCTAATGAAAGATGTGTGCACTAGCCCAAAATGTAAGAATTGGATTTCTGAGTTTTAATTTGAAATCCAGTTTCTTCAATAAATATACAAATAATTAAAATTCTTTCACTAGTTTTCGTAATTCGTTGTTTTGAAAATCTCATATGAAATAATAATATTTATATTTATTCATTTTCTACGTCATTTGATAAATATGATGTATATTAACATTCGCCCACTGACTCATTGAAATAAGTATTTGATTGCATAAGTATATAAAAAATTAATTATTCATATATTACTTCAATATATTGGTTACTTTAATTTTATAAGTAAATTCTATTTATAATTTAATTGAAATTTAGTCTGCCTTATTTATTATGATGTTTATTATCTTGGTTAATTTTAAGCTGTATGTTGTGGTACACTTGTGCGTTGCTGATTTCTCTGAAAAGCATTGCGACGTTGACTAGCATTCCATAGAGGCTGGTATTTGAAGTCTTCTTTCAATGTATAAAGTCCTGGGTTCAATTCGCTACAGGACACGGGAAAGTTGTCTTCTTTTCCTTAAAAATTGAAGCTTGAGCCTGGCAAGTGAAGCTACACACTGAAAAAAATGTTTGATTGTTATTAGAGTTTATAGTAGAGTTATGTTTTATATTTGAGTTTATTAGCAATGAAACTAACCTTTCTTTATTTCGAAGGATGCCAAGTTCTATACAAAACTTGGGAACGTCAGCTTTTTTCTAATTAGTATATATAAAATATAGTTTGGCCATACAAAATGAAGAGATACATCGAAAAAATTATATAATAGCTAGAAGTTTATACGATAACTAACGAGGGAAGTGGCTGTCCGTCACTCTGCTGGATTCTGCCTTGGATTTTGGAAGTGAAAGAGTATTTTCGTTCCTCCTATTAAAAAAAAGTTAGTTCGGCCCTTTCAAATGAAGCGACATACTGAAACAAAGGTTGGATATGCTTAATATCTGACAGTTTGTAATCATTAGTAAGGAAACTAGGGTTTCCTAACTGCGTGGACATCTGAGGACGAAACGACTTGAAAATGACACATTTTGTTACTTTTAGAAATATATCATACAATAATTTCTGCCACCCACGTATAGATTATAGCTCAAACTAGAGCTTTATTCGTTTTTGGAGAAAAAGAGACGCTTTCCCCATCCTGGATTCGAACCAGGGTCCCTCCGTTTAGCCCGGAGTGTCTTGGACCGCTAGACGAATGAGGACAGGAAACAACGCTCTCTTTCTCCGTATGTAAAGGTGTTAAGGTATTATTACCCTCCGCAGGGATAACACAATTGCCAAATATGGTCAACACAAGAAAGCCTCCGGGGCGAGATTTTTGTGAGTTTTCGTGGGGGAATTTATTATACAATAATTTTTGCCACCCACGTATAGCTTATAGCTCAAATATATCATAGAAATATATTTTGGCCCTGCTAAATGGAACGATGCACTGGAAGAAAGGACAAAAAAATATTCAATAGCAAGCCGGTTAAAGGCCATTAGAAGCGAATTTGGCTTTTCGTTTTTGTACAGTAGGTGATTTTCAGACGGTGCGTCGCTGTCAAGGGCTTCGAGATGTTGATTAACATTTTATAAAGCGTACTGTATAAAAATATTTAGAGCATGTAATTTTTATATATTTGTATATTTAGGGGTCATCAACAAGATGCGAAGGGAATCTTGGATTAAAAAAGTTTGAAAACCTCCGATCTATAAGCAAATTCAATTAACAATTAATTTCTCTTCATGTTCATTGTGACAAGGTAAAGGTTAGACTATGTTGCCGTTCGAAAAATAATATGACGGTTAATTATTTTGCAACCGTACATTACTTTTGCTATAAATCTATTCAAGTAAGCAGAAAAATATTTGCTGTTAATTTTAATTATGGCGTTTTTTGGAAAAGCACTAGATTTTGAAAATAAAAGCACTAAACTTTTCACTTTGGGTTGATTTATGAAACGATCCTCTTCAAATCTGGGTTACGTTAAACTCTCTCTGAGTTTCGCTCCTACCGTTGTGCATCATAAATTATACGCTTAGAAGCAAGTTCCAAATTGTTATAAATGAGGGCAATATCCTAAAATAGACTGACATCATCCCGAAAGAGGCAAACAAGATTATAGTACACACCAGCAAGGTACTTGCAACCAGCATAGGCGTAATGATAATAATATAATTACAACAAGCACAGGCGTATAGTAGAAAGGAATAATTTGTTGAGAATTTGCTAGCTTTGACTCGCACTAGATTATTTGAGATGGAGATCTTAGCTTCGAAGAAAAGATACTTTAAATGTTATCAAATTAAATGGTGGTGATTAATCAATTATGATATACGAGGACACAACACCCAGCAGCCTACAATGTTAATAATTATTGGGGGAATAAATACATATTATACCAATTTATGCATTACGATATATCTAAAATAGCATCTTATTTGAAATTACTGGGGAAATTTGGGTGCCGTGCGTCCACACAATTCTACTCTTAATTAGAAGGATTTATCATTGCGGAAACTAAACTGAAAAATTTGCGTCTCTTCCTGGAAAGCTTTTAAAACCAAACTGAAAAATAGTTGCGTTTATTCAGTCCTCGTCCTCGAAAACTTCTACAAAGAAATTTAAATCTTGGCATAAAATGTTTAAAAAGAATATAGAATCGAATTCGGCTTTAAGGTGACATACCAGTGAAAATATCTTCTTCAGTTTTTCATGGAACTTACTGAAATATTTATGTAAAATATATAAGCATATATGACAAAATACCACATCTAATAGAAAATTGAGAGGTTTCCTATTTTTGTCAATATTTTTTGTTATTTTTAATAACTGATAATACGTATCATTTGCTAAAATTGTTCCATGAGATGCATTTTCCCCATTAAGAACCCCTAAAAAATTTAATAGTTTTTTAGAAGATCAGAATTATAAATAATTAATAAAAAAAATGCTGAACTTATGCAAGAAAAAAATATATATTCGTTTTCTCGAAACCCTTTTACTAGTGAATACGCATTCATACAATAAAAAAATCACTCTGTGCTTGTTGCTGTCATAAATTGTTTAAGTTTGTTTAAAATCCATTTGTATATTCATATTTTTTAAGAAATTTGTTCTTTCTAATTTTTGCTTTCGTTGCGTTGGGAGACTAGTAGCTATTTTATTAATACCTGCGTACTAACGGAACTCCTCAGTGCTGGGAGTCTCCCTTGAAAAAGTTCCGTCCATAATACAATTTTTATTGTATTTTTTGTTCGAAAACTGAAGGTCTTTTGTGATTGGCATTTCATTTTAATCATCATTGCTAATTGTATTTTTCATTATGGTTTCGACAATAGCTTTAATAATTAAAATTAAATTGGAAATAATTAAAAACTATAAAAATATAAAAACTTTCATATAAATTCTTTATTATTCAATAATTTTTATCATTATTTTATAACTTATTGGAATAGTGATGCGTTGCACCTTTTCTATTTGTTATTTTTATTAAAAAATTTACAAAATCTAAGGAGTAGTAATAAATATTTAATAAATTTCAAAATTCCTTTTATTTAATTTAAATTATTTTATAACTTATTAAAATAGCGATGATTTGCACCTATTCTATATGTTATTGTCATTAAAAGTATTATAATTGTGATAAAATCAAGATACAAATTTAAATCAATAAAAGATAAAAAATCAACCAATTCGATTCATGCCTACATCTTGTTATGAAAAAGATCTTAATGTTGAGGTTAATATTTTTGATAACAGGATATCCTATGAATTTAAAGCGATAAAATTAACTAATTTTAATTCAAATATAAATAAAAATTATAAATTTGGTAAAATAAAACAAAAGAAGCTTTTATAAGTGCAGTTTAAAAATATCTGGAATGGCACATTTGTTTTAATTTATTTATCATTTCACGTAATTTCAATGTTATGACGCATTTTTAAAAAAATTACAATTAGAATTAGGCAAATCACAAGGTAATATTTTTCTTTTATTTCATTCTAGTTTAATATTATTTTGGTATAGAATTGTTTATACTTGTTTAAAATCCATTTGTATATTCATAATTTTTAGGAAATTTGTTCTTTCTAATTTTTGCCCCCAGCGTGTCGGGAGATCAGTACCTATTTTGTTAATACTTAGGTACTAACAGAGACACACCGTGCTGCGGGTCTCCTTTTAAAAAGTCCCCTCCATAATTTAATTTTTTATTATATTTCTTGTCCGAAAACTTTCAAGGTCTTTTGTGATTGGCATTTTATCTTTATCATCATTGCTAATTGTATTTCTCATTGATCCTACATCATTATGGTTTGGATAATAGCTTTAATAATTAGAATTAAATTAGAAATTATTAAAAACTATAAAAATATATAATTATAACATAAAAATATATATGTATGTATGTATGTATGTATGTATGTATGTACATAGACTTACGTCAAGGTCATACCGATACTATGTATTAATGCATATATATTATACCAAGACCATTATTCGGAGTACCGAATAACGGTACTCCGATGTTTGTTTCGATATTACGATATTTTCGAATTACCGATATTGATATTGACAATATCGAATAAAAGGTATCGAAGCTTGCATATATCAATAGTATCGACAGCACTGACCGAGTCGCAGGAAAAGACACCGTTTCTCGTTCTTTTCGTAATGCCTCAATCCAGCATAGAAATGCGATGTAAAAGCAGCATTTCTTTATCTACTGCTAATGCAATTTCTAGTAATAAACGTTCTAGCGGGATTCAGGCAGAGATTAGACTTCAATTTTTATATTTTTAATGCTTCTGTCGTAATGCATTTGCGAACTCTTTTGATTTATGATAAAGTGGACCGAAACTCAAGGCTTAAAATAACGTGTTTATTGTCAGTGACAAATTCTTTTAAAAAACCAGTGATACTAAAAGTTGGCTTCAAACGCTCGTCCAAATTTAAGTGCTAGCCGGTGGAGGACGCTTGGTGTTGTTCGGGATGTGATCTTGACAGCGCTTTGGCGAAATAGTGAACACACGGACTTTTTGACTATATTCGAGAAAATACGGACTCTTTTTCTGGCAAATGCAGACATAGTTGGTAATTTAAATGCCCAAATTGCCCAACTGAATGTACGCTTTATCAAATTTGGGCGTCAACTTAAAATTCTTGAATACTCTAATGAAGACTTATGTAAACTGACCCTCTCCGAAATCAGCTACATGAGAATCAACAATACTCGAGGAAAATAATATGATATTTTATGGCCTTTCTTTTGGCTTCCGCGAAATTCTGAATTCCTGTGGGATTAATTGGTGTTTCTATGCGAAATTGTGATTGCCGCCCAAGAGGACATTCAGTGCGATTGCTTACGTTGAACCAAGGCGTAATAATGTAATCGTGTCTGTTGTTGAGAAGTTTTGTCAGTGACAGCAGAGTGTGATGAGCATCGTAAAAAACAAAACAAAAAATACCCTTTGCATCCATCGAACGCCTAAACTGTGTGTTAATAGGGACATTCCCTTCGTTACTGAGCCACTCGTCTATGCTTGATATCTGGCATTCCAGAAGCAATTTCTAAACATGTTAAGACTTGTCCCAAACTGCTTCTTAATCAAATATAAGATAATTATGAATTTAATTGAATCCACCAAAGAAGAGTTTAAGTATTACGTAAACACTTTGGGGGTGGTTGACGTCGTTGCGCTTATTTAGCCAATGTTAATTTTTGCTTAATAAGGGTGGGGGTTGAAATGGCCAAAATATTGCTTACGTGATATTTGAAATCTCCCCAAGTTTTCATTCTCTGTAAGCGTTGGATGAACTTAAAGAATAAGAAAAAGTGCTGTTTCTAGATTTTTCAGAATATGATTACTTTATAAGATGTGCACATTATCAAATAAAATGATACACAGAATGAGGGACGTTAAAAACCGAATAAGAGTCGAGCTTTTTTGCGTCGTGAACTGAAGAGGATAAGAAATTTATGTTAGCCATAGAAAAACCTAGCCTCATAATCTGAGTTTTGAAACTCAAAATTTCCGTCTTGCATATTTAAGATGAACATCATCTTTATTATTCAGCGAAATGGTAGGCAATTTTGTGATGTAGTAATGGATCAACGTTATAGCGGTATATACAAGGTGGTTAGTAAAGTCCTTATACACGCAGATAACTGTCTAACGGAGAGAGCTATATGTATGAACGTGATGTATAGGTATAGTAAAGTGACTATGCGCTACAAGATGAGACTGCGTGCAGCGCCCCTAGCGGAAAAATCCAGAATTTAAAGCTGCTATCTCGAAAACTATTCAAGATATGGGAAAAGTCAATTACAAAGTTGTTAAGCACCAGCTAGTTACTGTGCATTAGCGCTCAGTTGACGCGTGATACCGTTAGCAGACGGGTTAGTCCATTGCAGTTTAGGGAAGGCCGTCTTGGAGGAACTGGTTTTTCCCTCGCGGAAAACCAGTTTCGGCAAGACGCCCTTCCCTAAACTGCAATGGACTAACCCGTCTGCTAACGGTATCAGGCGTCAGGTCTGCGCGAACGCACAATAGCACGAAACGATTTGTTTCCCACCACTTTAATAGTGAAAAATTCGCGATTTAAGAGGTTTTTAAAGTATCCGTCCAGCAAACGCCATTGTTGTTCAAAATTCCAATTTAACATCAATCATTAACTTCAATTTTCAAAATTCATGTTAACTTCAATCACTAATTACTGTAATTCTGTAAAAATTAACTTATTATATAAGTACAGATT
Source organism: Dysdera silvatica (assembly GCA_006491805.2). NCBI lineage: Eukaryota > Metazoa > Arthropoda > Arachnida > Araneae > Dysderidae > Dysdera > Dysdera silvatica. The sequence continues at coordinate 18,666,628 of QLNU02015270.1, forward strand.
CATGTTACGTACTACGTACAGTATGGTGGAAAAAATCGACGTTATTAATTCCGTTGTAGAAATATTTTTTGTGTTATCATGATTATTTGGTATCATACAGCAACGGCGACAACTTCTTTCTGCCATAGGCGTACCAGTGGCGTAGTTGGTTAAGGCATTAGCCTGGAAACTAATTGGGTTGTCGTCGCAACCGCATCATACCAAATAATCATGATGACTCAAAGTAATGACATTTCCACAACAACATTAATAACATCGATTCTCTTCCACCACAATGTACATAGTACGTAACATGCAATCTGTACTTATATAATGAATGAAGTTTTACAGAATTACAAGAATGAATGATTGAAGTTAACATGAATTTTGAAAATTGAATTTAATGATTGACGTTAAATCGGAATTTTGACCAACAATGGCGTTGCTGGACGGATACCTTTAAAACCTCTTAAATCGCGAACTTTGCGCCAGTAAGGAGGAGAAAATAATATTTCGTACTAACTAGTTTGTGCTTAACAACTTTCTAATTGTCTTTTTTCACGTATCTTGAATAGTTTTCGATACAATCGCTTTAAGTTCTGAATTTTTCCACTAGGGGCGCTGCACGCAGTCTCGTCTTATAACGCATAGTCACTTTACCATACCTATACCTCACATACATATAACTCTCTCCGTTCGACAGTTATCGGCGTATATACGGACTTCACTAGCCACCCTGTATGTACTAAAAACGTATCATCATCATCATCATCATATTCAACCATTATCTATCCACTGCTGGATGAAGGTCTCTCCAAATGCTTTCCACACAAGTCTATCCTGAGCAATTCGCTTCCACGTCACCCCAACCTGTTTTCTTATTTCATCCACCCATCTAGTTTGAGGACGTTTTCTAGGTCTTCGGTGGTCTCTTGGAATCCAGTTCAGAATTTCTGTTGTCCATCGTTGATCAGTTCTTCTTGCAATATGCCCAGCCCATCGCCATTTCAGCCCTTTTACTTTAACAATGATGTCCTCTACTCTAGTTTGCTCTCTCACCCAAGTGTTTCTTTTTCGATCTCTCCTAGTTATTCCAAGCATGCACCTCTCCATGCTCCTTTGCGTTGTCTGTAACTTTCGTATTGCTCCAACAGTTAGACTCCATGTCTCTGATCCATAAGAGAGGACTGGCAATACACACTGGTTGAAGACCTTTCTTTTTAGACACAAAGGCAATTTCCCCTTCAGGATAAAACTGTTTCTTCCAAATGCACTCCAGCCAAGTTTAATACGTCTGTTGAGTTCTTTCATAATGTTGCCATCCATTGAAATCAGCTGGCCAAGGTAAATATATGAATCAGCAATTTCTAGCTCAGTGTTGTCAACTTGTATTTTTGTTTCCTCTACAAAATTATTGAACATGATCTTAGTTTTTTGTAGGTTCATCTTGAGTCCAACTTCTTCACTTCTAGTTGAGAGCTCTTGTACCATGTCTTGGAGTTCCAATGGGTCCGTTGAAAAAATAACAATGTCATCAGCAAACCGCAGATGATTTAAATATTCACCATTTATTTTTATTCCCTTGTTATTCCAATTTATCAGCTGAAAAATCATCTGTAATGCAGAAGTAAAATGTTTTTGAGGCTATACACTTTGTTTTCTTTTGTGCATTTACTTTACTTATGGGCTGAACATCCTCAATGTCTGAAAATGTGGGAAATTGGTGGTGTAATATGTAAAAAGCAAAATAGCAAATTATCTGAGAAGACGAAACAACTCATGAAAAGGCGAAGACTTATGAAGGTGGACAATCAAAATACCAGTTGCAAGATCGAGTATGTAGAACTTTGCAAAACTTTGCGCAAAAACATGAAAGAAGATATAAGAAAATTCAATTGTGAGTTAGTAAGGAAGGCCATTGAAAGCAACAAGAGCCTTAGGGTTGTTAAAGGGAGTTTGTCTATTGGGAAGAAACACATCATTGCATTAAAAGGAGAGGATGGCACTGTAACAAGAAATAGGGAAGAAATACTTAGAAGAGTTGAAGTGTAACCATTAAATTAATAGTAATGAATTAATTAATTTATTGGTCAAACTTAATTAATTTTGGTAGATTAATCTGAGCTGAAACGGATCCAAGAGTAAATATAATCAAGAATGTAAAACAATCTCTAGACTCAAACACACTCATCTTGAATGTTTTCGCCTTTTGTGCAAAATAATGCCCCCCTCCAGCGTCACCATCGCCTTTTGCTTTTTTTATTGCAAGTTTAACTAATATTTCTGCATTTTTAACTACCTGAAGTCTTTTTCACCCCTGCAGGTATATTTTGTTTCCATGAATAGTTGAACACAAACGTATTGCCAAATACGGCGATGTACTCCTTTCATGGTACGTATATTGTGCTATTGTTAGTTTAAATAATTGAAAGACAATTATTTACGAAAATAGTAAACGATTAATTTAAAAACTTTTAGAAATTTAATTAATTAATTTGTTCAACCCTCGTTAAATTATAAAAGTCAGACTTTTTAAAATTACAATGTAAGATTTTATATCTTTTACATATATACACACATACACCGAAATACGGAAAGATTTTGAAAGTACATTCTGAGCTTAACTGCAATTTATGGTGCGAAGTATCCGAAGTGAGAATTCAAAATGGGCAAATAAATCTTTCATTGGTCTCTGGTCGAAGATCTTTTTCTCTCGTGCGGTCTACGGAGCAACGCAACGTCTTATTGAAAGAGTGGAAATAGTAGTTTATGCATTGCATTTCCCACGCAAAAACGTAAAAATAGCCTTTGAAAGAAAGACTATTGGTGCCTGAAGTAAAATACTTCAAAGTTATGGAGCTCCCACGACGCAATTCAAAGCGATTCGTTCGTGGGACTTTCCTTAAAGGATCTCGTATTCGCAATACGACCACCTTCTCAAACATTTTATTGAATCAAAGTTTTGCTCAGAATCGTATAGCGAGAGCTAGATGTTGCGGAAGACAAACATATCATAGAAGGAGCATCTTCTTGTGTCCTATCATTTAGCATTTAATTTGGAAATTATAATATCACTACACGCATTAAAGGAAATTATGTTTTAAATCATCAACGCCAAAACCTTATTTTATTGCGCCATCTGGGGCTCAGCGTGATCCTAAAACTTTAATTTCAATTTATACCACGTTTCGTTACGTGATTCACTTACATGTCTTGGAACGCTAAGTCACGAAGAGAGGGAGAGGATATATATATATATATATACTTCAATCTGAAGATTACTCCATTAAGCGCATTACATTTTAAGGATATTACGAACTAAAAGGTCGTCTGAGGTGAACATAGCGGGAGAAGCAGGTTTCCCGTTAACAGAAAATTTTGATCAAATGGAAATTGTTTACAAAATCAAATACTGCTTGTTCATCCTCACCAGGAATAATTGATTAATGTATACTATGTCTTTGTTCATTTTAATGATTTTATTACGAATGGTACATACATATATATATATCATCATCATCATATTCAACCATTATCTATCCACTGCTGGATGAAGGTCTCTCCAAATGCTTTCCACACAAGTCTATCCTGGGCCATTCGTTTCCACGTCACCCCAACCTCTTTTCTTATTTCATCCACCCATCTAGTTTGAGGACGTTTTCTAGGTCTTCGGTGGTCTCTTGGAATCCAGTTCAGAATTTCTGTTGTCCATCGTTGATCAGTTCTTCTTGCAATATGCCCAGCCCATCGCCATTTCAGCCCTTTTACTTTAACAATGATGTCCTCTACTCTAGTTTGCTCTCTCACCCAAGTGTTCCTTTTTCGATCTCTCCTAGTTATTCCAAGCATGCACCTCTCCATGCTCCTTTGCGTTGTCTGTAACTTTCGTATTGCTCCAACTGTTAGACTCCATGTCTCTGATCCATAAGAGAGGACTGGCAATACACACTGGTTGAAGACCTTTCTTTTTAGACACAAAGGCAATTTCCCCTTCAGGATAAAACTGTTTCTTCCAAATGCACTCCAGCCAAGTTTAATACGTCTGTTGAGTTCTTTCATAATGTTGCCATCCATTGAAATCAGCTGGCCAAGGTAAATATATGAATCAGCAATTTCTAGCTCAATGTTGTCAACTTGTATTTTTGTTTCCTCTACAAAATTATTGAACATGATCTTAGTTTTTTGTAGGTTCATCTTGAGTCCAACTTCTTTACTTCTAGTTGAGAGCTCCTGTACCATGTCTTGGAGTTCTGATGGGTTCGTTGAAAAAATAACAATGTCATCAGCAAACCGCAAATGATTTAAATATTCACCATTTATTTTTATTCCCCTGTTATTCCAATTTATTTGATGAAAAATCATCTGTAAAGCTGAAGTAAAAAGTTTTGGAGAAATGGTATCTCCCTGCCTCACACCTTTACCAATTTTGATAGCTTCGGTATCTTTATGTAACCGAAATTTTGCACTTGCATTTTTATACACACGTTTCACCATGTCAATGTACACATCCTCAATGTCTGTTGATCTTAAAGAGTTGATGACTGCTGATGTTTTTATAGAGTCAAAGGCCTTCTCATAGTCAATAAATGCAACACACAATGGAAGTTCATATTCATGTGTTCTTTCAATTAATTCTCTTAATACTTGAATATGGTCCACTGTACTGAATCCACTTCGAAATCCAGCTTGTTCTCTTGGTTGAGCTGCATCTAATTTTTTCTGCAGGCGATGTGTTAGCACTTTTGTGAAGATTTTATAAATAGCAGGTAACAAGCTAATTGGTCGGTAATTTTTTAAATCCTCTTTATCACCTTTTTTATGCAAAAGAATTACTGTTGCAGAATCCCATTGGTTTGGTATGTTACCACTGTTGAGGCATTTGGTAAAGAATTTTGCGAGTATGTCTTCTACATGTTCTCCAGCTTCTTTTAAGATATCTAATGTAATGCCATCATCGCCAGGGGATCTTCCTTTCTTCATACTTTTTATTGCAAATGCTACTTCTTCTTTTAAGATTTTAGGAGCTGTTCCTTCGACTATCTCAGAGTCTTCGTTTAATCCACTGTTTCCCTCATACAGCTTTCTGTAGAATTCTTCAACTCTTCTAAGTATTTCTTCCCTATTTCTTGTTACAGTGCCATCCTCTCCTTTTAATGCAATGATGTGTTTCTTCCCAATAGACAAACTCCCTTTAACAACCCTAAGGCTCTTGTTGCTTTCAATGGCCTTCCTTACTAACTCACAATTGAATTTTCTTATATCTTCTTTCATGTTTTTGCGCAAAGTTTTGCAAAGTTCTACATACTCGATCTTGCGACTGGTATTTTGATTGTCCACCTTCATAAGTCTTCGCCTTTTCATGAGTTGTTTCGTCTTCTCAGATAATTTGCTATTCTGCTTTTTACATATTACACCACCAATTTCCCCAGCAGTTTCAATTATTGTCTTAACAATGTTTTCATTTGCTTCTGAGATGTCAACTTCTTCAATAAGTCCTTCCAGTGCAGAAAAGCGATTTTTTAATTCCAACTTGAATGCCTCGGTATTTTCTTTTAATTTCTTTAAATCCACCCTCTTACATACTTGTTTCCTAATGAGCTTCTGCCTTTCTAGTTTA
>QLNU02015270.1:18672323-18689551 GCA_006491805.2 Dysdera silvatica
ACACACTGGTTGAAGACCTTTCTTTTTAGACACAAAGGCAATTTCCCCTTCAGGATAAAACTGTTTCTTCCAAATGCACTCCAGCCAAGTTTAATACGTCTGTTGAGTTCTTTCATAATATTGCCATCCATTGAAATCAGCTGGCCAAGGTAAATATATGAATCAGCAATTTCTAGCTCAGTGTTGTCAACTTGTATTTTTGCTTTCTGTACGAAATTATTGAACATGATCTTAGTTTTTTTGTGAGTTCATCTTGACATGGTGAACGTGTATAAATGCAAGTGCAAAATTTCGGTTACATAAAGATACCAAAACTATCAAACTTGGCAAAGGGGTGAGGCAGGGAGATACCATTTCTCCAAAACTTTTTACTTCTGCTTTACAGATGATTTTTCAGCTGATAAATTGGAATAACAAGGGAATAAAAATAAATGGTGAATATTTAAATCATCTGCGGTTTGCTGATGACATTGTTATTTTTTCAACGGACCCATTAGAACTCCAAGACATGGTACAAGAGCTCTCAACTAGAAGTGAAGAAGTTGGACTCAAGATGAACCTACAAAAAACTAAGATCATGTTCAATAATTTTGTAGAGGAAACAAAAATACAAGTTGACAACACTGAGCTAGAAATTGCTGATTCATATATTTACCTTGGCCAGCTGATTTCAATGGATGGCAACATTATGAAAGAACTCAACAGACGTATTAAACTTGGCTGGAGTGCATTTGGAAGAAACAGTTTTATCCTGAAGGGGAAATTGCCTTTATGTCTAAAAAGAAAAGTCTTCAACCAGTGTGTATTGCCAGTCCTCTCTTATGGATCAGAGACATGGAGTCTAACAGTTGGAGCAATACGAAAGTTACAGACAACGCAAAGGAGCATGGAGAGGTGCATGCTTGGAATAACTAGGAGAGATCGAAAAAGAAACACTTGGGTGAGAGAGCAAACTAGAGTAGAAGATATCATTGTTAAAGTAAAAGGGATGAAATGGCGATGGGCTTGGCATTGCAAGAAGAACTGATCAACGTTGGACAACAGAAATTTGGAGCTGGATTCCCAAGAGACCACCGAAGACCTAGGAAACGCCCTAAAACTACATGGGTGATGAAATAAGAAACAGATTGTGGTGACGTGGAAGGAATTGCTGTCTAGGATAGACGGTAGTGGAAAACATTTGGAGAGACCTTAATCCAGCAGTGGGTAGATAATTGTTGAATTTGATGATGATGATGATGACATAGAGAGATGACTGCTATCATTATTGCCTGTTTTCGGGTATTTGTGTTTTAGTTATGTGCTTACATCGAAGCTTAAGAAAACATTTTCGGTTTATTTTGTTGCATTATTTTTTGTAGTCTTGTAAAAATAATGAAATTACTGGTTCTTTTTTCATATCATTTTGAAAAAATGACAGCTTTCACTTCTTTAGCGAAATACATACTGATATAAAGTTGCTAAGTTCAAAACTCCATACGCATTTAAAAGAAAAATAATTAAAAAATTACACGCCTGTAATGATTATAAGACCCAGATATAAATTATACAACATGTACTTTTATTTGTACAAGATAGATGACTGCATGTAAAAGGACGTGAATTAATCTACTCGCTAAGAATACAGGGCGTAATACTCTAATTGGGACAAGTTAACTTAAAGTGTTTAAAGTATGGAAATTGCTGAGACTGAAATACGCCAAAATTATATCCTGTAGGCAAAATTATGCAATAGAGGAAAGTGTCGCCAAATTCATAGGTAAATCTAAAATATCCGCTGAAATTTCATAGGGAAAAATATAATTTCAGTCCTATGAAGTTAAATGAGAGGGCATTGAACTTGGCAGTAAGGTTAAAAATATAGTTTAATTTCTTAGTTTAGAATAATATGGATAAACCCTTACGTGAAATCCTTATACACGATAATCATCGAGGCCTGTAACTTAATGGTTAGAGTATTTGACTGGCAATGCAGAAGATGCAGATTTCTTTTCCATTAGGTGCCAAAAATCATCCTTTTCTTTGCGAGTATCTGATCATTTAAAACAACGACATCATCGGCAATCATGAGAATTAACCCTAATAAATATTTGTTTGTTTGTTTGTTTGGCTTTTTTATGGCGCAAGAGCATCTGGGCTATACTGCGCCAACCTTAATAAATAATACTATTAAATTAGAACGTCTCAGTCTTCACGTGTATATTCATATAACTTAAACCAGCTTGTAATTACGTAAAACAAGCAATGTAATTACGTAAAGCAGTAGCGTTACTGGGATCTGTGTAATAAAAACGGAAGTTCGTCAGACGCTGATTTAGGGATGAATTAGTTGTGGCGTTAGGGTTATTTCACGGAATTGTAAAACTTGGTTTCATAAAAATTGCCCTACTGAACGCAGAAATATTTATTTTCTTTCGAACGTTTCACCATCTAATCACGCCATAACATCGGCGCTGGTATCACTACGCCAATAAACGTTGATTTATATTGTTGTTTAATTTAATCTGCGTAGTGTTCGATTTATATAAATATATATGCTCCAATGGGCATTTCGATCAATTTAATACCGGTCCTTTCTTAATTTGGTTTAAAAAGTAGTCCATGTACTACCTCATTCGGCGAAATAACCGGCTTCAGTAAATAGTCTTTATATACATTCGTAAGAGATTAAATGTTGTCGTCCGTAGATCAGATGGTAAAGCCTCTGACCGGCGCTGGTGTCATTAATAACCAATAAACGTTGATTTATATTGTTGTTTAATTTAATCTGCATAGTGTTCGATTTAAATAAATAAAAAAACATTAAATATATTTATAGTCTGTTCCATGTTATCCTCACACGGATAAATAGAATACAAGCGATACTTTGTGACAGAATTTTCTAAATAAAAATAAATGATTCTTTTATGCACAAACTGAATTGCAACTTGCAATGTGATTATAAAAATTAAAGTAAATTGTTTTCTGATGTGACTTTCAGAAATAAAATAAAAATAATATAGAACTTCAATTTAACAAATAGAGAAAAAAATAACTTTACAGCTACTTCAAAATCTAATATGTTTAAATTTAACAAGTTAACGCAATCACTGTATTACTGGACGTATTCTACACTTCGCTTTTCACATTTTTCGACCAACTAGCTACCTCGCCACGTGTTGCCAAAAAGGTTTCAATTGACGCAATTTTAACTACTTTTAATATTAAATTTCTTGATTTTTACGGGGGGGGGGGCAGATAGCTGCTAATTTTCACACATTAAAGATTTTTTATGGTGGGTACATTAAGCTGAATTAAATTTGTTGGATTCGGCGTGGTAGCTCGGGGAGGGAGGGGTTCCTTGAAAGTTCAAATATTTGGCGGAATCTCGGTTATTTAAAAGCATGGCCTCCTATATGGGGGAGCAGCGAGAGTGATTCCCCCCCCTCAGGCATTATTTTAAAATTTGACTTCCCTGATTCTGCTATGCACTTACTCTCAAAAGTTTCACAGTTGCATTTTAAAATAAATACTTCTTAGCTCATCACTAATTGTCAAGCAGTGTCATCAACGTAAAGTTTTCAAAATTACTGGAGGGTCCCAAGCACATTATGCACATCTGTACATTACAATATATGTTATATTTTGTAATTTATTTAAAATTATTCTGGAATTCCATATAACTCAACACCCATCAACAGTATCAATTATTTGTATAGTATTTTAGAGTTATTATAGTTATTATAGTATAGTTATTATAGTATCTCGCATAATCACTAAAATATATCACAGCTTTAAAAGAAGTAATTTTTCTCAGTCTGATATATTCACATGGGTGCCACTGCTTACACGTGATTGTCTATTCAGATCCAGAATGTGGAATTCATACCTTAATTCATGGGTGTTTAAAAATGAAGCAAAGATATTCAACTCTTAGTACTGTTAACAGACTGCTGATATATCCCAAAGCGTGAGATCTACTATTTTGTTTGATATTCTATTCTGCTAGTGTTTAACCTTTACATGAAAATTTCTTTTCTGGTATTTTGAATGCTATGGTGGCACAATCTTAAGATTTCCACTCAGCTGACGTTAATCCCTATTCCAGTCCCAACGGCTCTTCAAAATAAAAAAAAAGCTTAACACCTGCTCACTAGATTGGAGTCCTCGGAAAAATATCGGCCCATTGTTCCATAGTGGTAACTCATTTGTCTACCGTGCCACTAACCCTGGTTAGATTTTCAATGACATTTTGGAATACGTGCCACTTTTTTCTCATTGTAATCCAGGGTTTAATTTTCTAGGCTTTTGTAGCTTCAGATTCTTCCGAAAACTGTCGTTTGGGGCGCATTGTGACCAATGGTCATGCATAACTCTTATGGCGCAGGCATAGCCATGGTCATTGACCATGGCTATTCTTGCGCCATAAAATATTAAACAAATTTACATTTGTATTCCAATTTCGATTATAGGTCTTGCAGTGGTAGCATGTTCCACCTAGCATGCAGATAACCCAGGTTTCACCCTCAGCAGTGTTTAAAAAAAATCTTAAGCGACTAATTGCTTACTAAAGTCGAGGTTTGGTTCCTTGGTCCGTAAGGGGTTAGAGTTCATCCGGAAATTGTAGGCACCGGCACAGCACCACTTATACTGTCTGCTCTTGAGCCGTAGCGAAAAACCTAGGCCTTAATTTACTTTTATTTTGACGGCTGCTCTCTCGAGTAGCGGGCCGTTAAGTCGGATTCGGCTATAAAAGGTGCCAACAGAAAACGCTTACCGGCCAATTTCTCACCGGGAGTTTGTTCTCTAGGTCCTAGGACGTTTGTATTCTTCGAACAACTAAAGTCTCAGAGCAGCTTGACCCACCATTTTCGTAATTATGTGAGTTAGACAAGTATTCAGATCCAATGATTCAATATGGCTGACACTTTATTTTTATAAATAAACGTTTGGCTTAAAATTATAGTATTCTGGACGATGACACTGGATTGGTTACAAATAAAGTAAAATTTTTATTATTTCATAGTGTCAGGAAAACTATGATTCTGCTTCACCCAATGTGCTTACCTATGTGTACCTAAGCGTTAAATGATGTGATTCGGTCACCGACAGATCTTGCGCATTGTTAAAGAATACGTACGCTACAGTTTTCCGAAAAATTGAATTTTTACAGCTTGGAGAATTATACTTTGGAAAACGGATTAATAAAAAAACATTGGGAAGTATTTACTAACAGCGGGATACATGCCCAGCAACGGCTGAAAATAGTTACCCTATTATTACTACGGGTTATAACCCCTGGTAATATGAATATTCAGAATGCATTATAACGCTAATGCGAAAATTTGCATTGTAAATAAATCACTTTTTAAGGAATTAATTCAAGCTTCATGAAAAGAAACTATTGTATAAGTAACTATAAAATATTTTTCTTTGAATTCATCTATCGCCTTCGCGCGCTTCTCCGTTTCTTCACTTCTAATAATGCGAATTATAATTTCCTTCGGGCCTTGACGGAAAAAATGTTATGTGTTATTATTCCACAAGAGACAAGTTTATCATTGACTTCTACTACATATTCATATTTTCTTGAATAATTAAAAACATTAAAGTTTCAATAAAGTAGCAACAGCTTTCAAATTTTCGTTTTTTCCATCGGGTTTTGTCTCCCGAAAAAATGCTATTAGCTGTGTTTATAAATATTTATTAAAAGGTAATTTTCCCTCGAGGAATGAATGGTAAGTGAGCTTTGTCTTATTAATAAAAAGGGCTTTGATTTTAACGAAGTAACGTGAGCGCAAAATTTACAGGAAACAAACAGGTTGTTTCTTAAAAATAATTGGGAATGTACCACTTTTTAAACACATACTGAAAAGAGATGTTAAAAAGCGAGAAAAAGTACTCTGAAAAATAAAGCTCATTTCCGAGCAAATTAAAGTTTATTCTGCGAAATACGTCTAGAATTTTACTTACACGTGTGTGTGTGTGTGTGTGTTATAGATTCTCGATAATTCAAACTAATCCGGATCGAGACGTGTTCGGATTAACCGGAATCTTTACTGTAGAATTTATTGTACAGCTATAATCGTTCGATATTTGTGTGTTTCGGTGTGCACAGACAAAAAAAATTCCTTTTCCTTAATGGGAAATTTCATTTGGCAAACATTTTCATTTCAGCTGGCAACACACACTGCGCTGTTCACGACTTATGTTTTAAGTGCGATTGAAAAAAATATTTGGCCGACTGAAAAAAGTTTGGGTTAACAGGATTTTGGGATAAACATTACTACTGTGTGTGTATATACAGGGTGATTCAGAACTAATTGAGTCAAGTGAAAGGGGTGGTAAAGGACGCCAAATAAGCCATATTTGGCGAAATCAGGTCCGCAAAGGATCCGATTTGGCTGTACAGTGAAAGTATTATTTACATCCACATCATTGCTACGTAGAAAATTACTTGAACAAAAATTATTTTTGATATATATTTCAAGTGATTGCGCTGATAATGCAGCAGAGACAAAAAACTGAATTTCTTTGGCCCTGAGTAGTGTTGCTATTTAGTCATCAAAGGTATGGAAAACGATTGTTTTACCACACTGGAGGGAATTATCAAACATGCGTAATGAGTGATGGACATCAAAATAAATAACTATGGCCCAGTCAACCAATGTACGAAAATGAGCCATTCTGGAACTACAGTGATATTATTTGCATTACATTAGTTAATTATGTACATAGAAAATTTACCGTTTTAACCTGGAACCACATTGAAAAAAATTCCACAATTTACTACTGTCCAAAACGACTCTCCCATGACTAAATGTATGCAATTGTGGAGTTTGTGACCCAAACGTAAGCCTCATATTTGGGCCATGAATTTCCCAATTGCATAAATTTGGCTACAGGAAGTTGTTTTGAACCGTAGTAAATGGTGGGATCTTTTTCAATACGGTTATAGGATGGAACGGCAAATTTTTCAAATTTTGTTACATGATTAATTAATGTGGATACAAATAACATCACTGTAGTCAAAGAATGGCTCATTTTCGAACTGGTTAACTGGACCGAAGTTATTTCTTTTGATGTTCTTCACCTATTAGGCATGCTTAGCAATTCCCAATTGCCTCTAGTATGGTAAAACAATAGTTTTCCATACATTTGATGAATAAATGGCAACAGTATTCAGGGCCAGAGAAAAGAATTTCCGATTTTTGTTTTGTCACTTTTGCATTATTAAATCAATCACTTAAATGACGTGTCAAAACTTTTTATCTATTCATGTAATTGTATATAAAGCAACGATGTGGACGTATATAATAAATTCCCTCTTAAGCCAAATCCGTTGTTTTGCAGACATGGATATTTCGCCAAACATGGCTTAATTGATGTCCTTTACAACCCCTTTTAGTTTGTTCCATTCGTTCTGAATTACACTGTACAACTCCAATTAAAATATTAGAATAACCAAAAAAAAGTCATTGCGTTGTCTTATAAAATACAAGATATCTGTAAAAATAAAGAACGGGGACGAACGACAAAATTAGTAAGCGTTCACAATAAGCTGATGTATGACATATTTTTCAGATGTGTTTAAGACTTAATAGAGATTTTATGAAAAATTATTGAAATTTTTCAAAGAATTAAAATATTCCCAGCGCCGATTCAAAATATTAGAATATCTGTAAAATGATGTGATTAGTCAGCATTGATGATGAAATTTGCATAAATGGGGCCACTGTACAGCTAGTACGCTTATAAAGGCTTGTTTGAAAGTCAGCTTTAGTTAGTTTGGAGTTAAACATGGGCCACACGAAAGATACACCAGACGATACCAAGATTGCGATTGGGACTCTACACAATGAGGTACTTAGTAAAAAGATGATTGCCGAAAAAATGAAATGCTTTCAAGAAACTGTGAGGAAAATTTTAAAAGATTATTCTAGAAATCAAATTTTTAAAAATAATCGTGCAAATAGTGGTCGTAAGCGAATAACCATACTAAGACAAGACAGAATGCTGAAACGAATCGTGACTAAAAACCGCTTCAGGAGCCTGAAATTCATAAGTAGATAGTGGTGAAAACAAGAAGTGGATGTCTCAACATCTAGCGCAATGCGACTACTGCGTGAACTTGATTTTCAATGACGCTAAATAAAAATAATAAAAAGACACAGCCGCTACTTACGTGCAAGCAAAATAGGACCAGAGTGCGGTGATGCAAAGACAGATTGCAATAGGGCATTCAAGACTGGAATGATGTACTTTTTAACGATGAATCGATGTTTTGCGTTTCCTGCTGTCATCAGGGTATCCGTGTTTGGCTTTGCAAGCAAGAAGATTGATTGAAACGCTCAGTGAAGTTTAGCACCTCTATCGTGATGTCGGTGTGTATGAGTACTGAGGGCTTAGGTATGCTGTGTATTTTGACAGGAAGGGTAAAATCCAAAGCATACAAGGAGATACTGCAGCATTTTATGAGTCCATCATCGGAAGATCTGTCTGAGGAAGACTTTATCTTCCAACAAGATTCTGCATCTTGCCATACGTCAAAGGCCATCACTTCTTGGCTTAAAAACAAAATCAAAGTACTTCATTTGGCCGACCAATTCGCCCGATTTAAACCCCATCGAGAATATGTGAGTTTAATGAAGAAACACCGTCAGACTTTAGCTCCAAAGGACAAAACTGAACAAAGGAAAGTGTGAAATCCGTTTGGGAAACTACCAGCAAAGATGACTACAAAAAATTAGCGTAGGGTATGCCAAATCACCTACGTGACGTTACTAAAGCCAAGGGAGATGCCACTAATAATTGATTATTCACAACGTTTTTCATTTAAATGAATTATACTATTTTTTTGTACGTTATTCTAATTTTTTGAACCGCTGCGAAAATTATTCTAATTTTTTGAATTTTTAGAAAAAATTCATTGTAAAAAAACTTTGCAATATCATACTAATTTGTTTTATGTTATGCTCATTTATAAGATATGTAGAATATTATAGTACACTTTAAAATTCTGAAGTAGTCATTTCTACCGAAATAAATGCAAATCTCAAACCACTGTGTGCTTTATTTTTCATTATTCTAATATTTTGAATTGGAGTTGTATATATGTAAAGAAAAATAACGAGTGTTTTCATAATGTCAATTAACTACAATGCAACTATCATTAGGAAAACAATATTTGTACAGTACGATAATAAAACTTGTCATGTTCATGATTTTTTTGTCAAATATTACTTTAGATGAAATAAAAAAAAAAGTGTCAAGATTTCTAGACTCCTTAATTATTAGTTTTAGAAAATATAGTAAAAAGAACGTAAAGTTTAGATTATCCTGCTTTCAGACTTTATGTGTCATCCGTTCTGCCACTTCTAATCTTCAACCAGGGATAATTGTATCGCCAAAAACACTTTCAAAAATGTATATTCAGGGAGTTACGATAGCACTTTGCAGCTTATTATTTTATTATTTTTACGTATATTGGCAATGTTGCTCTTAGCTTCGGGTAATAAAGCAACTGTAGCCCAGTTCTGTAAGAATTCTGTTGTAACAATTGCATCAACCTCATTATAAATCCATAGGATAAGGCCATGAAAATTGCTGTATTCAGAGTCCGGCTTTTTGTGACCCTTTACTGAATTTTGACAATTTAAATATTTTAATAATCCAAACAAAATGATTTGGCTTCGCGAAATAATTCTTAGATCTGTATTTGAGCCCATTTTTCTCAATAAATCCTGTTTTTTAGAACACAACTTTCTATAACCTCTTAATTTTAAAGATACACATGTATACCTTGAGTTGCAATGCTTTTCCTACTAAATTAATATGAACTGCGGACTCAGACCGAAGGGTATCATTTGTGGTCACCTTTTAAGCTTCCTTTTAGTGTCACTAGATGTCACCTGTAAGCTGAGAAAATTGCAGGGCGAGAAGAAATTGCATCGTGTCGCCCAACGCTCTGTTCTTAAAAGGATAATGCTAATTTCTTCAGTTTATTTAATCTTTGAAGTTCACTCAGTTTAGTTTTTAATTTAACCTATTTCTTTACGTTACGGTAGAGCAATAGGTTATGCTTTTACCATTTTGATGCCTTGTGATAACTTAGCGTTTTGCGGGTTCATTCAATTCGAGACATAAGTTTCCAGGCGTAGAGTTATGTGGAACCGTAAAGCACGAGTCTTCCCTCAACAACATGCAACTTTAGACATACTGTAATATAAAAATACATAATATATATGCTTGCCCCCCCCCAATAATTTCGAAAAATCTACGTTGGTTCCCCGGCTATTACCACACTAACTGTAACTTTAATGACGGCTATTACGGCTACCCTTCATGAAATGGAACCTCATTCCCATAGTCTTTCCCATCAATCAATACATTCTAAGAATCACTGATTCTGCTGTAGTGCAGTTGTCAGGCGTTCGCCTTGTATACCATTAACTAGGGTTCAACACCAAACGTTGGCGCAGTATAGCCCAGATGCTCTTGCGCCATAAAAAATCCAAACAAACAAACAAAGCAACACCAAACGTTGCCAAAGTAGAACCTTTACCAATAAATTGCTCACTGTAGTTTGGGACGGTAGGTTACGTAGTCCTCAAAAGGCTTGGATTTCTTTAAAAACCGCAGATCCCGGCTTAGTATGCCCTTGCAGTCTTCGAGTCGTAAAACAAATTAAGCAACAACCTTCGCACCACCAGATACACCAAAATTTTTAAAGATAGTGAGAGTATATTTGCCCATAGAAATTGTCGTAATCCGAAAAGACATAGATAAGAGGGCTTCCTGCCTATTGCACTCATTTGTTTTTAGTAAATTGCATGTACTACGTGCATGAGTATACTGGTTATTGAGAAGTAACTATCAGTATTGATACAAGATTGAAATGTGCTGCAAAATAACAGCTCCTGTTTACATATCGCAACATTTCTCCCATGAGGGTAATGAAAACTAATTCATACCTTTTGTTTTGTCGGCCCACAGGAATTTTTTTTGTCCTCTTTGTTCTCGAAGCTGATGCCGTCACTGCAGCGACGCTGTAAGCTATACTGTTGCTGTGAGTCTATATGTTGCTGCCTTGTTTCTCCATTGCTGACATCTATTTGTCCGTAAGGTCGATGCAGACTTTTCATGAGAGATATTCTGTCGTCTTTTCTGTCGGTTTCCACGGGCGAAGACATCACTATTGCTGAAAGGAAAATGCCCTTTAGAAATATGTCAGTCTTAAAAATAAAATCCTGTCCTCGAACTTTACAAAATATTTCATATAAAATTTTTATTTAAAAAATATGGTGGATGCTGGAATAATTGATTCTTTACTCAATTAGCAATTTTACTTTGTTGCCAAAAATATGGTTTAATTCCGAAAACAACTTTATGTATTTTGCGTTTATTGCATACTGTTATTGGAAGAATATGCATTTTATGATTATTGCATACTGTTATTAGAAAAATACGTATTTTGTAATTATCGCATATTGTTATTGAAAGAGCATGCATTTTATGACTATTGCATTATTATTGAAAAATTTGCATTTTATGTTTTTACGGCTTATAGTTATTGCCATGAAGTATTAGATGTAAATATAAGAAATTGAAAAATATGATGTTTTTGGTTTTATCTCCTGTTTTTAAATATAGTAAAACACGGTGGACGGGCGCTCTTTAGGCACATTAATTATTGCAGCCGTACAAAAATGCTGTACAAGAAATTGTTTCGCAATTGTATCCCTCTTTTGCAAACAAATTTTTCTGTCTGGTAGGTGTCCGCTTATAAGGGTTTCTCTGAAAATTAAAAAAATCATAGCCCCCGCTCTCCAATCACCTTGTTTGGCGCAGAATGACTCTTGTTGTCTTTGCCCCATAAAAATACAAACAACCAACCTCACTATATACGCGGGATTTTGAAACACATTTCCAAATTTTCGGAATTAATAGTGAATATGATCTGTATGGGATATGTGTTCTTCACTTCAAGTCTAGTGGACTTAGTTTAACGAGAGCTCCTAACCTTGGCCGTCAAACCTGCCATGAGTGGTCACCTATTCGGAAGCTGGCTGCTTTCTCAGCTATTTATCTTTGGTGACAGATGTTTCTAATATTACATAGCCGTCGGCTTCTTTTAAATATCAGTTATAAATAAAATGCATTTGTTAATAAATCCTTTACGGCATTTAATAACTATAGGATTAATTTAGCAATTGGCCCATAATACCTTATAAATAAACATTTTGCCTTAAAACTGTAATATGCATTCAATTTTACAACATGAATACTATTTTACACGCATACATTATTAAAATTATATATATTCATATCGTCTTACAGTTAGTTATATATACAAACTTATGCTATTAAAAATATTAGAAATTGTGAATTCAAAAGTTAGTCAAAATGGTTAAGAGGGCTTGTGCAATGTAATTTAACTTTTAAAAAAGCGCTAAGCAATTGATTTTAAAACGTGTCAGCCAAGAAATTTTTTGCTGTCTTTGTCCACGAATTCAATACTTCCAGTTAAGCTAACCGTTAAGCTGACAAATGTTAATTGTCAGCTTAAACTGACATCCCGTCTATCTCGTGTCTGCCTCTCTTTTAGCTAAGAAGGATGATTTCGAAATCCTTCCACTTACCACTTTTATCCCGCTTTTTTGGATGCTACTTAGGCTTATATTCTTACTTATTACTAATACTGGAGATTAAATTTCCTCAACGTATTTTTCGTCCTCACAGTTTATGGAAACTATTGATGTTTAAACATCAGCACTTTCTCATTTTCTAAACCTTTACTTTTTACATGCAATAAATTCATATTTTGGCTCCGGACACCAGCTTTCTGGAACATCTTAAAATAAATAGTAGGAATTATACAAAATTATTTATAAGAAATTTTAGCTAATTGTTTTTTAATCTAAAGCAAAATTTTATGAATAAAGGTTGAATTTTTATACCTTAAAAAATTATTTCTTAGGCAAATGTTTCAATTTAGATTAAATTTTCTTTTCATGATCGACAACTTAAGTCTCTCAGACAAAAATAGTGTACATAAAAAACAATTTTCCTTTAGACTCGTTTATCATTCGGTACAAGTATTAGCTTCCTTAACTAATACATATTAATTAATAAACCAAAGATAAATGATAAAGCGTAGATTTTAACACGTGTTTATATACAATACAAAAATATTTTAGCCATTTATCCTAAAAGAAATTTTTTTTTGAACGGGGGTTCATCTCACAGCTGCACATATGATTTAAGAGTACAAAGAAGAATGTTATATGATGAAAAGCAAATAATGCGCATTATTCAATAATGATGAGTTGCATTTCTGCTATTCGTGCCCATTTAGGTGGAACTTTACTCCCTGCATGCGACGTATCTCTTTCTTATAACAAAACGTATAACACAGTATGCTAAAAGATAACATCATGATATCAATGAGTCCTATGCTGGCGCAGTGTTAAAGCGTCTACCTATTCAGCTGCTAATTCGGGTTGACTTCCAAAGGTAAAAAACAAACAAACACTAATTTGAGGAACGGTTCTCTAGGCGTTATGAGGTTCGGATCTTTCGGAGAAATGTAGATCCACTTATCTACCGTGATGTATTGACAACTCCTTCATCTATCGCGTCATTAAAACTCAAGCGCGAAAACCAATGGCAGGATAGAACTGGGACCTTTTTTTTTACCCCCTTGGCAACGGAGGATTCTTCCGGAATCTACAGGTTCCGGAGCGGCAAGCTTTATTTCCCCTTTCACCGTAAACAAAAAGGTCAGGGATCCTTATACGAAATCCTGGTAAAAAAGAACACAAAAGTATTCAAGAATAATTATCCCCTCTCTAATTATCGTTGACATACTGGGATACTTTTCATAGTCATTAGTAGCTTTCAGACGTTAAGCTTCCTAAAGGATAAAGTACGCATTTTAGGGGATAAAGCCCAGAGACGCCGAGAGTCAACACGGGCCCCAGGCGCACTTCAACCGGCTCCATGACCTTTTCCCTGAGCAGTGGCATAGATATTTTTTTCAGGGCCTGGGGGGGGGCCCGCAGCATAGGTTCTTACCAGCGCGGGCCCGTAGATTTCATCCATGCTTCCGGCCTGCAGCCCATCCTCTCGTCAGTTCTGCGAAAGCCTGACGTCACACATTGTAACTATATTAAATTGATGAATTTATCTTAGAGAAACATTTCTCATAACTATTTCAATCGTTAAATATTTTATTAAACATGTTTTACCAAAACGACCTGTAATACTAAGACTAGAAGACTGAAATACTTTAAATATACTAGCTTCTACATATTTTTGTATGAATAGACAATTTAAAAGCTTATAGCTCGTGAAAATATTACCATAAATTGTGAATGTAAGCAAATATATTGCTATGTCACTCTTAAAAAATTTTGGCCATTAGTTAATTCTGTCAAGGTTTAGATAGTCCATGACATCAGAATTGTGGGCTCGGGCATTCTGGAACTCCAAACACGTTGGAGTTCTTCCAAATGGAAAGGCAACTTTCCAAATGTAATTTCATCTCTCAGCATTCCTAAAAACGGAATTCCAATTCCTTTCCCTTTCCCTTCCTTTACCGTTTCCCCAAACGTATTTTATATTTTTCCGGGTTTTTTCTTCCATCCCAAGATGAAGAAACATATGAAGAACCTGGTGGATCAAATGCAGCTCCTCGTGTTGGGAGCGGAGTAAGATGATAAATAAGGTCAGAACCGGATACACACTTGTGAACTTGGGGCTTCCTTTTGCAAAATGCATCTCGATTAAACGCTACTGAGGATCGATACCTTTTGAATTATTTAAAATTCTGCTGCCAGGTTACATTTTTTTGGTCTTGCGGGAATAAAAAATTGCGTTTTGAGCACCTTGGCAGTCGCGCCTCTTGCATTTCGAAAGCCTTATATATATATATTTCATTTCCGTGAAAACGGTTTCTTCATAATACATTTACGGATACAGAAACTAAAGTTTTCTATGGGATTGATGAAACTTTACAAAATACTGACTATTAGCTTCCGCATAATGATCTTACCACTAATGAGATCTGATTCTTCATATCATCT
Source organism: Dysdera silvatica (assembly GCA_006491805.2). Lineage (NCBI taxonomy): Eukaryota > Metazoa > Arthropoda > Arachnida > Araneae > Dysderidae > Dysdera > Dysdera silvatica. The sequence goes on from QLNU02015270.1 coordinate 18,687,389, forward strand.
GAATATCAAAGTCGAAAAATCGTACTTCATAAATTAAAATGATAAAATGACTCGCATTTTTAAATGTATTTATACCCTATACATGCGTTTCACAAACTTTTCAGAATGGCGATTCACTTTTGGTAAAGACAGACCGTCGTGACTCTTCAGACTTAGTGAAGAAGGAGAGTGTGTATAGAGTGCGTTGAGTATACTTATTAATTTAATATTTTTATATTATATATATCATCATCAACAACAACCATTTTCAATCCACTGCAGGATGAAGGTCTCTCTGTTATCACACATACACGTAGTACGATGAAAGAAATACAGAGGAAGTGTCCTTGAACGTCATCACGTTTGCCTGACGGGTTGGTAAGCTGGACTTAGACTTTAGAATGAAGAACTCTATGGATAAATATTATGTCCTTTAATGAATAATTGCTACAGCTACTTCACATAGTTACAATGTTGTGTCTTCTACATTAAAGCACATAACACAAATCGTCCTAATCCACCACAAGTATATCGTCGAGGTTTTAATATCAGCTATATTCCTATGTCATCATAAGCGTCGCTGCTCTGCGTCCAACTTCCAACTCTGTTGCTGCACGTCTCCAGAGTGTTCTCCGTTTCCATACATGCGCTACCGTCACGGTCTACACACTATTGACGTCTCATGTGTATAATGATGGGTATCCCAACACACACACGCACACACACACACATATATATATATATATGGACAAAGCTAGTGGCAACTTTGCAGTGATTTGCAAATAATTTTATTATGAAGAATTAAAAAATGTTTTGGAAAATTCAAATGAATTTAGCTCCGAATAAACCCGAAAAAGTTATTAGAAAAACAATAAACGCTAAGTGCAAATTACTAAAAATTTATAACAGCTTCGGAAAATTTGCGCATCTTTTTCTGATACCAAAAATGCATAAAACTCCTGTTAAATTTAGAACCATAACATGTAGTAGCGATACATTGTTAAAACGTCCTAATTTAATGTGTTTCAAAATCCTAAACTAATTGTTTAGTGAATACACAAGTAAAGACACTATTATTGTTAATAACAGTATTGACGTAATCAAACAGTTGAGAGCATGTAAGAATGTAAAAAGCATTTTTTCATATGATTTTGAAAATATCTTTAACATTTTAGACATAAAAGACGTAAGTATTGTCATGAAAAATATCTTTCATGAATGTGGTATAAGAAATAAGTTCGAAAAAATTGAATTTGATAGACTATTGGATCTTATTATTAATGAAAGTTTTATTAAAATTGAAATTAAGATTTGCAAACAAGTTAATAGCATTGCACAAGGGGGAAATGCTCTTCAATTATTGCTAACATGTATTTGGATTTCTATGAAAAACAATACAATAAAAACCAACAGTTGTAAATTAATGAAATTCAAATATATTGATGATTGTCTGCATGTGATAGAGGTTAATCAAATGCCCCAAAAATTTGATTTTTATCCCAATAACTTAAAAATTGTGCAGACTAATGGTTATGACACACATGCACAGCTTCTAGACTTGAAAATTGAAGTTTACGATGGACGCTTCATTACTAATGTACCTTCCGAAACAAAAAATTTTATCTTTAATACTGTCAATTTTCAACATTACTCTTCAATGCTTTCATACGAAGTCTTCAATAATATAGTATGTGGTTACCTAAAGAGAATAAATTTATTTTTATTCTACAAAAGGTGACATGGACCTTAGAATTAAGGAATTAATTCACGAGATTAAGAGATTAGAGTATCCTATTAATAAAATCAGAAAAATTTTAAATGGGTACAATTTTTCTGATAGATGGCGCCACAACCTTACCTTTTTTTTTCATTTTATTTATATTGGTAAATTTGAAGTTAACAAGGTTAGTTATTCAAAAATGGCGATGTTGTAGTGGTGATTGAGTGTCATATATAAAGCACATGGATTGTGTCATTTGTGAGATATGGTTTTCTCATGGAATATTTGATTTGTAGTTTTGGTTAGTTATAATACTCGGGCTCTGTTCTGGTTCACATTTTGATATCATTGTGGTGACAGTAGGTACCGTAAAACTAGTTTAAACCCAGGATCCTGTTTGTACTTAGGATGTGAGGTCTTTTTGTGGATTGGGGAATAGCTTTGTGTAATTATTTTGTATATAT
>QLNU02015270.1:18694007-18721434 GCA_006491805.2 Dysdera silvatica
CATCGGGTTTTGATAAAGATGGACATATGACATCGAAACAATTGTCAACTATTCATTAATTAAAAATTTAATTGTTAGTTGTGTTTTTTTTTTGTCTAACAGTTTTTGCACAGCGTGATTCCATATTTATAATTATATTCTCTTTGTTCGTATGCAGTTACTCACATATTAATGCCATACGTTACGCCTTAGTAGGTATATTTCTTTTATAATACGTGGGGACGATTTAAATGTCTTATGTTCCTGTTTTCCTGTCATATGTGCTTACGTTTCTGTATCTCCTAGTGGACTGTTTACAATTGTTGTAGAACAAAAAATGAATTATGAAGGATGTTTCTTTATTTTATTATCTCCTTGGTAACTCTTTTAAAAATGAGTTTTCATTTTTAACACCCTTTCAATTTTTGTTGTAAGCTGTGTTACCACACAGTAGCGTAGCATTTTAAAACCCATGGGGGGTTCAAGTGGCTTTTGGGGGGCTCAGATGTCCTTGAAGTGGATTATGTGATATGGTCGAAAAGACCATAGAGAAAATGTGTTTCGATATCCATTAAGCGGCTTGAGTCTCCCCCGATTCCCTCCCTTTCTCTCCTATGCCATCTGTAACATAAGAAATGGATATGAAAGCAATTCGATTTTTGTGAAATTTGGCAAAAAGGAAGAGGAATGGAAGCTTAATATTCATTTTTAAGCATGAGCTTTTTTAATAAGAGAATATGACGATTGACCCGGGCACCCTGGAATGAGTGTATTTTTGTCCCAGGTTTAACGTATAAGAATCGATTGCTCAGCATTTTAAGAACTACTTCTCCCTTTATTCAACGAAGGTATACTCCTTTTGATAAAGATAGCAGTAGTTCCTGAAACGTTGCTGAATCTTTTCTCATGCGTTGGATCAATGACAAAATTTTACAGATTTTCTTATTTTTTTTAAATAAATTCCAGTTTTTTTACATAAGTTTTTTTTTTTATTGAACTTTCCTCGAAAATCTCAATGTTCTGCACAAGGCAAAAGTAAAATTTGGTTCATACTCTTTAAGTAGAATGTGCTTGTAGTATGTTTTACAACTAAAGGAAAAAATGTTGATGACAAATGTGTTTATATATTTTTGACATATTATTTTTATACATGGTTTTCTACAACCAATTAGTTAAAATCCATTATTAGTTTTCACATAAAATTATTCTGTATAAATATATACAGGGTGCCCATGAATAAGTGCTACGTTTGAAAGGTGGTAGATGAGATCAATGTGATGTCAAAGACGTTTGCAATTTTTAAAAATAAAATCTCATTCTGGAAACATTAAAGGTAAGAATTTTATGATTAATTTTTCTGTTTGAATTAAATTTTGACAAGTTTCTGGAATCGCTAGGTATTATATCACATACCAAAATGGATTTCTTCACCAATGATAAATTAAACACTATTGTAGTTTTTTAACGTATGGCTGACATATAATTTTTTTTTGTGTCCATGAAGTCAAAATGAATTCGCGGAAGCTATGTTACATGGCGTGCAGTTTTTTGACATAACTTTTGTCATTTCATTTTGCTGCTACAACACGAATAAATCATATGTCAATGACAGGTAAAAACTGACGATGTTTTGTAATTTATCTACGGTGAAACAATTCATGTTTTCGGCTCCGTTCAGGTAATGTAATACATCCGGAATGTTTCCGGAAAGAGGCCAACATGTAAGTGAACCCGGAAATCGCATTACAGATTTTCAATTTTAATATCTCCAGAACGAAGTTTTATTTTGAGAAACTGCAAACGTCATCAGCATCATAATAACTCACCTACCACTCTTTAAACATTTCAAGACTTGCTCGCAAACATCTTGAAAAATGTATTTGATGATATTGTGAATAAATTTTCCACTTTTCAAGATTTTGTGGTTCAAATTTGGAAGCTTTCTATGTAAGCATAAGTTTTCTCTTTTCCTTTTCACGTCCACATTGCGATATTCTACATCATCAATTTACATTGACTATCAACGTAAAGCATTCGCGTAATCATAAACGTTCTTTCACATTGCATTCACAGAAATTATCTACAATAAACGAAAGAGTCAAATCGTAGAATATATTTTAGATAACTAATATTCCTCATTTTAACTTTTAAGTTATTGTACCTTTTTTCTATTTTCCGTACATAAAGAACTGTGAGAAACATTATCAAAAGGAGTGAATTAAGAATATAATAGAAAACGAAACCCATTCTCTTTTCTTTGAGTCTTCCATGATATCTATGGTACGGAATTATCGAATGTTTATAACATGAATAATTAATCTGATACTTACCTTCGGAAATAATATTAATAGCATTATTAATTACTACATGCAGATGGTTAGATATTAAATTAATTAATAAATTTGCCATCGAACTACACTTTCAATTTCAAAACAAAACCAGAGGTGGATCCAGGGAGGAATTTTGGGGGGAATCAAACTTTTTGTAAAAATTCCACCGTTATGTTCTGTTAGTCGTTATAATCAGCGCTCGTTTTAATTGATTTCTACATCATTATTCTTCTGATTTCTACAGCATTATTCTTCTGATTTCTACAGCATTATTCTTCTGATTTCTACAGCATTATTCTTCTGATTTCTGCAGCATTATTCTTCTGATTTCTACAGCATTATTCTTCTGATTTCTACAGCATTTATTGTATTTTTATAGATTGGAGTGGATTTCCCTAATCCCCTCCCCCGGTGGATCAGCCATTGATGAAACAATCTAACATTTAAAACTTCATATAAAATGTTGTACCTCTAAATCAAGAAGATTGTATACTGTAGGAAGTATCAAAATAGATATGAACTTAAATTCAGAATACGGCCATTGATATTAAAGATATTATCTTCAATATTCCGCTGTGGAAGGAGGGGAGTTTTAAATTGCAAAATTAAATTCTTACTTAGGTGATAAATAAATTAAGCATTGCGTGTTAGGTCACACAATATTAACTTTTAAACTAAACCAAAACAATTTCAGGAGTTAACTGACTTCTTTCGGAAGTTAATTTTTTACTTCCCTCGCAAAAGTCAACATTGAAAATGATTTGTCGGTAATTTATATTTTCTTTCACACTTTTCTTTTTTCTCCCGTGAAGAACGGATGTCAAAGTGTCAAAAGTATTTTCGATTTTGAAAGCTTAAGCTTGTTTTTTCAAATTTAAATCTTCTTAAAAGCAGCTATTGATAGTAGCTTCCGTTGCTTTGTATATTCTTTCAGCGTCTAATGCTTGGAGCGTTCAATAAATTTTAATTTTCTTTACAGTAACGTTTAAATTATTTTGTTTTCATTATGTAATGAACAGGTCGTGGGTAAATGTTTGCTCTGTGTGAGTAGATTCTCAAACGTCGATTGTAAAGCCCTTGAGTCTGAAACTTCAAATATTTTTTATTACATATACATTAGTTCCGATTAGATTGACTTGCATCGTTCGTTTAAACTAAAATATTTAACTTTTATAATCTTCACTTAACACAAGTTTCTCCAAATAATTGAAGCATCCTCCAACGCTTTTTCCTTCTAACATTAAAAGTCTAGTAATCTGTTGATAATAGAGTATAGTTCAAATTAACGGCCATTTTTTTAAAAATGCCATTTTGCGGCCCAGTTAGATGGTTTAGGGAATTATTGCATAACTTCCGATAACCTCTTTTATTGTTTAATGATAGAAATTGTTAAATGATAGAAAAGGGTTATAGTAGAATATAATAGCTAAATTTTCTCTTCAAACTTTTTCCTTCACTTACTTTTCTCAATTTATTGCAAATGGGCTTCTTAGATAACAGATATATGGTATTCTTTCAGTATCTATGAATTAGCACAAAAAACCCATTATTTACGAAAGAAGTATCATAGTACGTTAAAATCAACTGAGTTTCTATGTAATGCAGGATGTAACTCATCTAATATCTATAAATTGGAGGTTCCACAAAGTTCCGTCTTATGTCCAAACCTATTCATACTTTATTTGAATGACCCTTTATTAATTTTTAAAAATCCAAAAATCTATATTTTCCACATGGCGCCTCCATATCCCTATCATGATACTAATCAAGGTTTTTTAGGACCGAGAACAAATGAAACTTTAGTTTTAACCTTGGATTGGTTTTCAGCTAATAAATAATTGATTGACGTTCATAAATCGACATCGATCATTTGTACCTATAGCAAACACACTTATTTACCTATTTTACCAGTTGCTATTGGACCCTCCATTTTAAATATTTAACTCGGTAAAATTTTTATGTATATTTTTTTAAGAAAGTTGAAATGGAATAAACATTTTTATTATATCTATTCTAAATATGCAGATTCCACTGGTGTGCTACGTATATCACTGACCTTTTCCCTAAACATATGTTGTTGTTTTTTATATTTTGTCTTTGTCCATTGGACCAGACAATTTAAATTTTCAGTTTTGTGAACAGACTACAAAAATAAACTTTAGAATTGCATCTGGATATAATAGACACTATGACTACTTGACTTGGACTAACTCTTCACTTCTTCCTGTGGCCCAACTCTTTGATTTCTATTTATTTATTTGCTAATGTTCTGCTGTTTGAGGAGTAGAAAATTATCAGACATTTCCGATCTTAATGCCTCAAAGGCAACTTATGATTTAAGACGCCAATATCAGTTTTCGTTACCGAGACATTATTTATCCTGAAGTGATCAAAGGATTTTATCTTTGTCCCAAATTTCGGAATGGGCTCCCATTGGATTTAAAATCAATTAACTCCTCTTTCTGTTATTTGAAAAGACTTTGCGGTATTATTTGAAGTCAATTGTTTAAATCCACTATTTTGTTTCCTCTGTGGTTACTGAGAAGGCTGCTCTTGTATTGTTCAGCATTTACCACGACTGAATAATTATTTTGGAGTATCGGGCTAATTAGGCTAATTTGGTTTCCTTGCTGCTTCCATCAACAGCCAAGTTAATAATATTAGATTTATAATTTGACACTCTTTTGTTGACAAATATTGTATTTTATAAAGTTTGACAGTATTTGTTTGGTTTATATTCTAAGGAATTTTGTGTTAACCTTCTACTTGACCTGGGTGGTTATAAAAAATGAAAAAAATATATATATAATCTTGCCACTATACCTCAACTCTTACAGAAAGGCTAAAGGGTAACAGTATTATAATTTGGATATTTCCAATAATTTAAATTCTGCAAACAATATTTAAAATTTTATTAAAGCAAGCTATTTGCTTCATAGCGCGAAATATTTTAAAGAAAATAATGAATGGAAAATAATATTGCAGAATGTTTTTAAATAGGTTGAATTATAGACTCCCAAAGTTGATATAAAAGCAGAAATCTGCCCTGTAGACGATGGCACTATACATATTCTTATGCTTTATTTGGGATGATGCAGTTGTATGTTAGTTGCAAATGTTCAGTCGATCGATTTTCTCTTCAGGAAGGTAGGTACAGTTGTGATATATTTGTGATGTGAGTTTATTAAATACAATTGCAATTATTAAATATACTCTGATTTACTACGTATCTTTTATTTTAATCTAGAGTAGGTAGACACGTTGATAACGAACTTAAAGAGACTTTCATTGCAGTTACTTGAAACAGGCGTTATATCCAATATTCCCATTCGGGTATCGCGACTATAGGAAAAATGCCAGAGTATCATTAACTGGTGGATACATTACAATAAGCTGTTATATGGCGAGTATCCTATATTTGGAACCGCTGTTATATTTTGTGGCAGCGAAAGGTTTTCTGCCGTACTCCAACCATACCCCTCAAAATTACCTTTACAAACTGTAGCGTAAGACTGTAGTGTAAGACTGTTGACTGTAGTCAAAGGATTCGTCGGCTCAAGTCTAGGAGTTTTATGTCAAGAACTAAAGTTTTTCAGGACTCTATGAGAGTGGGTACAGACTAGCTAAATGGAGGGAGGAACTTACCAGAAGAGAAATGGAAACGAGAGAGATGACTACCGGACATGAACTCCCTTATACAGTCTGGAGGATATTAAATAGAATAAGTGTTGAGATATCGAAATGTAAGACGAACCTGATGAAGTGAGGACTCTCAATTAACAGAGACATCAAATGTGACTGTGGAGAAATTCAGAATCCAGCACATTTGCTAATCTATCCACAGTTACCGGAAATATGTACTACGGACCACTTGCTTCAGGCCAATGACAAGGCCGTAATGGCGGCAAATTTTTGGAACTGTAAAGTTTGATCTGGACATGGCAAGAAGTAGTAGTCAAAGGTTAGTTTTTCCTAGGCTATAGGTGGTTCGGATTCTTCAGAAAGCTGTAGGTTTTGGCGCAGCATAAATTGTGGTGGAAAACTTACAACAAATACATGGAACATAATATAACAAGTGCTTTTTCGTGTTTTAATGCTTTAACACTGCCTTCGTCGCAACTTTCCAACAATATATCAATATTTAATGCGAAATAAATTAAATAAATTACGACTGGTATTAGAAACAAATACATTAGCATCTTGAGAAGCAGCCATTAAAAGTACATAGAACAAGTTGAAGGCAAACGTTTCGAAGCTATCGCAACTTCATCTTCAGTGCGAAAATTGTTGAAACGCTGGAATATTATTTGAGCGTTACATATTCTGCGGGTAGATTGTGGAATTCATTTAACGCGTTATGATGTCTATTGTTGCTAGATTGCCAACTATATAGTCGACTATTATAGTTATGAATATTTTTGTGCAAGATTTTCGCATTATGCCAGGATAGGATATGGTTCTGTTCAGCGCAGTGTCTGACAAGAAATGAACTAAAATCTTGAGTTCTAAATTTGTTTTCATACTCTTAGAGTCTAGTTTGACTGTTCTTTTAGTTTGGCCATGATATTTGTTGGCGCAGTTACTGCAAGGTATTGAATAAATAACTCCGGTGGTTTGATCTGCTAGAGTTGAGGTTTTTAGATGGGGGAGGATGTTAGCGTTCTTAGTAATTGGTTCACAGAAAACTGCAAAGTTCTGGTTTCTGAGAATCTTGGCGATGTGTTCAGAAATGAGTTCGTGATAAGAAAGTGTCACAGCTTCCCTTCTTTCTTTTCTACCGGCGTGAAGGGAACATAGATTGGAGGAAGGTTGGAAATTCTGAGTTTTAAGAATTTTGGGGGATACCCATTTTGAAGAAGTTGGGTGTGGATATATTTGAGTTCTGTACTATGCTTGTCTTGAGTGCAACAACAGTTTCCCACCTTCCTCCAATCTATGTTCCCTTCATACCGGTAGCAAAGAAAGAAGGGAAACTGTGACAGTTCCTTATTACCATGGCTTTTCTGAAAGCACAGCCAAGATTCTCAGAAACTAAAACTTCGTAGTTCTCTACAAACCAATTGTTAAGCTCGATAACATCCTCATATATCTCAAACCCCCAAATCCAGCAGATTAAACCACCGGAGTTATTTACTCAATACCTTGCAGTAACTGCACTAACAAATATTATGTTATGATATAGATGTTATGGCGTGATTAGATGGTGAAACGTTCGAAAGAAAATAAATATTTCTGCCTTCGGTGGGACCTGAACCCACGACCTTCCACTTGCCGGGCGGAGGCTCTACCCACTGAGCTACGAAGGACAATATATAATCTCTTTACGAACGTATATATATTGTTGCCAGTTATTTCGCAGAATGGTGTAGTACATAGACTACTATTTAAACCAAATTGCAAAGAGACTGGTATTAAATTGATCGAAATGCACGTTGCAGCATATGTATTTATTTTATATAAATCGAACACTACGCAGATTAAATCAAACAACAATGTCAATCAACGTTTATTGGCGTAGTGATATCGACGAGCATTTCGATTAATTTAATACCAGTCTCTTCGCAATTTGGTTTAAATAGTAGTCTATGTACTACACCATTCTGCTAAATAACTGGCAACAGTATATATACGTTCGTAAAGAGATTATATATTGTCCTTCGTAGCTCAGTGGGTAGAGCCTCCGCCCGGCAAGTGGAAGGTCGTGGGTTCAGGTCCCACCGAAGGCAGAAATATTTATTTTCTTTCGAACGTTTCACCATCTAATCACGCCATACCATCGGCGTTGGTATCACTACGCCAATAAACGTTGATTGATATTGTTGTTTGATTTTTTTGTATTGTTAGGAGAAATTTTAAAATTCATTTCAAGGATCAAAAAAATTCAAAGTTCGGTTAAAATGAAAGAACAATTAGTCATAAGAATTAATTCTTATTGCTAATATTTCAGCGTTTTAAACTTCATTTATGACCTAGCTAGTCAGTGAGCAAGGTAACAAACTGATCTAAAAATGAATAAAGACGTGAAAATGCTTTCTCCACCGTTTGTAGTATTTTATTTATTTCGTTTCTTTGTGCATTTATTTACCATATTTTTACATTGTGTTTATTTTGTATATTTATATTATGTTTATTATTATTATTTTTATTTTATATTCTTGTGTGTTAAATTTTCATTTTATGTTTGTTTGATTTTCTATTTTATTTTATTATTTAATAAGTTAAATAAATACACAAATAAAACGTAATAAATAAAATAATTATTAATTATTTTTCATTTGTTGTGATCTGTTTGATTGAGGCTCATAGCTGTTTGCTATTAGAAACAAGGGCCATAGTAATCATTAAAAATTTTAGAGTTTAATTAGTTTTAAAGAAGCTTATGAATATCAAAACACCCTGTAAATACAGATGTTGTCCTTGGAATATGTGGGGCCTCTGGAAAGTCTTCTGTAAACATATTGGCGCTATCAAAGAGTGATAATTAGAAGACAATGGAGAAACAAACCATCTTTATTCAAGTCAGCTAATGTTACAATGTTCATACCCGTTCAAGAAACCGTATATACTCAAGTTAGCGAACATGATGGAGTTCGTATACGTCTAAGAAACCACATATAACAAACAGTTATTTTGACACTGGCGTAAGGTTTAAAAACACGACGTTTCGGGAGCCAACTGCTCCCTTTGTCAAGTGAAGGCAGAATGAAGAGTTCGTGAAAGTCCTAAGCTTATATACCCGCATGTTGGGAATCCCCATCTGACGCCATTTGGTGCGGAGCATTTCCAGCTGGGGAAACCCCAATCGGGGAAACCCTCGCCGGGAAAGCCCCCGCACCCGACGATGTCAGATGAACACCCCCAACTCGAGGTTTTGCAAAAATCCTGTAAGGTTCTGGTAGAGGTTTTGCGATGTTTATTGCACGACTCCTCAAACCGTAGGTTTCCCATGATTCCAGAAAAAGTCTACTCCCCAGATTCGTCACAATCTGATGTACCACATATACTCAACGATGATCCTGAGTTATGATGAGTAGACATTGCTATTTTCTTTCGTGGATTTGCGGTATCTTAAATCCAGGATGATGGACGATAATGAGAAGATGGCTTGTTTGAAAGCAAATCAGGTTTCAGGAACTTTAGGCTTTGGCCAACAGACTTTTAAAATCATGGCAAATCCAGGATTTGTCAGAAAGCAAAGAAGTGATCCAATTAAACTTAAAGTGCGTCGCGAAAATGACGTATCGCTGCTTTGTCCGTTTCTTATGATAGAAGTCAGAGATTCGCCATGACCGGTGTCGGTGGACTAATATGTCAAATACAAGACCTAGTACTAGAAATGAAAAACTGAACAATTTGAATAATTTATACATGTGAAGAAAACTATTTGACGGAGGAGGAAGAAGTAAATTAAAGAAATAAAGTTGGACTAGTATCACGAAGAAAACTGAAGAAGTCAATTTTCACGTATTTGGAAACTGATCGAAATATTCGAATAAAATCAAAATAACTGTTATTCTAAACGTTTTGAACGGGGATGCTACATGAAAGATGTAAGGAAGAAGAGAAATGCAGATATTAGACGAATTAGGTTATTCAATGAAAATTTGACCAAACTAGAAGATTTTATAATTGAAGGGCTCTGATTTTACCACCTCGGCAAAAAAAAGTGTTTATGCATAATATGATACTTTTGTTTAGCCTATGTCTATTAAAATTATTTTCTCTGCAAAAAGAGTATTGTATCACAGACATAATATAATACACACACATACACTCATGGTCGCAATGTTCTTCAGTTGTTGAAAAATTATATGCAGGGTATTTTAAATATTAATGTTATGTAATTTAATTAATGAGGCTGCGGTGGTGCAGTGGCAACGCGTTTGTGAGGTTATCTTGAACTCGAGTGCTAACCGTACTAAAAGAATGAAAATAAAAGCGCTTACTGGCTAACTGCTCACCCTCGCCCAGGGGTTTGTTCCCTAGACTTTAAATAGTTCACATTCCTCGGAAAGCTGTATATTCTGGCGTAGTATGAACCTTACTGTTCCCACATCATTGAACTCACGAACAAATAATTTATTCTTTTTTCCATATATTCAAACTTTTCTTATTAAAATCAAGTTAGAAAGTACCTAATAATGAAAATTATGCGTTTTCTACAGGATGAATAATATCTATCTAAAGAAATTTTTGCGAAGAATTTGTATTTTTCGCGGCTTCGTTCCGAAATTTTTAAATTCAATGTATTCTTAAAGCATGCGCCACTCATTATAATTTAACTATGAAAAACCTTGTTGAATAGTTCATAAGTAGCTGTTAATTATTTAGCGAAGAATGAGAAAGTAAAATTGTTTAGAAAATTAACGTTAAAAACCTTCGTCTAAAAATGAACGTTAAAAACCTTCAGAACGCCAGAAGGGCTCTATTGCAAATTTTAAGGGGAAGAAAATTTTTCTTCTCGTGTTCTAAAAAATAACGTTCTGAAGAAGAATAATTCCAATTATTTGCATTTTCTTCTGTTTCGAAATTCAAGCACTTGGCCAGTAATCAAGAGGATGCACGTTGGAGTCCCTCAAGGCTCCGAAAAATTGTTTTCTTTGCGAGTATTTGATAACCACTGTATTCTAGTCCCCAAAAATTTTTGTTCCTTTCATTTTCTCTGCAGAAAAGTTTCTAAAGATGTCGATTTTACAGGATTAAATGTTTTTCCTTTATTCAACGAGAAGAGCCGTAGGACTTCAAAATTTTTAGCTTAAATTTAAAGCAAAGAGAAACGTTTTATTCATGACATTTTTAAGCCCACAAGCATGCTTCAGAAGTTCAATTATATGCATTGCATATATTGCATGTCCGCACTGATAACATTGCTAATATGAAACTGATAACATTGTTCGATAACCCTGGATTATTTAACACTGGAACCGTGGCTACGGTCAAATTGACCACTTGTGAAGTTTAAACTCAAATATCTTTTAAACCTTTCGTGTTTGAAAGCTGAAAATTCTTGACTTTTCCTAAAATATGTTCCTAATAGCATATATAAAGTTTTAAAAAAATACATTACAGAGAACCGTAGTTATAAGCATATATACCTAGAATCGCGGAAGCGGTCAATCTAACCGCATTATCGCATTTGTGTAAATAATTATTATAATAATCAATTAACAAGAATAATATGATGTATAAAGTAATGATTATATATATATATATATAAGAATTATGCGAACATCGTGGAATTATTCAGATTTTTTTGGCTGATTGAATTTCAATATGTGAAACGAGATAATTTGGCTTGATTATCAATCAATCAGTATGAATGGAAAAACCCAATGGGAACCAATGAGAAACCTGTACTGTGGGGTACCTAATGTTGGGAAAATCCCATATATTTCAGAGTAAAAGTTGTTTGTAAGTTTCTGGAAGTGGTTGTGATGTATTAATGGCTTTCCCGTGTAGTTTGTAAGTTTCCCAAGATTCTAAGAAGAGTCTACTATTCTTGTTTGTGATGTGACGGTGTAGTATTTTTGTTGAGTCCCAGTCGGGTTCGTGTCCGTGTTGTAAAGCGTGTTCTGCCAGACGTGAGGCTATGTCTCCTTTCGCGAGTGCTTGTTTGTGTTCTTTTTTTCTTGTTTTGATCATTCTTTTTGTTTGTCCTATGTAATGTTTGTTGCAGTCTTTGCATGGTATTTGGTATATGGCGCCTGTGAGATCTTCTGGTGGAACTGGGTCTTTAACTTTTGTAAGTTGTTTGCGAAGTGTTGTGACAGGGGAATAGAATGTTTTGATATTTCAAGTATAAAAAAGAGACAGAAACATAACATCGTCATTACTCCTGATGAAGGACTGCTGCTGATGCGTCCGAAAGCTTGAGTGATCTTTTTCATTGCTATTTTACCAGTGTTTAACCTTTTGTATGTAAAATTCTATTTATTTACAGTTTTTTAAAGAACATCCAATGGCGGTCAAAATGACCGCATCCGCTATTATATATATAATGAAAGTGCTGCGGTTTTATTGTTAAAATGTGTTTGCATCAGGCAAATATAGTCTTCATGACTTTCTACTAAAGGTTTTAAACACCTGTAAATGACGTTGCAAAGGTGACGCAAACCTAACTATACCAGTAATCGCGATTATTACTAACAAACCGAATCTTACGTATGAGGAAATGGAGATACGCTAATTAAATTTTTAACATAATTAGTTAATTTATATATGACTAATTCATTTTTAATTAACTATTGGATAAAAATGAGGCTTTTGCTATGCTTGCTGTGGTAAATATTCGTAGTTCGTGACATGAAATTTTTCATAAAGCATTCCATCGCAAAAAATTTAATTTCAGACGTGTATTCGCCATTTTTAGTTTAACGCTTTAGTTGCATCATTTATTTTATTCTGTGGTTATTTTTTCCATATACATTCCATCGAATCACTTATGTTGGCTGTGACAAAAAATTGAACGGTTACGAATGTAAATATTTGAAATATGATGCATTTTATGCAATACTTTATACTGAATACTATATACTATATACTGAATATTTATTTAAATAAAAAATAACAAAAGAAATATTATATTATATAATATATTATAATAAATAAAATAATTAAATATCATAAGAAAACGTCCAGTTTGTACCCATGACGATGGCGTACGCAGTGGGAGAGATGTTTGCGATTCAATTTTGTATATACATATGAATAACTCGAGTTGTAGCTCTGTATCCTCTTAGTCACCATCATATTCATCAATTATCTATCCACTGCTGGATTAAGATCTCTATAAATTCTTTCCATACAACTCTATCCTGAGCAATCCGCTTCCATGTCACCCAAACCACTTTTCTTATCTCATCCATCCATCTAGTTTGAGGATGCTTTCTCGGCCTTCAGTGGTCTCTTTGAATCCAGTTGAGAATTTCTGTTGTCCATCGTTGATCAGTTCTTCTTGCAATATGCTCATCCCATCGCTATTTCAGCTTTTTGCTTTAACAATAATGTCCTCTACTCTAATTTTCTCTCTAACCCAAGAGTTTATTTTTCGGTCTCTTCTAGTTATTTCAGATGTGTACTTCTCCAAGCTCATTTGGGTTGTCTGTAAATATACACTCTATAACAAAACAATCGACGCACCAAGAAAGAGTTGTCCGATTGTAATGAAATTTTGCAAAGACATTTTGACCGAACATGCAAATGATTAAAATTTGTTGTCCAGTGAATGAATAGTGAGAACTCCAGCGCATCGGAACTGCGCATTGAGCAGCTGATATAAGGAGCGATTCTCAATATGTGGTCAAAATTTCTGTTGCATTTTGACTGCGAATATCTTACGTAGACTTCAACAATGCCTCGCCGAAAGATTCGTGCTCATTACGAGTATATGTCAGCGTCGGAACGGCAGCGTTTGACCTAGGGCCACAACAGAACCGGAAGACAGAGCGAGTGTCCGAGCAGCTGTCACAGCGCCGGATTCGTTGTTATCAACTATTCAACGTGCGGCCCAAACACGCTTCCAATATAACCCTCCGTAGATGACTGAGAGAACGGAATTTATGCTCGGGCCGAACGTTACGCCGCTTACCTCTCATGCCTTTACACCGTCAAGTCCGATTACAGTGGTGTCGGGCTCGATTAACTTGGAACTGCGTTGAATGGGGACGTATGGTCTTTAGTGACGAGTCCCGTTTCCACTGTGTCCTGACGACAACTGTAGATGTGTTTAGTGACGTCTAGGGCAACGTGGGGGATCCTTCCCTTACTACCGCACGCCATACATGCCCACAACAGGGCGTTATGGCCTGGGGTGCCATCTCCTTTGATAGCCGGACCCCTTTGGTGGTCCTGTCTAGAACACATCACGGCGGTACTTAGACGACATTCTACGACCAGTTCTGTTACCGTTCTTTTTTCGATACCCTGGACTTACATTTCAAAAAGACACTGTCTGGCCGCACACGCCACGTGTTGCTATGATTTGTCTAAAAGCTTGCCCAAAACTTCCTTGGCCAGCTAGGTCTCCTGATCTCTCTCTCCCATAGAGCACATTTGGGACGCTATGGGAAGGCGATTGCAACCATCCCGGAATGTTGACGATTTAGCCCGACAGTTGGAGACAATTTGACAAGAAATTCCGCAGGACGCCATCCGGGATCTTTATCAGTCTCTGGCAAGCCGGGTGACAGCTTGCATCCAGGCCAGAGGTGGACCAACGACTTATTGACATCCTCCTTTTGTAACGGTCAAACTCTGCAATAAATCATTTGAATTCTTCTGAAACTTTAATCATTTCTTTTTCTATATATACTCTTCATATCCACCAATTTTTATCGCAATTGGACTATTCTTTCATGGTGCGTCGATTTTTTTTGTTATGGATTGTATATGAATCAGCAATTTCTAGCTCAGTGTTGTCAACTTGTATTTTTGTTTCCTCTACAAAATTATTGAACATGATCTTAGTTTTTTGTAGGTTCATCTTGAGTCCAACTTCTTCACTTCTAGTTGAGAGCTCTTGTACCATGTCTTGGAGGTTTTATGCGTCCGTATTATATATAAATTTATAAACATATATAGATATGTATTTATAGAGATACACATAACAGTAAATATTCTCTCATACCATGAAAATACCACTTCCTAAAACGTATACCTGTCTATCCTTTACTTTGAAATCAGTTCTGGCTTTACTGCAAGCAATCCAATCATAAGATTCTTGAAACAATTATCATGAAAGCACTGACAGTGGAAAGCTTTTACAATTCGGGATGCGTTTAAATAATTAACTGCAAATCAACTAAGTATAATGTAATCTTTGCACTATGTAAAGTGCATTAAATACTAATATCAACTTTAGATTGACCACCTCGCTATTCGTTAAGAAATTACTGTTCAAAATTACATCGCTCCAAATAAGGATTTTCGCCTTATTAACCATTGCAATCCAAGGTTTTCCAAACCCTTTACGAATCTAGTTGTTTTTTTATTCACATCTAGGTCAGATTTTCTGAATCTATGATTCTCCTGTTTTCGTTCCTTAGTGCGACTAATTTAAATAAGAAAGGAAAAGCAAACTTCCCCATTACATTCCCTCCTTGCAGTTGATATGCAAAACAACCCTATTTATAAATTTGAAAATTACGTTCGAAAACAGAATATGAATATAATGTTTATTCAACCGGTGTGCAATTTTTTTGGAGATACATGGTTTTCGTAGGGTTTCTGTTGTCTCTTTGATATTTTTCGGATTAATGCATTGGCAAAATTTTGAAAGCTAGAAATGGAGGAACTTAGATATAGATAGTTACAAGGCTCTTCTCCAGAGAAAGGAGAGTGGAAGTTATCTAAAGAGTTTCCTAGAGTAAAAGTTATCTAAAATGTTTCCTAGAGCGAAAGTTATCTAAGGAGGAAGGGAGTTTTCTAAAATAAATGACTTTTCTGTAAAGTTATCTAAAGTGAGAGTGATTTTTCTTTAGAGAAACTTACCTATAGAGAGAGGTTTCCATAGAGAAAATTATCTAAAGAAATGAGAAATTTATAGTTTAACGAAGAGAGTGATTGCTTCACGCACAATATGATATTTTCGAAATTATAGCTAAAGTCATTATTGCACCTAATCGAAAATCGGAAAAAATGAACTTGGGGGGGAGCCCTCCGAAACAAAAGAAACTAACCGTAGGTGTAAAATTATATGGGCTTGTGGGGCCCGATCTCCCAATAATTTGAAAGTATTTGAAATTTTACATATATTCTAAAGTATATAATGTACACTTTTCCTTCCCTCCCCACTCCAATAATTTGGAAAACACTAGGTTGATGAGAGCGGTTCACTTTTCGTCACAAATATAACTAAGATGTATAACAGTTTTTTGGATACAGGCGTTGTTAAAATATTGGGTTTAATTACGTAAATAGGAAACTAAACTATTTTAATATATCCATGCAGCCTGTTCACGAAAACCCCTTCACAGTGCATTTTAAATGAAATGCAGAAGCCTTTTTGAAACCAAGTAGACGGTAGTTAAATTCAAATTAACGCGGTAACATTAAATAAAGTGTATGGTAATTTGAAATGTTCTAACGCAGTGGGGTGGTTATTTTCACCATATACACACATGTGTGTACACACCATATATTTGTAAAAATATGGTATATATTTCGTAAATCATTTTTAATAGCACGGAACATATGAAATTAATTCATGTGGAGCACTATAGTTTTAGTACCGACTTTTAAGTGAAATCATACAAATACGTTCATTGACTACTCGGCAGTAGTAGCGCTTTCGGCAAGCTTGCTGATACCCCGGGTTCGAATCCAAACGGTCCCAATATAGAACACTTTTCGACAAACTCACTGTAGTCTGGGATTTGTTTCCCTAGGCCGTAAGGAGTTCGAATACCTGCAAAAACTGCAGATACCTAACCAGCATGACCTTCGTTGTCCTTGCATCGTAAAATAAAAGAATGTTTCATTTCTTGCAAAACTTTTAAATCACTATAAAAATACAAACCATCGAACTTTCAATAACTTTAATCTCTAAACATAACCATTTATTGATTTCCCATGTTCCCCGAATTTCTATAGAGATTATTATATGAATTAGTCCAAAAAAGTCGGAATTACAGTATTAAACGTTCAATTATAGGCCTAAGCAGGAAGTTCATAATAGGGTTACAGAGCTATAACTCATATATTCCTATGTTAAATATACAAAATTTCATTGCAATAGGGTTATAACCCATATAAACACCACCACCCCCCCGATTGCGCCAGTGCATTCAATGCAATTCGAATTAATCCGAGTTATAAAAAAGTAATAATTTAATATCTAACGCCATAATATTTCGCACTAGTTTGGTACTGAGTCATTCCCTAGAATCAAAACCCAAATAGTTTTGAAATTTTGAAGGATTTTGGAATCTTGATCATGGATTCTAGTCAATGAAAGCATTGAATATTTGTCTTTGTAAATTAATTGTAATTAAAAATTGCGAGGGAACAAAAATGAAGATGCCAACGTTTTATGAGAGTTTTCCTTCCGGTTAAAGAAAACGTCCATGGAGCGTTATCCGAAAGTTGCTCAACATCGATTTTCGGACCTGAATCTTATCTGAGCTTTCGGACTTCAGACCCAAATTGCTTGTCGATATCTGGTCGATTTCTCTCCCGTTCGGACGCTGAATGGCGCCTATCACCTTCTTACAACCAATCGAATGTTGTCAGCCCGGAACAGTAGGTTATCTTTCTTTTTTTGCATCTGTACCCCGATTACTACAATGTCTTCATCAGCTGTTTTGGAGTTACCAATGGGAATACGATTACCGTAGAAATACGTAATAAAACGATTAGATTATTAAGTCCTTGATTTAACTATGGATTGTTATTTAGTACAAATTGCTCACTGTACAGAAAATTAATAGACGACGTTATATGCACCATGTAATAAATTATTTTCCTCATTTCAAAGTACATATTTTTATGTAAGTTTCAGACTAATTCTATTTGTTACATATAAAGACTGTTATATATGCACAATGATACATAGTATAATTAATAAAAATATAGTCCAACGGCATGTAGTCGTAATGTGTTCATTTACCGTGACATTAACACGGGTTTGGTTTCAGTGGCACAGTAGAACGTGTGCCGCGTTTCTGCTCACCGCAGTTTCGTTTCCTAGGGGGAAAAGAGGTTTGGATTCCTCGGAAAACTCTTGGGTCTAGTGCCACATGACACTAACTTGTCTTTACGTTGTAAACAAATAATTCATATGGAGTATAAAAGGGATAAGGTATAAGAAGTATGTAGAACGTACTTCAGTTAAAATACTAGTCCCTCTTTCACTTTCAAAATAGAATATTGGAAGGTATTAAATATAAAATGCCCAATGTCAAAGTATTGTCATTTGTTAAGAAACATTTTAAGTATATTTGCCCCGAACTATGAATCTGCTTGAAAAAAAACGGCAATTGCTGAAAACTTGTGGGAATCGAACCCAAATTTTTCTCACGGATCTCATGGAATTATTCTCCCTTTAATATGCCATTAAAGAGAGCTCAAATACTTAATCGATTTTTTTTTCAGACAATTTACCTGGAAAAAGCTCTTTTTTTGGCCCTAAAAAGATCGTTTTACCTGTAATTGTCTCTCAGTATATACAATGTTACTTTCCTTGAGGTACACCTCCGAATAAGGGACACTCTAAGGGGCGATTTTTCTGGTACCCAATATATGTACAAATATGTATCAACACATGTACTCCTGAAGAAATGTACACTTGTATATTTTAAGGGAAGTAAATATCCGATTTCTTGTGTGTCACTTACAAGGACGCAATACTATATTTTCCAGTACTCGTATTTTATTACAAGGACTATCACAAGCTCTGTGATTATCTGTCAAAATTGTATTGGATTTAAGGAATTTTCTTCGAAACAATTTATCATTGATTGACGAACAAAACATACAGAATTTTCATAGGTATTATTCATGCAATGTCTCAGTTCCGGAGAAAATAAACTACGGCGAAATCATAAAATGAACCAAATATGGCATTATTCCCTTTATGTAGCGGTCAGTTTATGGTCAAAAGAACACTAAAACTTTATGGCACGTAAAGTTAGCAAAGTCAGTCAAGGAGAATATGAGCTCCCCAGTTAGTATGCTCGTCAATAAGTCATAAAAATGATAATAACGACATAAAAGTATAACCAAAATAATGCCATAAAATCTTGATCCTTTGCAAATAATCTGCATTGGTAATTTTATGTCATTTAATCCATGATTGACTAGCAAAAAATCGAATCACAACAATAATTTTATACGGCCAATAGATTGCCAGTGATTTTACTTTCTTGGCAACTACTGAAGCAAATGCTGTAATAATGAAATGATTTGGACACAACCATTTCAAAGGAAAGTACATAGTGTCGAATTCGTTCCAGTAATTATAAGTGATAATAAACCTAATGTGAAAATTAATATATTTCCCGTTGCAAAATACCATAATCATTGGATCATTTCTTATTCACTACGTCGACCAACGACGTTTAGTTCACATAGGAAACAGTTTTTTCGGAGATTCAATCCTTACTTTGGTCTTATTTATAAAAAGAGCATGACTAGCGATTCTCAATGGGGATTTTTTTTATCAACAACGCTAATTACTAAAGTGGATTTATACTGTTTCGGTGCTGGACTTTCCTTTATTGTTGGAAAAGTCGGAAAGCTAGGAAGAGAATCCGACTGGCTACCAAAGAATCCAGCGATTGCATTGGACCTTTGTTCAATTAAACTACATGAGATGATTTATAGTTTCTTGTTTTCCTTAAAGTTACCTTGCAGATACATTCACGAAGGCTTTCACGGCGTCTATTAATATACATTATAGAGCTTTGCGGGATTTTTCGACTCGTCTGTTTATTAAAAACACTTAACGTTTCACTCCGTTCTATGAGGAGCATCCCCAGAAGCAACAGTCGACCAAGTTTCCCTTTGTAAAAATGCAAGACTTTCGCTTGGTTTCTCGTATTCTCTTATTCCTGATGAAGGACTGCTGCTGGTGCGTCTGAAAGCTTGGATGATCTTTTTCATTTGTTGTTTTACCAGTGTTTAGCCCTTTGTATGTAAATTAACAATATTTATTAGCAACATTTTTCTTCGATATTTATTGTTAATGCCCTGCAGTGGTAACGCGTACGCCGAGCATGTGGTTATCCGAGGTTCGATTCCCAACTGTGCTAATAAAATAAACACTTATCGTGTAACTGTTTATCGCAGTGTTGAGGTTGGTTCCCTAGGGACTTAAGAGGTTAGGATTCCACGCAAAACTGCAGGTCCTGGCTCAACAAGATTCTAGGATCCTTGCTGCCTTTGTGCCCTAAACCTCACAGAAAACAAAAGAAATTTAACACTTACGTTGGGTACCATATTTTAAACATGACTTTTGCACTTTATTTTACATTGCTTATTTTTCCCAACCCTCCTTCCCTTCTTTAATTTTGGAGTTTCCCCTTTGATAAACGTAAGCACGGAGAACAGTTCCATGCATTGCTATACTCAGTAGTTGAGCGATCCAGACACTGGAGGGTAAACGCAGAAGTGTTTGCGATATACAGATTATTAGAGAAAATTATTCGAGATGTTCAGGTTTTGGGAGAAAATTATTCGCGATATACAGGTTTTGGGAGAAATTTTTTCGCGATATACAACTTATTAGAGAAAATTATTCGCGATATACAGGTTTTGGGAGAAAATTATTCACGATGTGCAGGTTTTGGGAGGAAATTATTCGCGATATACAGGTGTTGGGAGAAAATTATTCGAGATGTGCAGGTTTTGGGAGAAAATTATTCGAGATACATAGGTCTTGGTAGAAAAATATTCGAGATAAACACGGAAATACGCATTGAATTTAAACTGAAAATGCAGGAGAATATAGATGTTTCGAGATAGACAGATTTTCAGATAAA
The DNA here is from genome assembly GCA_006491805.2 of Dysdera silvatica. Lineage (NCBI taxonomy): Eukaryota > Metazoa > Arthropoda > Arachnida > Araneae > Dysderidae > Dysdera > Dysdera silvatica. Next base: position 18,714,793 of record QLNU02015270.1, read on the forward strand.
CAGATTTTCGAGATGAAGTCGTTTATTTTGAAAATAATGATTTGTGAATCATGAATTAAATTGACAGTTTGACTGTGGTACCTTAAAGAAACTTAAATACGTAGAAAAGATGCATAGTTCCTGCCCTAGTGGCCGAATGGTTAATGTACTCCAGTGGTAGTTCGATTATGGGTCAGACTATAACTCTTTTCCTTCCGTGGAAAAAGCCCTGGTTTTAGCTAATCACGTGGGTGTCAAAAATGTTTAGTCAAGAAAAAACGAAATTGCAAAGTCAGGAAAATGTTTAAGGACCTTTAATTATAAAGCTCTGCCCTTGAGCAGGATAAACAGGCCTTTTTTTGGAGAAAAAATTTTGTTCGATCGAACCAAACCTTTTCCAATATAATTTTATTTCATTTTCCTTGTTTAATGCAGATTTTTCGGTAAATCATTTAGCGAGTTCTCTTAATTTACAGATTTTCAGTAGCGCGAAACAAAATAAAATGCCTTAAAAAGTAAAAGTTAAATTGCTTCAAAAACTTCATTTCTACGGTGAGCTTTTTAATTACAATCCTCTTATTCTGCAGTCCCCTTTTTTCAATTTATAAAATTTAACGTATTCCCAGTAAATTGAATGTTTTGCCTATGCCGATAACAACAAATCGGATTATTCACAGTGTGTTAATTAGTTTTTTTCCCGAAATGATTCTCTTTTTCTATATTTTTATTTCTATTCTGATTTCGTATTATTAATTATGAGTAAAGTCTAATTGGATTTGAAAGTACTTCGCGAAAATGGTTGAAATATTGGATGAAATTCTTGTGCTTTCAACGCCGTTTATTACATATAGAATGAAATTACTCTCGTTAAAATTAATGTGCATTTTTTAATCTAAAATCTGCTCCAATGGCGCATGTATTTATTTTAAATATCTTGAAGTTTTTTCTACTTCATTCTCGAACCATATTAAAGCTCAGTTATTTAATAAAAACATTTAATAGCGTTTTTCAGTGTCCCAAAATCATTTATTTATTTTCTTCTTTTATATGTAATTATTTATTTATAATTTATTTGGAGGAAACGTTAATGTTACCGATTCGTGAATTCAAATGAGTTTCCTTTTATTCCTTTAATTCAAATACATGTATAAGGTATATTGCTTGCTGCTTTTCATATGCTCGAGTTAATGCTTAACTGAGGCAGTGAACTAAAATTTAGTGAAATATACGATTACATGAACAAATATATCTGGTTTACTATAGAAAATACCATTTTTATGGTATATTCTATGGATCTACCACAAAATAATGTAATAATATATTCATAATTGGAAATAAAATATTATGAACTTACAATTTAACAGTCTTATGCAGCAATTTTGACATTAAATTCAACTACTACTCGAACAAATTATCCTCTTTTTGAAAGCACAAAAATAATATGAAATTAAATCAACTCATAATTATTATTGATAACGAAGCTGTTCCATTTCCTACTAAAACACTTTTCTCATACGAGCTATTTATTCAAATCTTAAATCAGGCTACCACGTAGTCATACGTCCTCTTTCAAAGTTTATAGAAGTATTGCAATAATTCAAAAACTTAATTCCTTTTTGCAGCAGAATGTCCTTCTTAGCACATATTATTCACATGTGGCTTTATTTTTTTTATTTATGGGGAAAATACGGCCAAAGTAAATCGCAAAAAAAAAAAGATTTCTTCATTTATTTGTCGTTATATTTCCTTTTTCTCCTACAACATACAATTAAACCTTCCTAAGATGACAGTTCCGTGAAAAAGCGGTAGCTTAAAGAGGTGGGCTCTGAATGGATATAAATTTAACGTTGGTACTTTAGGGTTGGGAGGAAATCCGTTTCCAGGAAATGTGATCGTCAAGAGAGATAGACGCTGATTAGAGATGGCCGTTAAAAGAAGTTTTACTCTATATTATGTGAAACCTCAAAACAGAACAAATTATTAATTTTCTAAATTATAGAATTGCAATATTCATGTTTCCTGCCTCGATGAATACGTATATTCTGAACTTTCATTATTGCAATTATCAATCCAAGAATGTACGGCATGAAATTTTAACTCCGTATTCAAGTTGGCAATAACTAACCTTGGAATGACGCATATTGATTCTATCGGACATCTCGTGAAATATGTTTCTTATTACATTGAAAAAGAACAAATTTCAACTCTACTTTTTAAAGAATACGATTTCAAATTCTTAACATGTAGTAGTCATATATCCAATTGGTAATCTAAATTGTCCTAAATTTAAGTAGTTTGGTTTGAAAATTGAAAGAAACTGATGCAACTAGACAAAGTAAACAAATAAACATAAAAAGAAATTGATGCAATTATACAAAGGAATTAAGGAACATAGACAAAAAATTTGATGTGAATATAAAAAGAAATGGATGAGAATGAAAAAGGAAACTGATGTGAATAAAAAAAAAGGAAATTAAGGGGAATATAAAAAGAAATTGATGGGATTAAAGGAATTAATTGATGGGAATAAAGAAATAAATTTATGAGAATTAGGAAATAAATTGATGAGAATAAAAAATAAATTGATAAAAAGCAATTGATGGAATTAGATAAAGCAATTGATGGAATTAGACAAATCAATTGATGAAATTAGAGAATTTGACAAAATTGTCCAAAGAAGTATATAAAATTGGACAAATAAAATAAAAGAAATATATGAAATTGGACAAAGAAGTATATGAAATTGGACAAAGGAGTATATAAAATTGGACAAAGGAGTATATAAAATTGGACAAAGGAATATATGAAATTGGACAAAGGAGTATATAAAATTGGACAAAGAAATTGATGGGAATAGCCAAAGAAGTTGACGTATGCACGATTTCCTATTGTCTGGCGCAGATTGATTCTTGCAGCCCTTGAGCCATAAAAATGGAACAAATGAACCAATCAGAGAAATTAGCGCAAATATTAACAATACATAATGAAGACAATCGATGAAATTCAATGCAAATTGTTGAAATTCGTTAAAAGATTGATGCAATAAGATGTAAAATGTCGATTAAAAATTATAAATATTTTTAATCCTTTGCTTTTATTAGAGCTAATGCAAGTTACAACGGCAGTACTGGCTGTGTTAAACTTGCTATTGTTTGTAACCCATGCGAAATGAAACCAAGTTTATATATTATATACAGAAACATAATGTATATTTCTCCTACTGCAAAGTTTGATTTGGTTTGTCTATACCTATTTTCTAGGTTTCCTACATATGTTTAGCATTGTATAGATACTTGAAGTATTTCTTATATATACGAATATATCGTTAAATTTATATTTATACGCTTAACAACTCTTCACTACTATAAACTTCATGCTACGAATTTTTAAACACCATACACTTTTTTATCTAATCTCATCCCTGCCTAATATTAGCATCAATATTTTTTCTAAATTTTTCGTTTCTGCTCCAATTTAAATTCTCGGTGTCAGCTGTAAAATTTTGAAATATTTCAATCTATTTTTAGTTCCAGTTAATCCCTATATAAAATGTCTGTCATAAGAGTAAAAACATTTAGTATTTAGCTACATTTCCACACAATTCCTTTTTCGCCAACATAAATCGCCAAGGGTCATTTAACGACAAAACATATTCTACCTATAATTATAAGTGACTTCTAGCGAAAACAACCAAAGCATCACGTAATTATTTGGAATTAAGGAGCATAGTAACCGAAAAATAAAGAAAATTTTGTAATTATTTGTAATTATATGCATGAATGACATATTATACTCCATTTATATTATGTCAGTCCTGGCAAAATTGTTCATTGAACAGAAAAGTCAGTCATAGAGAAAAATGAGACGCACATTGACGGCAAGTGCGCAGAGAATTTATAAAAACCTTTATATCCAATGATCATTTTTATTAAGTATGTCACATTACACAGATGGACTGTTGCGATAAAAGTTGACTTGTATACTAAATATAATAATATATAAAATTTGGACTATCATAGAGGACATTACAATAAATGGAATAATCAAAATTAACTAAAGGAAATATTTCGGTCCCTCTGGGTATCAAAACTTATATCAATTCATGTGGAATTATATAATTATTAATGAACAAAAGAAAAAACATACAGAAGAAGATTTTCTTGTACGAATTAAACGGTATGTTTAAGCTGCTATTAAACATAACATGCACCGATGATTTGATTATAAGATTTATTCTTTAACAATTACCCCATAAGTTTCGTAGTTTGGTTAGCAAGTTGTATGTACACCTACTGAAAACTTCAAAAGTGAATGGCGATAATCAGTTTCAATTATATATCTTAAAATATTTGCATTTTCAGTTTTAAATAAATACGATATACATAATTAAACACTTTACCCTCAGCAATAACTAGTTATAGATTCCAGCAACGTTACTAAACATGAAAACTAATAAAATCGGATTATAATTAAATTCATCAGCTGTCTTAAAAGTATAATATAAATCTGTAATCCAAAAAATTGAAACCAAAATTTGAAAAATTAAAAATGAAGTACAAAAGAGAATAAATATTAAACAAATTATAGAAATGAGTATTGATTATAATTAAAAGAAATTTGAAGACAAATAAAAGATTTTCAATATTTAAATTTTAATTTTTAATTAATTTCGCTTTCAGGAGGGCATTATTTTTATAATTACCTAATCGGCAATTGGAATTGAGTTTCTTTGGATAAAAAGAGAAACCAGTCTTTGAGCGATTAAATTGCGAAGCAATTAAAATTCTTCCTAAATCCAAGAAGACGACAAAATATATATTAATTAATTAATTAACTTTTTTCCACAATAAACAGTAACTGCATAGACACATCGTTTCTGTTCATTTACATTGTATACTATATTTTGCAAGTAAATCGTTGCTTTAAATTTTCTGAACTTTGAACCTAAATTAGGTCTTTCATATATCAAAGCTTCTGTGAATTTCTGCGATTATTATATAAAAGTATCGTCTATGTATAGAAAAGAATTATATGCATTCAAATTATTTGACACATTTGGATTTTTGATTTTGTTCAACATTCTTAAACGTTATAGTTTTAAATCCACCGAAAACGTTTATGGCGATGTGGTTCACAAGTATAACTGTAAACGATGATAAAATACTCGCAAAAATAAAAAAAAGTTTTCTCGACGCTTGTTGGGAACCGAACCCAAGGCCATTTGATAACCGGTCAAGCGTAAATTCCCACTGGGCTACATGCATTATTCAAGCTCCCCTCCACGACCGAATATACTATGAACAAGTTCGCAAATAACTGAGCCATAAAAAATAACAAATAAGCGAATATGAATTAAATCATATATAAGTTATATTCATTTGCTTAACAGGGTTTAAGCTGGCTCGAAACATGCTGTCGCAAAAATGCTAAAATGGGAAAAAAGTTGTAGCAAAATGCTAAAAAATATTAGTTGCTTTCGTTGCTCGAAAAATCGTATCAATGAAATTATTTATATCAACGATGCTTAACAGGTGCTGTTAAGAATTTTGAAGAGGAAACAAAAAGGAACAAGAAAAGATCGCTGAAGTGCAAAACGGATATTCTGGAATCGAGGAATCCTGTTTTCAGAGAATAAACTGTGGTTAAAAATGCCTGTCGCATTTTCGCGATGGGCAATAATTTTTTCTTCGCATTTTCGAGCAACTCGTCGCATTTTGCGAAAAATGCGACTGCAGCTTAAACCCTGATTGGTTAATCAAAACTAAGGGACTAGAAAGAATGCATTTAATATACAGTAGATATTCTAAGTATGGAAGTCGAGCATTCCGTAAAAAATCTTCGATATGCAAAACTGCAATGCATAGAAACTGTCTTTTCTATGCATATGTAAATATTAGAAGCAAATAAAATTCAATTTTTATGGTGCAGTTATTTAAAATCATTAACACGATAACATTGCTGATAGCTATTTCGATAGCGTTAACCAGCTATCGTCGTCAGAGCGAATGGCGGCTTCTGTTTATGTCCGTGCTGTTGGTCGGTGTTGCCATCACGTCGGTTGGAAACTTGATTGGGCGGAGGAGTAAAGCGTATTTGTGGAGACGTCTTCAGCCGTGAGACCCAAAAGGTTTTTCCAAGTGGATGATATAGAGTTACTAAGGAGTTGATCATTAACAGACCAAATTACAAAATAAATTAAAATCACCGTCACTAAAATAATTTACACAAGGTTTTACGTCTTGTCCTTAAACTTCTGTCACGCCTACTTTTATAGCAAACTAATTGCAAGTCTTTATCTGCGCACAATCAACAAACGAAAGAAGATAACGCCTTTAATGTAGTTCCTTCTTATCGCTAAATTTGCATAAGTAACTGCTTTTCCGCTGTTCGTTTATCGTATTATTTTAAGATGAAAACATATGCTGTCCTTAAACTTTTGTCGTGGACTGCATACCTCTATATAGTGTACATAATATACATCTATATAAGATACATAATATACATCTATATAAGATACATAATATACATCTATATAAGATACATAATATACAGCTATATAAGATACATAATATACAGCTATATAACGCACATCTATTAAAAGATCGCTGCAGTATAAATCGAAGTTTCTGTATATCGCTACTTTTGATGAAATAGTAGACTTTG
>QLNU02015270.1:18731509-18746382 GCA_006491805.2 Dysdera silvatica
TCGCTTCCATATACTGACCTGTTTTCTTATTTCATCCACCCATCTAGTTTGAGGACGTTTTCTAGGTCTTCGGTGGTCTCTTGGAATCCAGTTCAGAATTTCTGTTGTCCATCGTTGATCAGTTCTTCTTGCAATATGCCCAGCCCATCGCCATTTCAGTCCTTTTACTTTAACAATGATGTCCTCTACTCTAGTTTGCTCTCTCACCCAAGTGTTTCTTTTTCGATCTCTCCTAGTTATTCCAAGCATGCACCTCTCCATGCTCCTTTGCGTTGTCTGTAACTTTCGTATTGCTCCAACTGTTAGACTCCATGTCTCTGATCCATAAGAGAGGACTGGCAATACACACTGGTTGAAGACCTTTCTTTTTAGACACAAAGGCAATTTCCCCTTCAGGATAAAACTGTTTCTTCCAAATGCACTCCAGCCAAGTTTAATACGTCTGTTGAGTTCTTTCATAATGTTGCCATCCATTGAAATCAGCTGGCCAAGGTAAATATATGAATCAGCAATTTCTAGCTCCATTATTTCAGTGGTAGGATCCATTAAAATGAATTCAAGAAATTAATTCATCCCCTATTGAAATATATTCCTTAAATTGCATCCAACGTCTTGGTTTCTAAATATGTATAACGAAAGTTAAGTATGTATACACATAAATGTATCATGACATCAAAATTACTCAGTCTAGAAATGTGTCGTTCTTGGGTGGGTTTTATTAATCTGTTAGCACTCTTAATTACATATATTTATTTATACATGAAACACATGTTTTATATATAACATTTCATAAATCACCGACTGGGTTTTGTGCACCACATTTCTAATTTTAAATTTAATTTTTTTAAACTTAAATTTCTAAAACACTAGATGGTATATTTAAACATTTTTTTTTAATTAACGCCCTCAAGATTATTTTTTCAGATATCCTTATCTCAGTGGAAATCATAATTAACCGCAATTTAAATCTGTCAAGCATACTGTTACACAACTAAGCGATGTTTCATAATTAATAATCTTCTACGATCCCACTTTTAGAAATCAAAAAAGGAAAATTACAAAATTTATTTAACCCAGTAATATATTTCCAGAATTTAATCTCTAATAATAATAATATAGTTAGCAAGATCCTGTTTAACATCCAGGGATAAATATATGCAAAGCTATCAAATATTTTATGGAAAATATGGCAAAAAAATAATACTTCAAAAAATGTCCATTAAACCGAAAAAGGGTAAACAATTAATCAAATACATTTTATGTGAAGGCATCGAAGGTTTTAAGAACAATATTTTTTAATGACATTAATTTCGTTAGTGGCGTTCGTGGCGACTTTTTCCCGAATCCATCATTTATTTCTTGGCCTAAGTCTGATATTGAGGGTTGTCAGAGGAGGGCTTTCTTTTGCTTTCCTTTCCTCTTCCCAGCATGTCTTCATTTCCTTTTGATGCCTCGGGCAGTAGAAGCTGTCAGATGGGAGCTTTCAATTTCCTACGATGGTCCCCTTTTTCTTCTTACGGGCACTCATTCAGGCTACGAAATTTCAGGCGGTAACGCGTTTATCCCGGGGCGAAAATTTCGGTTCTAAGCGAAGGTTACACTTAAATCGGAAACTGTCTAGTTGTCGTTTTCTTTTAGTTCGATTTATAGGAAGGCTATATTTCAATTGACGCATTTCGTGTCTTTTTTCTGGCTGCTTCAGATGTGAGATTTAGGTGTTTACATCGGCCAAAATTACAACGGCCAAAAATATTATTTTGATCTATACCTCTTCTGGTCAATGAATAATATGTCTTCTTATATAATGATATTTATAGATATTTTTATTTTTCATAAAAAGGAGCTTTCATAAAAGGAGCTGGATTCTACTGATAACTGTTCTCTATCTCTATTCTATTTATGTTGTTTAATAATAAACGAATGAACTAAGACAGACAGACAGACAGACAGACAGACAGACAGACAGACAGACAGACAGACAGACAGACAGACAGATAGATAGATAGATAGATAGATAGATAGATAGATAGATAGATAGATAGATAGATAGATAGATAGATAGATAGATAGATAGATAGATAGATAGATAGATAGATAGATAGATAGATAGATAGATAGATAGATAGATAGATAGATAGATAGATAGATAGATTTATGTTGAAATATTAGATGCAGTTACACCAATGGATCCTTAAAATGCTGGCTATTGACAAATATAGTTTTACGGTTTTATTCAGCCGAGTTTAAAGAAAACCGCGAAACACTTTTAAATAAATCCAATAAGGCACACAATGCTTCAGGTCCAAATTAAAATCCGTAGTTATACAGAATATATTATGCAAGGTATACTGATTTTCAAATATTTGATTATACAATAAAATAACTTTATTCAGGTAGTAATACAAATATATTTACGAAACTTTTGTTTTGGCAACAATTTGTTTGTTTGGCTTTTTTATGGCGCAAGAGCATCTGGGCTATACTGCGCCACTTGGGCAACAGTTATCTACCAGGGCAAGACTTGGAAAATACCAAGTTGTCTGATGGAGCCCATGCTGCCCAAAGTAAGGAGATGACACTGGAAAAGAAAACCTGTATGATCTGTGAAAGATGAAAAACCGAAAACTAAATATTAAACAATAATTAGGGAAGATTTAATGAAAAATAAAAATAGTCCAAAAGGCCGGATTTTATTAAATATTTACGAAGAGAATTTAATTAAAAAGGGGAAGTGAATTTATACGATTTTTGATATATGAGGTGCATTCAACATCCGAGGAGCAGAACTTATATTTTTCTCATTTGCAAATTATTCATGTATTTTATAACGTTATTCGAAAGTTTATCTTAGTTGTTTTAATACAAAATGAATGCTTCTATTTACACGTATTTATATTAAATTTTTATCAATACTGCTTAAATACCCCCCAATACATACTTTTGCCTGTTTATATAAATATTTGATGTTTTTCTCTCTCTCCAATTCTCTTTCCCTGTGTAAAAGTATATGTGTCTATGCAGATATATACATAAGTGTATATATATGTGCATTGTGTACCTTGTACATATAGTTACATTTCCTACCGTATTTTCCACCACTTCTTAAGTTATTACAAACGCTGACGTTTTGTTTATTTGTAATTTAATTGTAGCTCTTTACGCCTTTATAGCGAAATAAACTATTCGATTAAGATAGCGGTTAGTTCGCTTAAAAATCGTCCTCATCATGGGTTTAATCTTTATTGGCGCAATCACTCTAACTAATTGCGCCATTTAAGACGTTTTTCAACTGCGCTTTACAAAAGCTACTTCAGTAATAGTGTTTACGATAATAAGCCATCTAAATTAGAATGAGGTTAAAATAAACTGAATGCCTGCCTAAAAATGGAAGGAGCAATAAAAGAAAACACATATCTATAGTATCTCGCATTTAAAACTCCGTAACGAAAATATTCTTGAAATATGTTTCCAAAAAAAGCTTGTTTTTGGAAATGCCTTTACACCATGGAAAACTAACAGAAGCCTGCAAATTTTATTTTCAGTTATTTAAATATTTTGGGACCAACAAAATTGAAACATGTAAGTAGCATTTATGTTTAAACAGAAAAACCCACTCAGTTCATAGACGATTGCAAAATTGTTTTATATTTTTGGACCAATAATAAACAGATAATACTGCGTAAATTTCGACTGAAAATGTTATTAAATTTGAGATTTGAAATTTTTAAACTTCTTTCAATTGAAATCACGCTTATCCTTACAAAATGCCTTATTTTTTATGTTTGTTTTCTAATTTGTTCTATGTTCTGTTTGTTTTCTAATTTGTTCTACGTTCTGTTTGTTTTCTAATTTATTCTATGTTTTGTTTGTTTTCTAGGTTTCTTTTCATTTATTTTTCAAGCGAAATTTATTGCATGATGAAATTCTTATAATTTTTCAATCACTCATTTTTCAACAGCTGAATGATTTTGATGAAATAGTATAATACAGACGTGGGAACTCACGAGGTCAATGAAAGCCAAATTCTAGTTTTTCATACATTGTAAAGAGCCATGCCATAGTTACATAGTATTAAATACACAAATTTAATTAATATGGTTACATATTGTACCAAAGTCTTAAGTGCTATGTAAAGTATACATATAAGAAAATATAATTAAGAGAAAGAAAATACAAAGTAATTATTTCAAAATTTTAAAGAGATATAATAAATATGTGTTAATAAAAATAGTATAAATAGTTAACGAAGACCTTTGGTCAAATCTTTGAAATGTGGCGTAAAAGTAGTTAAAGTCGTCCGCAGCAATTCTTCCGTGGAGTGATGATAAAGGGCGTTTATGGTTGCGGGAGCTGGAAGTTACAAAAAAAAGACACCAGGAATAAAATCGAAGCTTTTGAAATGTGGGCTCTTAGAAGACCATTGAAAATATATTGCACTGAGAAGATCTCCAATCACGAAGTCCTGAATGGGTCCAATACAAAAAGAACTATCATTACTTCAATTCCGAGAAGAAAGCATATTGCGGCCACATAGAGAGGGAGGAAATATATAAACTACCCCAACTGGCACTGGAGGGAAACGTCATGAAGAAAAGATCTTGAGGCAAAAGAAGATGACGGACGGATGGATGGATGAATGGATGGATGACTTAAAGACTCGGATTAGATTAAGCACCGAAGAAATTATCCATGCGAGTAGATATAGGAAATTGTTGTCGATATTTGACGCCAACCTATGAATCGGAGAAGGCACTTGATGAGGATTTGTTTATGCGCCTATCTAGTCTCTAATACCCATAGCCATCAGCAGTGCACAGCAGCCTCTGATAATTTGCTCAATATGGCGATGATTAGAAGCCATTGAACACAAAAGCTGTAGCAAGACGACAGCTGAACTTCTGTGCAAGTATTCGGAGCTTTTTTTTAAAGTGCGAATAAACAAAGTGTGAATAAGCGTGGAAAAATTCTAACAGCAACTACGTGCGACTGGCCCAGCGAATAGTTAAAAAGCAAAAGCTAAATTCTAGTTGAGAGATCTGTGCTTGTGTTTATACGAAGAGGCGCTTTGTTGTGATAGTTTTCAACTTTTATTGTTTCTATTTTCATCGTAACTACCTTTAGTTAATGTTTTAGTTAATGCCTTTGTATATCAATTCAATTTACCTCCAAGTGCAGCAGAGTAGATTAAAGGACGCATTGGCTGTATTTTAGCTCCATCTTCGCATTGTTCAGGCTTTCGAATTGGCTTTTTGTGCTCATCTATAGTTGATGAGTAAGGTCTAGTTGAGACAAAACGTGTTTCAAATTAATTGATTTACAAAGTATTTCGAGGATTTGTAGAGTATCCTGTCGAGAGAATTCCTATTATTTGCAATAAACTCTTGTTGCCGAGTTCCTTTTAACCGCATGAATATTCTTTGCAATATTATCACTCATCTTCTACGAGATAATCTGCAAACTTGGCTATTTTACAATTCTTAGAATTATTCTATGGACAGGTATAAATTTCCCTTTTTCTTCTATATATATATATGTTGGCATATCTTTTGTTTCTGTCTACGGCTTTATTAGTTATATATTACATGTTCATATATTAATTTTATCAATTAATAAATATATTTTCATTGTTTCTAAACACTTGCTTGTCTCCTAAATGTAAAACAGTAAACGTTTAGTTAAAATTTAGTAAACTGTACGACATACAACTTATTTCCACATGGATTGGTTTACTTCGTCTTTTTAGTATAGGCACATTAGAAACAAGAAATAAATCTAAATTGTTTTTATATCTAACTTCTAATTGTACTCAGAAAGAATGAATGATTTTCGCTTCTCTATATTAATAGCCATAATTAAAATAAACGATTATAAATAGTCTCCATAGTTGGCTCATTTTGTGACTGCTAATTAGCATGAAAAATACAAATAACACGTATTAATTATTACGAAATCCTACATAAATCCAGATGGAGCTAAAAACAATATCGTCGCAAACTACGACAAAACTTCGAGAACATTGCGACAGTCGATTCATCTGTATTCCTAATTTAACAAATTATGACGTTATTTTATCGCTCTTGCTAAGATTAATTGCTTCGGAATTTCAATATCCTCATTTGGATTGTCGCGTTTATTTCCTCTTAGCAGCAGATAAGTTATTGAAAACGATTTATTATTGAATTGTCAGTTGAACCAGAAAATATTTGTTTGCCATGCAATAATATCGATGTGTGTTTAACAACAAAATTTATTCATACTACATGAGAATTGTAACAGAATACACTATTTGTGCTCAAAAAGCCTCATTTGCTACATGTATAGCCTATTTTTACCAATAGCATCAACTCTTCCCATCGGCAATGTTTTATAATGAAATATTTTCCAATTTCCTTTGAAATTTTTTTAAATACCCAACCTTCCTCTGCGTACCAATCGATTCTATACAATGTTGTGAAATGCCAGGGGTTTATGCCACATTTCCAAGTTCTTATGTCTTGTCTTGGTTGTTCCTTCATTTTTTTCCATTTCTTTTTCTCACACTTAATTGTTCGACTACGAAAAAGATGAGAACAGCCATTCGGTTTATAATCATGCCATTTCGAGACAGTTGATTGATTTCAACCTGATTGTATGGCCACTAAAACACTTATGTTTACCAGCTACATTTTTTAAGTTATGGAGTTTATTATAGTTGTTTGTTCTTAAGTTATATTAGATAACAGCCTGATAGATGATATAAAAATTGTTATAATTCAATCCGCATCACTGTACTTATTGCGAAGATCGTTATCTTCAACAGTGGTGAACTGGTAAGGGTGTTAGCTTTCCAGATAACAAGTGGGCCATGTGAGATCCTGACGGCGTGAGGGCTCTTAAATATTAGACGGTACTACTACTAATAATAATAATGACCTTCGTAGATAAGTAGTATAAGCTTGAATGGGCTCCCTATCTCCTGGAAATCAACATTTTAAGGTTCAGTCAACCATTGATCTTCAATCATTACCAATTTGTGACTCACTACTCAGTGGAGATCCCTCTCTTTACTCAAGTTTGACACATACTCATATATAAACTTTAAAATTCTGTCTGTACACATAGCATAGACTATTTCGGTAAACTATTGCTAATGATGTATTTTGAAGTAAATATTGACATTCGCATGTTTCGTTTCTGGAAGGAAGATATTTACTTCTAGAAATGCAATAAGAAATAAAGTCTAGAGGAAGTTTTTCAACTTGTCATGTTACATTGGGATTTGCAAAACTATTTCACCAAAGTCCGATATACCTTCTGATTCCTACGACGGAAGGCAGTTAGAGAAACATGCAATAGTTTCTTTTCAACTAGGGTTTGCCTGCAATTTGATGTACTAGTCAATCGGTATTTGGGTATTTCCGGGAATGGAGTTTACGGAGAAGTCGTATGTGTTCCGTGTTTTATCACTTCCTTCTCTACAGCAATCTACTTGTGTTACGAATGTAGCTAGGACTAGATAAACATATTCCTAAAACCCGAAAGTTGAAGGTCATTTCGGCCTTTTATATAATTTAGGTTTCTTTGTTGCTTAACCTCTTGACCTATGAATTAAATTTTTAAAAGAATCACCCAAACTTCATTATTGAGCTTCCTTCAAATTTTGCGTATACACGTATTTATAAAATCCTCAAAAACGAATCACATAGCTGTATTACTTGATACTTTTCGATATAGAAAACTCACATCGATGTTTGCGACAAATCAGTAACTTTTGTGATAATTGTAATTTAAGCGTAACCAATCATCTTACATTAATGGAAAAAGGACAACAAATTAACACAGTTTAATTAAGTTTAATCGTTTACAGACTGTTTCAATAGCCCTGGGCTATTTTCGTCAAAACGGTCGACGATATATACACAATATGTAATGACAAATGCGTGTTACAAACGGCGGTTACAGATTACAGGTATAATGAAATGAACGGTAAAAATACAAAAACATGTCTTAAGGGAGACGTCTCTGGTAATGGAACATTAAATTTAGAGAAATGTCTTTAGTAGTATAATATGAGTTTAACAGACTAATAGAAACAGACTAGTAGAAACTAGAAGTGTACTAGAAGAAACAGACTAGTAGAAAAATTATACTATATGGGAGGAAATGCATAATGTGAGACAGAAGAAACATTTTATGAAGAAATATTGTTCGATGTGGGGAGAAAATTCGTCCAAAAGGGAGAAATGAAATTGGACGGACATTGGTTATCAACGGCATTATCTGCATTGGCGATTATACAGGGTGATTCAAAAGTAAGTCCCCCCCTTGTTAAATTTTTTGGTGAGTTCAGGTAGACAAACGTCCTTTTAGAAAAGCTGCTTGTTGAAAAGGAACTAACTTTTGCCCTGTGTCGCGACTCACTCCCAGCGCCAGGGGGCGCCCCACGGGGGAGCAACCCCATCGATTAATATCATGTTTTGAAGGTTTCGTCGAGAAAAAAGTAAAGACGTTTACAATATGGCGCTACGACGCCCATAGCACCAACGACGTGTCCCCAAATATCAAAATCGACCTTTATTCTCGTGGCTTTTGCTCACGCTAGTAAGGTCGTAGGCAAATGCCGAAAACTATAGAATGTAAAGCAACGTATGTTCTATCAGCGAAAATTTTATATTTCGTGTTAACCCAAGGGGGAAAGTTTCAAGGATCGCTTAGAAATATCAATACTCTAACCTTCAAAAACTCCAATGAAAATATTTCCATCGTAACAATAGTTAATTGAAATCAAAAGTTGTTGGAAATTAAAAGTTTGCTAATACGTTCACTTGTAGCTCCTCTGGTGAAACGGATCGACGACCGGATCCAGGGGCTTCATTGACGCTGCCAGTGTTCAAAAGCTTCTTGACAGTTTTCCGTACGTATTTTCGGTCAACATGTCTCCCAGGATGTGCTTCATTAAATAATCAGACAATTTCGTGGAAATTTCGTTCAGCCTGGCCGTAAAAAAGAATGACATTCGTTCGAAGACTGAGTGGATGAGCCATATCTTCAAAGTGTGTTCGTATAAAAAGGAATACTTTTTGTGAGGACGCGTGGGTGATTTCAAACAACTATTATTGCCATGGAAATATTTTTATTTGAGTTTTTGAGGATTAAAATATTGATATTTTTAAACGATCCTTGAAACTTTACATATTGGATTAATACGAAATTTAAAATTGTTACTGATAGAACACACATTGCTTTACATTCTACAATTTTCGTTATTTGCCTATGACCTTACTAGCGTAAGCAAAAGCCAGGAGAATAAAGGTCGATTTTGAACTTTGCGGACACGTCGTTGGTGCTATGGTCATCGCAGCGCCATATTGTAAACGCCATTGATTTTTTCTCAACGAGACCTTCAAAAGAAGGTATTACTCGATGGGGTTGCCATTTGAAATTTTGGAGTTGGCCCCCGTGGGGCGCCCCCTGGTGCTGAGGGTGAGTCGCGACACAGAACAAAAATTATTTCCTTTTCAACAAGCAACTTTCCCGAAACGACGTTTATCTGCCTGAACCCACTAAAAAATTAACGGGGGGGGGGACTAGAATCACTCGTTCCGCCTATTGTAAATTTTGACATACGTGGACACGTATTTTCTATATGAATATTCATATAGAAGTGTAGTGAATAATAGTGTAGTGAATATAATAAAGTGTAGTGAATATAGCGTGGAGTGAATATAATTACATCTCTATGGGATAGTCTGTATGCAGGTACACGCTTAAACGACGGTGATTCTAAAAACATCTTGTGTGCAGTGACTTCTATACCAATGAGCCACTACGGCTAGTCCTCCGCTTACTAGCTATTGCCCTTGTTGTTCACTTGGATTGTCTGTCTTGAAAACTGTGCCCATTGTGTTATTTTACCAAGTTTTGTGATATATTCAGCACAGTGAGTCGTTTTACGTCCAATTATTGTATTGTTGTCCGTCAAGGCAAAGAGTGAAATAATTGGCTGTGACTATTTATCTTTCTTGGAATTTTACATTTCGTTTATTTTCGCGTGTTGTGTGTATCATTGGCATACGCACACACTGGTGTAGGCACATGGGGTATTGATAGGGTTGTAACCCCCCATTGCAATGAAATTTTGTATATTTAACATAGGAATGTGTGAGTTGTAGCTCTGTAATTTTCCCCATTGAGTATATAACTCCTCCTTATGAACTTTCTGTGTACGCCTATGAGTGATAGTGAAATTAAGTGAATTCACATCACCAAGCCCTGTTAGGTGTGAAAATAAGATGCGCTGTGAGCTGTCCCGTGTTCGGAACACCATCGAAATTAAGTGAAACTATGCTGCCAATTTATAAACAAGTTATGAAAATATGTGCATAAACAAGGTTTAATTGAAATGAAAGCCGAGAGGAGCCAACGTTTGCTGAAATAGCCAAGTAAGTGGCAGGTAAGTTACAACAAATTTGGCATAAAGCATCCATTCCTACAGCTTCCCATAACAGAATTTTACAACTCTTGCAAGCATACAAAATATATGAAGCTTATGAAACCATTTAAAGGCAAACAAAACAATAAAACATACAACGCCAAGCTCCAAAGCTTTAAAGAAGAAGGTGGGACCACACTTCATCGATATTGCAGCGTGTAAATGTGATTCATCTTTTAGTTCATGCATTTGACTAAATCTGTATTATTCGTATTATCAAATTATTAAACTTAGTAATTACATTACTAAAATTAGTAATTAAGTCATTAGAGTTAAAATATGGTTAATTACATATTAACATATAAAATTATTCTGACTATAACAGGTGTATTATGAAATTTCCTACTTGGTTGCCAATACCATCAAAAAACGCAAAAATATGGAACATTCAAGGTTGTTGGGGAAGCAGAAGATATTAACCGAATTCAATCAATTTATACCGCAATACTATGCGGTGTATACGGCAGTATGTATGCAGTGTATATACAGTGTATAAGACAACTTTTCCGCGGTATTGGATTTTAAAATTAAAAAAAAAATTAAAAATTCACTTGTTTCACTCCCATCGTAATGTCCATGCTCAGTAAGTGCAGTGAACTTAACGTACCATATTAGTCAATGATAATTGTTCTTATAATGTTTATTACTTTCAGACTGGTTCCCTGCGGTGGCGCAGTGTGGTAACGCGTTCGCCTAGTACGCCGTTAATCCGGGTTCGACTCCCAACAGTGTACAAAGAACGCTTACTCAGAGATCTCATAAAAAGATCGCACTGCTCACTGTAGTCCGGGGTTTGGTTCCCTAGGCCATAAGAGGTTCGGATTCCTCGGAAAACAGTAGGTCCCGGCGCAGCATGACCATTGTAGTCTTTGAGCCGTAAAACCAAAAAGAAAGCGAAACGAAAACTATTGACAAATTATATTTTCAAGTTTTGTATGTTTTTTATATACCTTTGTATGTTATATTTTAGTATTAACGGATAACAATTTGTTTCCCTATGAAAACGCATTGGAATTCCAAAGTAAGTGTATATTTATGTATGCGTAGCTGCGTAATTTATGTTTGTGTTTTACGGTGTAAGGACAAGCAAGGTCGTACTGCGCCGGAGCTTATAGTTTTCCCAAGAATTCGGATCTGTTAACTAGAGAACCTAAGCCTAGCCTACAATGGGTAGAAAAACGACACGCTTTCTGTGGCACTACTGGGATCGAATCCGGAGTAACGGCACGGCCGATGTAGCATTACTACTACGTCACTGCAGGAGTGCATTTTGTGGAACATGTAAAATTCGAACGTCTTTACTGACTAAATATGTCCAAAAACGTATTTTAATTTTATTCTCGATTGTCACAATCAGAATTATTACAACTGCATGTGTGTGTTAAAAAACCATTTTCCATTTTTCTAAACCGTATTAATGAGAGAAAATATGGTAGAAATGGTTTTGCTGGGAGTTAATGGATAGAATTTGTCACGTCACTTAATTAACGTGGTAACTCTACAAACCCGTTTTTCAATTTAAACAGGTTCAGCGGTTGCGCGTTGACTTATCTTCACATTAATCCGGGTTCGACTTCCAACGATGATAAAAAAAGTTGCTGGGGGAAGTTTGTTTGTTTGTTTTGTGGTTTTACGGCTCAAAGACTACAGTGGTCATGCTGCGCCGGGACCTACTGTTTTCCGAGGAATCCGAACCTCTTAAGGCCTAGGGAACCAAACCCCGGACTACAGTGAGCAGTGCGATCTTTATGAGATCTCTGAGTAAGCGTTCTTTGCACTGCTGGGAGTCGAACCCGGATTAGCGGCGCACTAGGAGAACGCGTTACCACACTGCGCCACCGCAGGGCCGCTGGGAGAAGTAGAGTGATGGAAACATTTTGAACGTTAATGCTATTTTCAATGCAGTTGTAAAAAGTTTCAAGCAATCTAAATCGGAGTTTTATTATTATAGTTTGGTGGTGGTGTTTCACGGCTTGTGCAAGGGCAGCTACAATCATGCTACATCATGACCACCAATTTTCTGAAGGTTCCAAACATCTGACACCTATTGAATTAAACCCCGAAATATGTAAGGGTTTCGTACTAGTGGGTTTCAAATTCGATTTTGCTGTACGGTAGTTATATCCCTTGCCTGTAAAATGCTTAATTGTCATGTAAAATGTTACGAACAACGAGTCATTGAGGGAGTTTATCAATTGGGAATTAAAAAGTTCTGACTTCAAAATTCACATGGTAATTGGGAACCAAATATTGCTCTGGAATTTACAGGCGGGGTTTACGGTTTTCTGGGGGTTGTATACAAGTAAAACTGCGTTCTAATGAGGT
Source organism: Dysdera silvatica (assembly GCA_006491805.2). Classification (NCBI taxonomy): domain Eukaryota; kingdom Metazoa; phylum Arthropoda; class Arachnida; order Araneae; family Dysderidae; genus Dysdera; species Dysdera silvatica. The sequence goes on from QLNU02015270.1 coordinate 18,744,306, forward strand.
TACCCTCATTCATTCATTCATTCATTCATTCATTCGTCCGTCCGTCCGTCCCTCCCTCCCCAATATTTCACCAATTTGCCAGTGGCCCCAACGCCTTTTCTTAGTTCAAAAAGACGCGAGTAGAATAAGTTGTACACGAAATAATTTACCGAAATTTTTGTACGTCCCCCTTAATATTTTCTTTCTTCTTTTCGATTAGGGTGTGGCAGTGGTTCCCAATTTACAGCTGCACCTTACACACCGGTGTTATCTAGTGTTACTCTAGTTCCCAATTTACTAACAGTCGTCGTTGAAATGTTGAAAGTAGTATTACAAATATATAGTATGATATAAGTTTCAAACATTTCATTTGGTAGATGCCTATACACTCTATAACAAAAAAATCGATGCACCAAGAAGGAGTTGTCCGATTGTAATGAAATTTCGTATGCAAAGACATTTTGACCGAACATGCAAATGATTAAAATTTGGTGTCCAATGAATGAATAGCGGGAACTCCAGCGCATCGGAACTGCGCATTCAGCAGGTGTATATAAGGAGCGATTCTCAATATGTGGTCAAAATTTCTGTTGCATTTTGACTGCGGATATCTTACGTCGACTGTAACAATGCCTCGCCGAAAGATTCGTGCTCATTACGAGCATATGTCAGAGTTTGAAAGAGGTCGTGCTATCGGATTGAAAGAGGCTGGTTGGACGAATCGAAGAATCGCTGGACATGTGGGTCGAAGCGATGCGGCGATTGGACGGTGCTGGCAAGAGTGGGTCAACAACGGCAGATGTCAGCGTCGGGACGGCAGCGGTCGACCTAGGGCCACAACAGAACGGGAAGACAGAGCAATTGTCAGAGCAGCTGTCACAGCACCGGATTCGTCATTATCAACTATCCAACGTGTGGCCCGCACACATGTGTCCAACATGACCCTCTGCAGATGACTGAGAGAGCGGAATTTATGCTCGCGCCGACCTTTACTCCGCTTACCTCTCACGCCTTTACACCGTCAAGTCCGATTACAGTGGTGCCGGGCTCGATCAACTTGGAACTGCGCTGACTGGGGACGTATAGTCTTTAGTGACGAGTCCCGTTTCCAACTGTGTCCTGACGACAACCGCAGACGTGTCTGGAGACGTCCAGGGCAGCGTGGGGATCCTGCGCTTACTATCGCACGCCACACATGCCCACAACATGACGATATGGTCTGAAGCGCCATCTCCTTTGATAATCGGACCCCTTTGGTGGTCATTTCTGGCACACTTACAGCACAGCGGTACGTAGACGACATTCTACGACCGGTTGTGTTACCGTTCCTTTTGCGACACCCTGGACTTACGTTTCAACAAGACAATGACCGGCCGCACACGGCACGTGTTGCTATGAATTGTCTTCAAGATTGTCTAACACTTTCTGGCAAGATAGGTCTCCTGATCTCTCTCCTATAGAGCACATTTGGGACGCTATGAAAAGTCGATTGCAACCATCTCGGAATGACGACGACTTAGCCCGACAGTTGGACACCATCCGGGATCTTTATCAGTCTATGTCACGCCGGGTGACAGCTTGCATCCAGGCCAGAGGTGGACCAACGCCTTATTGACTTCCTCCATTTGTAACGGTCAAACTCTGCAATAAATCATTCAATTGTTCTGAAATGTTAATTCTTTCTTTTTCTGGATCTTTACATCCACCAATTTTTATTGCAATCGGACAACTACTTTTTGGTGCGTCGATTTTTTTGTTATAGAGTGTAATATAGCATTCTGAATTTTGAAAGCACAAACCGATATTTAAGAAGAGCTTTCAGATATTCACCTTGAACTTAAAACTTTAAATAAAATAAAAATTCCTTATTAAATACTTCCGAATAACGGACACCTCCTAATAACGAACAGATATTAAAGTCCCGTCTTTTTTCTATCGAGAGGTTTTAATATATACCGGGTGATCCAAATTAAACAGGAGGTGTTTAGACCTCTCTGTAGAGAAAACTACTCTGCCAATTTCACCCAAATTTCGTACACAAGTTTTCCCAAGTATGCGTTTCTGCTTTCTGAAAGAAAACATTGAGTTCATATTTCGG
>QLNU02015270.1:18746482-18764120 GCA_006491805.2 Dysdera silvatica
GGTGGCGCAGTGTGGTAACGCGTTCTCCTATTGCGCGGCTAATCCGGGTTCGACTCCCAGCAGTGCAAAAAGAACGCTTACTCAGAGATCTCATAAAAGATCGCACTGCTCACTGTAGTCCGGGGTTTGGTTCCCCAGGCCTTAAGAGGTTCGGATTCCTCGGAAAACTGTAGGTCCCGGCGCAGCATGACCACTGTAGTCTTTGAGCCGTAAAACCAAAAAACAGAAACGAAAACTTTCAGACTGGACAAGGGAATTGAAGTAAGTTTGTAAAGGAGAGACAGGCTTCTTAATTGGAGGCGGTACAGAGTGTACACAGCCATTCGTTCTGGCTGTTGGAGAAAAGTATAATCCATTCCAGACATTCATCATCATGAAGGAAAATTGCATAATTGCAAATCCATTATTGAAAGCTGTTGACCTGTGCTTTAAACTGACATATATTCTAAATCTTGAATTTTCACCATACTGTAGAAATGTTTGGCATGTTTTAAACACCATTTTTCATGATATTGAATTTGACTTGGAGATTCAATCGTGTATTTTGGAATTAAAGAATCGTCTTTTTATTTCCGTAAAGTAACATTCTCAGCATGTTATTTGTTTTGAGAACATTTATTTTTTATTTGTTTCATCACGTTTTCAGAACATTTGTATATGTATTTTTATTTTTTTGAAGTAGGATCACATCCTATAGCTTCAGTATTTTAACAGCCCTAAAATTATAAATTATAGACTAATTTGAAAATTTTTGATCACATCAGATTACTCTTATCTTTTTCCTTGTAAATCTCATATATAAAAGGGAATGGCCAGTTATATGTATAAATGTTAAATGTATGAATATTATTAAGCATGTTTGATTCATTCTGATGTAGATGACGATGAAAATTAAAAATTTGTATGACAATTGTAATTTAATGTGTTACGTTTAATTATAGTTTATGTGTGTAGTGACATATAATATATTCATCCACTGTCATAATTTTTCGTAAAAATCTTTAAAGATTGCAATTGAAGACAAGTTCATGAAACGTTTTTCAATTGAGGCTGACGGATCGATGCCGCTGACCAACCCGAGAGAATAGCATGGACATGTGCATTTATATATATTGCTAAGATTTATCTCATCTTGATTTCACTCTAACAATAACATTTTCAGCAAATTAGGGTTAAAGCTTTTTTCTGTAAGGTTTTTCAGTGTAGCACTATTACGAAATGTTGTGTCTACATACAAGTATTAAAGTTTCATATGATATTTCACAAATGATTCCATACTAAAGATAGGTACATAATAAATACAGCATTCATGCAAAAAAAATTTTAATTGCCTATTAGGATAGCTGTGTGAACATCCCGAAGTATTACTAAGGTTACCTAGGACGATGAAAGATAGAACGTTCTGCTAGATAATATTTTTATTACTTATTAAATAAAAAATATTTATCACAATAAATTTGTTTAAAAAGACAATGTTTTGCACACATTTGACAGTAATAATTCAAAAAATCTTCATAATATGTAAAATATGTAGCAGTCTAAATGCAAATATTTATAAAATTTTATGCACTTTGGTAAAGAATTTTTTTAAAAAATGTACTTCGATATAAAAAATATTCTTTTCAATCAAAATACATTTTTTCAAAAATTTCTATACTAAATTGCATAAAATTTTAAAAATATATACTCTTACACATTTTATTATCAACATAGTCTAAAGTTTCTTTGAATTATAAAGGTCACGTGTGCAAAAAGAATTTTTAAACATATAACTGTGTGTATAAAGCATTTTATTTAATAAGTAATAGTAAAAGCTATACGTAAAGTGTCAGATATATCTAATGAGTACGTCAAAATATTATTACTCAAAATGTATACATAATTTGAAACTCAACATACTTAAAATTGAATCCCTCGTGTACCCAAAAATGAGTACGAGTGAGTTTGAAATAGTTTCAAATTTGAAACTCAACATACTTAAAATTGAATCCCTCGTGTACCCAAAAATGAGTACGAGTGGATTTGAAATAGTTTCAAATTTGAAACTCAACATACTTAAAATTGAATCTCTCGTGTACCCAAAAATGATTACGAATGGGTTTGAAATAGTTTCAAATTTGAAACTAAATGTACTTAAAATTGAATCCCTCATGTACTCAAAAACGAGTATGTATGGGCTTAAAATGGTCTTAAATTTGAAATTAAACGTACTTACAATTGAATCCCTCGTGTACTCAAAAATGAATACGTGTGGGTTTAAAATAGTCTCAAATTTGAAAATAAACATACCCAAAATTGAATCCCTCCTGTACTCAAAAATGAATACATGCGAGTTTAAAATAGTCTAAAATTTGAAACTAAACGTACTCAAAATTGATCCCCTGTTGTTACTCAGAAATGAGTACTGCAGTTTTCAAAATTGAGACACTTCTACTCGGAGCTATTATGAACCTGGAATGTACTCAAAATTGAGTACTTTCTACTCATTTTTGAGAACCGATTTTAACAGTGCAAAGACGTTTTTGGGGAATTTATTCCATTCCTTGCCAATGTGATCATATCTAAATTGGCCAAACACGCAGAGACCTTCGAATTCGTTTAAAAGAACATAAGGCTTATGTACGGAAACAAGAACTCCACAGATCTGCTTTGGCTAAATACTCGTGGGAATCTTGCTATAAATTTTTATTTCATAAAGCACAACTTACCCAAAAAGTTTCCTTTCCACTGGACCTCAACTTTTTTTGAGGCCTTACATATAATATACATGGCAACCCAGATAGCGCCGTTAATGATCAGTTGCCATCCAATTTCATTTATCCCTTTTGGAAGAACTTTCTCCCCACATCGAACAATATTTCTTCGTAACAACAATATTTCTTCTGGCTCATATTATACATTTCCTCCCATATAACAAAATTTTTGTACTAGTCTGTTTCTTTCCAAACTCATGTATACTACTAGAGACGTTTTTCTAAACTTAATGTTCAATTACCAGAGATGTCTCCTTTAACACATGTGCTTGTATTTTTACCGTTCATTTCTTTATACCTGTAGCCGCCATTTGTAACACGTATTTGTTATTACACATTGTGTGTATATCGTTGACCATTCTGACGAAAATAGCCCAGGGCTATTGAAACAGTTTGTAAACGATTAAACTTTATTAAACTGTGTTAATTTGTTGTCCTTTTCAATAATTTAATAACGCGCAGTGTCGTCGTCAAATTATTTCAATCATCATACAGTTTCAAACCCAGGAAGAAAACACTGAAAAAAAGAAACCAAGTCCTTTGCTACAGCAGAGCTTCCAAGCATTTCCCCGGATCTTCCTACGGACACTTTCTACGAATACATCTCATTACAAAGATAAACTGATTATATAACCTTTTTTTTCAACCTGGGAACTCCTACTAACACTGAACATTTTTTCCCTCTATCAAGTAAATATCACTCCAATATGTAAAAGGAATGTTCTTCAATATCTTTGCGGATACGAAAGCAGAAACACAAAACTTTCCAACATAATCTGAACTCACAAAATGGCAATTTGGGTTCTTTAGGTTTTTTTTACAAAATAATTTGCTTTTGTTTTTCCTGAAACTTTTATCCACTAAACATATTCCAAAATGTGCGTCATAAAGAATCAACGGCATTTGCGTTTTTTCCCTAAAGAAAAATTGTGATAGCTGCTGGATAGAAACTCTCTTTTTCCTCCTTAAGCTATTCTGTATTTTGGATCCAAGTTTTATACTACTTTCAAAATATAATCTCTTATACAATAGTATAATTTCATATATGTAACTCTTAATAGTACAACTAACTTATTAATTAATATTTGTTTTACAAACATTTTAACATTTTTTGAATCAAAATTTCAGATAAGATATGTTGACTCTCAGATACACTTCTGTCTTGAATCTTGATAAACATAATTTCGTAAGCTTTATCCAGATGTGTGCCGCAATTTTCTCAAATGAGGCCCATGAAAAATCCCAAATAACAATAATACTTCTTGCTCATTAATTCGTAAAAACGACGCTCAGTCTGTTTTTTAAGTTATTACAATGGTTTTCCACGTCCCTCTGCTAAAGATATACAACAACTGAACTCTTTAAAATAAGCATAATTCAGAAATATGAAAATCTACATTTTTTCTTGTCAACATCACCGCATTCTGGAGGAGAATCTCGTAACAAGCTTCGGCTTTATATTCTCTTCCATTTCTAACCTCAAAACTTAAAATAATTTAATATAGATCTTCTCTTACATTTCTATAATTTTTATACTGCTCAAGCTATGTATCACGAAATATTGTATATCGGGTTGAATAAAAATTTATTATTATTATTATATTTATTAGCGCCTTCGTGGTGAGGTTAAAACGAAATACGTGAGCTTTTCTGCAAAAGGGGGTTGCATTTAGTGTACATTTAGTATTATGTGCATTTAGTGCATTTAGTATGCATGCAAGCATTTAGTATTTTTATTGGATTATTATACTTCGGAAGTCAACGCGCATGCGTAAGGTTCTTATTTATTGTACCCCACGGTACTAGCTTGTCATTGCCAAATGTAATTAAACTGATGGAAAGAAGAATGTTAAAACAATTCGCAAATTGTTTTGTATTTGCTTTCCTCACATCACAGCATATAATAATTTTGTTTTAGGTTAACTCATTACGTACCGGCGGGATATAAGAATAGACAAAACCAACAAAATTGAAGTCCTCATAGATTTACTGCTATATTTAATAAAAAATTACTTATTCTCTATTTACTGATATCTAATGAGCATTTTTCTATTAAGTTAATAAACTTCTTACTAAATTGGGTAAATTAAAAATTGTATAAAATATTTGGAAGCATTTTATAAATTCAGTAAATATAAAAAGCTAAAATACAAGTTGGTACAGTTCCGAGATGTTTGCTGTTTGGGAAAAATAAGAGGGAAGCAAGTATTGCGAATTGGAAAAGTGTCGATTAAATAGAGGCGTCCGCTATTCAAAAATGTAAAATAATATATAAAATAAGATGTCCTCTTAATGAAGGTTTAATCTATTACTTATGCAACTGTATTATTTATATATTACTGTATTATATATAAAAATAATAATCTAATGAAAATAATACATTACAAAGAAGACCACATGACAGCTTCTTATGCATTAACAATAAAATAAAAATGAATATTTTTCAAATTATTCAGGATTTTCAAAACTTAAAGTACACGCTGCAGCGTTAAATATGTACATACGATTTCATATTAGTGTCATACAGAATATCTGTTTATAAGTAAGTACATTTTCTAAATTAACAAGTTTAGATTTTGTCCTCTAAACTATTAAAACACTGTTTAAAAATGTATATAAGGTGGCTGGATTTTTCTATTCATATCTTCATACCATCATCGGGAAAAACATAGGTCTATATGAGATGCATACATATTTTATACATTTCATTATTCTTTCATTAACGAAGCGAAAATCTCTGAGCAATAAATAATCTCGGAAGGATGTTCGTGCAATTTCGAATATGCTGTTCCATTTCCATTTAAAATTCGAGCGTATCCGAACGAAGATAAAATTACAAATGTTAAGCTCAAACTTTTCACCGCAGTATACTGTCTTTCAGGTTCAGCCTGGGAGATCCCCTTTCCATGCATATTCTGCCACATCCTTCCGAAAGCCTGTGTACTGGAATATATATATATATATATATTCAGTAAAAGGAAAAAGCGTCATATGTTATTCCCCGGAGATGTTTCTGTTCGCTGAATGCTTTTAACACCGCCAAAAAACATTTTCCCGGCATTTATGGATACCTTGCAGAGCATTTTGCAAGGCAGATGGGACGTACAACAGAGAATACCTAGACCGAAAATGATTTATTCTTTGGCTTAAAACATCGGAAATTTTGTTCGCCCAAGCATCTTCTCAATTTTGCAGAAAGTGGAAAGTATAAAATTTTTTACTTATTTCAGTCTCTAATTTATTTTACATAAACTCTGAACTGCGAAATACATTTTTTTCTTAATGCATTGGCTGGCGAATTAGGAAAACGGACGCTTAGTATCACATATTTTTATCGTAAATTTGTTTAAAGAATGCCTTAGATTTATAAGGTTTGAAAAATATATGAATATGGAATACTTTTCTTCGGTTATGTACGTGTGCGTTATGTTAATCCGTGAGTTTCATGTTAACTCACGGAACGCTTAAACGTACAACTTGTTTTTCAAAACTGCATATCGCCAAGCTAGGCACTAGGAGGTTTAACAAATAGATAAAGCGGAAGCGTGTGTCCGGATGCTTGAAGCAAATGGGCCGCTCCGTGGCTGACCCATTGCCAATCGAAGAATGGGCCACTTCGAACGGCAGACTCACCGTCATCTCAACATGCGGATAGCGCTTGCCGTTGTTTACCGGACACCATTCAAGGCTGCCTTGCTGGGTTTTTACCTGAATTGCAAGTTTTGAATGACAGGACCAATTATATGTGTAAAGTTATATGGGCCCTCAAATAATTTGAAATGAAATTTTACATATATTGTAATGTATAAATGTACATAATATCTGATGGACCCTCCCAGTAATTATGTAAACTTTACGCCCATGGGACCAATATAACGTTTCCGTTATATTGATGCCTCATTGTTTTTTTGGTAAAAAAAATCATTTAAGTTTTTAGAATTTCTTGGTCTCATAGGAGTAAGGCTTTGAGAGGACCGCGCCACACCCCACCCCACCCCACCCAGTAAATTTCAATATTACATACACCCTATAACAAAAAAAATCGACGCACCAAGAAGGGGTTGTCCGATTGCGATAAAAATTGGTGGATGTGAAGAACATACATAGAAAAAGAAACGATTAAAATTTCAGAACAACTGAATGATTTATTGCAGAGTTTGACCGTTACAAAGGGAGGAAGTCAATAAGGCGTTGGTCCACCTCTGGCCTGGATGCAAGCTGTCACCCGGCGTGGCATAGACTGATAAAGATCCCGGATGGTGTCCTGCGGAATTTCTTGCCAAATTGTCTCCAACTGTCGGGCTAAATCGTCAACATTCCGGGATGGTTGCAATCGCCTTCCCATAGCGTCCCAAATGTGCTCTATGGGAGAGAGATCAGGAGACCTAGCTTGCCAAGGAAGTGTTGGGCAAGCTTGAAGACAATTCATAGCAACACGTGCCGTGTGCGGCCGGGCATTGTCTTGTTGAAACGTAAGTCCAGGGTGTCGCAAAAGGAACGGTAACACAACCGGTCGTAGAATGTCGTCTACGTACCGCTGTGCTGTAAGTGTGCCAGAAATGACCACCAAAGGGGTCCGGCTATCAAAGGAGATGGCACCCCAGGCCATAACGCCCTGTTGTGGGCATGTGTGGCGTGCGATAGTAAGGGCAGGATCCCCACGCTGCCCTGGACGTCTCCAGACACGTCTGCTGTTGTCATCAGAACACAGTTGGAATCGGGACTCATTACTAAAGACTATGAGTCCCAGTCAGTCCCAGTGCAGTTCCAAGTTGATCGAGCCCGGCACCACTGTAATCGGACTTGACGGTGTAAAGGCGTGAGAGGTAAGCGGCGTAACGGTCGGCGCGAGCGTAAATTCCGCTCTCTCAGTCGTCTGCAGAGGGTCATGTTGGACACATGTGTGCGGGACACACATTGTATAGTTGATAACGACGAATCCGGTGCTGTGACATCTGCTCTGACAATCGCTCTGTCTTCCCGTTCTGTTGTGGCCCTAGGTCGACCGCTTCCGTCCCGATGCTGACATCTGCCGTTGTTAATCCACTCTTGCCAGCACCGTCCAATCGCCGCATCGCTTCAACCGACATGTCCAGCGATCCTTCGATTCGCCCAACCAACCTCTTTCAATCCGATAGCACGATCTCTTTCAAACTCTAACATATGCTTTTAATGAGCACGAATCTTTCGGAGAGGCATCGCTACAGTCAACGTAAGATATCCGCAGTCAAAATGCAACAGAAATTTTGACCACATATTAAGAATCGCTGCTTATATGCACCTGCTGAATGCGCAGTTCCGATGCACTGGAGTTCCTGCTATTCATTCATTGGACACCAAATTTTAATCATTTACATGTTCGGTTAAAATGTCTTTGCGTACGAAATTTCATTGCAATCGGACAACTCCTTTTTGTTGCGTCAATTGTTTTGTTATGGAGTGTATATTGTAATGTATAAATATCTAAAATGTGTACTTGGGTCCCCAGTAATTCCGAAAACTCTACGTCTATGCTTGGTCTGTTTAAAATCTTATAAAAAATGAGCTTATATAAGCTTTCAGAAGAATATGCATATGGGATATACGATAAATATAACACCTATATTTTCCGTAAAAAATGTGTAATGAAATAAAATATGCAATTATTATATCACGAAAACAGAGTTGGTCTTTTCATATTTAAATAATAATTTATTACATAGCAAATCTCGAAATTTCGGGGTAACTTTGATACCCGACATACAAATTATCTGCTCGAACAATGTTATTGGCCCTATAGTTATAAAGCTTTGGTCTACCTCTCCGTTGTCCCGGATTCGACTACCAGGGGTTCCAAAATAGAATACTAACAGACAAATTGTTCATTTAGTCTGGTGTTTGGTTCTCTAGGACCTTAAGAGACCCGAATTCTCCATAAAAGTGAGGCCGGTCTCCCCATATCTTTTTTTATCCTTCCGCCGTAAAACAGTATTATCACATTAATAAAAACCAGCAAAGTAATGAACAATGCAAGTATAAAAAATCCAAATATTCTCCATTTAAAACAAAATACGAAAGATACATTTTCTGTAAGTCTTCTACGATCTAGCACTTAGTTTATTTGACATCTAGATTAGAGTTCCACTAGTTGTCATAAACAGAGCTGCTATGCGGACAGACCTACCCTACTATTATGACATGTCAGTTTCTACACAGTTGTCGTGAAATAGACTTCTTCATTTTATCGCTTCGCGATTACATGTTCTGATGTTGTCTTATGGGCTTAAACAAAGCATTAATTCCAACTGTTAAATATTACTGTAGCCTGGATTACATGAAATTGTATATTTTCCCTTTTTAACGTTACATGTATGTAATACATGGAAATGGAGATTTTTTCCTAAGTATATATTCGCATTTTAAGGATTTTATATCGCAAAAAATTCCCCACAATGCTGTAGAATTAAACTTCACATTTCATTTCCACCTGGCAAAATGGATTTGCAAAGAGACATGTTTAATTCTATCCTAAGCACATCAAAAATATGTATTAAAAAATGACGATTCGATACGTGAAATATGCAAGGAATTTTTATAACAACGTTAGAACGTATTAACAATATTTATGAATAAAAATCAACGCATTTCGGGCGAACAAATTGGCCGCACTTCTTCAGGATTGCACGAAGCTAAAGTGTCAACAATCAGTGGTGTTTTCATTCTGGTGTTTCAGTTGGTGGTGGTTTCTCCATTGTGGTGGTAGAGCGTCACCCTACTACCACACCACAGCTCTAACCAGCCCCATCTGCAGAAAATGGCAGCATTCAACGCTTTCGTCTACCGTGCGTTGCGAGTCTGTTCCATCGATTCAGCATTTAACCAAGAAATCAAGCTCCTTAAAGCAATTGCCGTGCATCGGGGCTACAACGCTGACATTATTAACGCTACCATCACAAAATTTTCCAGACACACAATTTCTTCTTCCCTCGTTTATTTCCATATTTCTCCAAACTAAGCGGGCTATTTCCAAACTTTTCCGACACGCAAAATTCAAAGTTGTTTTTATGCCAGTAAACAAAATCCGTCCTTCACTACTCAAGGACAGCATCAGTGTTTTTCAGCGCTGGGGGTCTACCAGGTTTTCTGTCAGTGTGGACTCGCATACATTGGTCAAACGAAACGTGCATTGGCCCATAGACTAAAAGAACACCAACGATATATCGCCAAGGCCGAGGTCCATAAATCGTCAATAGCGGTCCATTGCCTTGAACAAGACCATAAATTCAACTTCTCTGATCCTCGCATAATTCACCAACCCAGATCACCTATCGAACTCGACTTTGTAGAAGCCTTTTTTATCAACAAATTTCAAAACACAATAGTGAACGATCATAGATCCACACCCTCCTTCAGTTCCGCCTGGAAAAATCTTCTTAAATCCACCTCACAGACTGCTTCAACTTCCCCGGCCCCTCTCGCTTTATCATAAAACTCTTTTCCCGTGTTTATCAAACGTTTCCTTACTGATTTCGATCCTTTGAAATTTGGCCGTATGTCAATCAACACAGTATTCCAGAAATAATCGATTTTTCTAGAAAACCATAGCAATGACAATTATGCGACCAAGTGAATGGATTCACCTCTGATTGTTGACACTTTAGCTTCGTGCAATCCCGAAGAAGGGCGGCCGATTTGTTCGCGTTGATTTTTATTTATAAATATTGTTGATATGTTACTAACGTTGTTATCAAAATTCGCTGCCCATCAAAAATAGGTGCATTTGCACCACGGTTTTACATTTTACGGTGCAAGAAAAGTCAAAGTGACGCTGTGTTAGGACCTACAGTTTTTCCAGGTGTCCAAGCCTTTATTTCCTAGGAAATTGTTATCCTAGGAAACCAAGCTCTGGACCTAGGGTAGGTAAAAAAAAAAGCACATATTCTATGTATTCGAATTGATTGTAAAGTAACAGCAGGAAAGACGAAACCGTTACCGCTTCGTCACTGTGCCAATGTTAGATAAAGCGTAAAGAGCATTTGTATTGGAGACAAATCCCACTTTATTTAGTGTAGATGGGTTGACGCTCGTAAACATAAAGATTGTATCTGAACGAAGTCCTTCAGGCAGTGGCTGCGGGTGGAAAGGAAATTTACGATAAGTGAAACGAAATCACAAACCTTTTCTATAAAAGTAATTTTACTTTAAAAATATTTGAAACAAAGTTAAAACCGCATCCAGAATGATTTATTAACAAAAATCAACGGGTTTCGGATGAACAAATCATTTGTCTTCGGGAATACACGATACTAAAATAACTTTTTAGTATCGTGTATTTCCGAAGAAGGGCCACTCATTTGATCATCAGAACCGCTTTTGTTAATGAATCATTGTAGATACGGTTTTAATGTTTCAAATATTTTTCAGATATTTCACGTATCGATTCGTTATTTCTTACCAGTTAATATTACTTTATTGAAACGGCGATTAAAAATTCAAAATAATTAAAATATTGATTTTTTTTTCACGTTTCCCAACATTAGTTCCATTTTTATAGAAGTCGTAATGTAAATACAAACTTAACGGTCTAGGGTAAATAGTGAAAATACCGAGTTACTAAGATCGGAATTGCTGGTGCTGAAGCAAAATTTTACAAGTACTGTCTGCTATCCTCAGTTGTTGAAAGGACTTTTCAGGCGTAAGCATGCTATTGAATGGCAGAGATTAACTTTTTAGAATATCGAGAGATATATTGTGATGTACGATATTCAGAACCGAAGACAAGACTTACGGCTCCTAAACAGTTCAATAGATAGGGCACTGTAACCAATTATGTTTATTGTATTAAAGAAATTTCGTGTCAGGACCCAGGGCTTTCGTCCTGGCGCAAACTACCGTAAGTAATATTTTGTTTAAAGCATTTCATTCCGTGTATATCAAATATTTCTAATCGGTTATTAATAAAAAGTTCATTTGCTTAAGATGTAAGCTATTATTATTCCAAACCAGTCGTATCAAATATTTAAGAGCATACTTTCTCAATTTAAATGTATAATACGGAAAAGTTAGCTCAGAGTTTTGTGCATATTTTGCTGGTTTTGAGTGCATATCATCTGGGTTCTAAATATTCCCATGAAAACAATGGTGTCAAACCGCCTTCGGATTCAAAGAAAACGTTTGTAATTGGCATATTTGAGGTCCAAAAATTGCGAATGCGCCATCTTTGACGAAACTGACATCTTATCGTGACAACCAAACTACGACACTTTTTCCTAGATAGCAGATTATTAAGTAAGCACAAATGACACCTATTTAGGGCAGGCACTTTCTTAGAAGGGCGGCGAAAGAGAGGCGAAAAATTAACCTGTTAACCGGGGAATAAAATTTTGTGAAACTCGTTTCACACTGGGGACTTTTTTTTTGTGGGGGAGACATTTTGGTAGTCTTCCGGGCATGACGAAAAATGTCGTCATACCCAGTTAACAGGTTAAATTTTCTTTTGCATGTTCCATGCAGTCAAAGCAAGCTGCAGATATAAATCTTGATATGCGTTTCGGTGGTGCAGCGTTAACACGTTCGCGTATGGTTCTTTTGACCCGAGTTTATTCTCAAAGATACCCCGTTTTGCGTAGAATGGCCTTGTTGTCCTTGCGCCATAAAAATACAACTGATCAACCTCAAAAGTGCCAAAATGGAACTCTTATAGACAAACTGTTCTCTGTAGCCTGTAGGTTGGAACTTTAAGAGGTTCGGAGTTGTAAAGGTGTAGGTTACGGCGCGGCATAACCTTTATCGTTCTTGCGTCTCGAAACGAACGGGACTTTCTAATTACAGATTAGATTTCCAGTATTTTTACGTACAGTAGTGGACAAAATTGTGGAAACCCTTTGAAAAAAGATTATTTTAGAGGTTTGATGGCTAATAACACCACTTTTTTTTGTACCAATACTATAAAATTATATATCATTGGAAAGGTAATTTAATCAAGATTGTAATGCAATAACATTTATGAATCGTATTTTAATAGAACAGCATTCATAAAGAAGAAAGGTGATATACATAGAAAAAATGAGATATACAAAAATGTTCACCATACCAGTTAATACTTAGTTGGGTAACCTTTAGCCTTAATTACGGCCTTACAACGCTTTCCCATGGAGTGAACCAAGTTCTTTAGTTCTGCAGCTGTTATAATATGAAACCAAGATTGAATTATTGCTTCTGTTAATTGTGTTTTATTGCTGGGTTGCTTCCGACTAACAAGCTTCTTTAGCCGGCTCCATAGATTTTCGATGGGGTTAAGGTCTGGGCTATTTCCAGGCCATTCCAGCAGTTGAATATGATGATCTTGAAACCATTTTTTGCACACACGAGCAACATGACATGGAGCTGAATCCTGTTGAAATATAAATGCTTCATTATCTTGGAAAAGATCACATGCAGAAGGCTGCAGCTTGGGCTCAAGTATTTCATTTATGTATCTTTGGGCATTTATATTCCCATTGATCACGCAAATTCTGCCCACACCTCTTGATGTTATACAACCCCAAATCATAACACTAACTGGGTGTTTCACGGTAGGTGTAATGCACTCAGGATGGAAATCTTCTCCAATTCTTCTCCATACGTATTTTACGCCATCACTACCAAACAGTGAGATTTTGGTCTCATCACTCCAAATTACACTGTCCCATTGTTCCGTTGTCCAGTTAACATGGGTTTTAGCCCAGTTTAATCTTTTCAACCTCTGTTTGACAGACAAAAATGGCTTTTTTCGTGGAATTCTTGCATTTAGACCACATTCATGCAGTCTGCGCCGAACAGTCCTTGCACTTAACTTCACATTGCATTGCGCCATTTCACCTTGTATACACAGAGATGATTTTTTCCTGTCACCTAGGCACTGTCTTTTAATTCTTCTATCATCACTTGCTGTTGTGCACCTTTTTCTGCCTTTACCAGTCTGGTTTTGTAATGACTGAGTCTCCTTATACTTCTTCAAAAATTTAGAAATGCCACCTTTAGTTAAGTTTCCCCCAATATTTCTTCTAATTTCTTCATAACTGTAGCCTTGTTCACTTAATATTACTATTTTACATCGCTTCCTAGGTGACCAGTCAACTCTTTGCGCCATTTCTTTAATTTTATTACGTTTTACAAGCACACTAAATCAAAGAGCACAAAAAAAAAACAACCAACTTGATAGCAATTACAGAACACACTGATAAATGTCCTGTAACCTGTTGGCTCATTGCCAAAACAAGAGAAAACATGATTGGCTCATTGCCAAAACAAGATGACACCTGATTGGCTCTGTAAACACTCATGCTCATTGGCCACATTCAAATGAAGGAAAGCTACTTCATATAAATGTAAGCAAGCTGTGCTTCTTTTTTCTGGTTATTTGGCTATAACTTTTGATAGAATACAGATAATTGAACAAATGTTATTGCATTACAATCTTTATTAAATTACCTTTCTAATGATATATAATTTTATAGTATTGGTACAAAAAAAAGTGGTGTTATTAGCCATCAAACCTCTAAAATAAACTTTTTTCAAAAGGTTTCCACAATTTTGTCCACTACTGTAACTTTTTATTTTTGTATTAATTGGCAAGCATGTTAAGTTATCCTGGTTTGTTACGGGTCGGAAGGTAAAAGTTTTGAGTTGTATCATATGATTTCTAATTATACAAATTTTGATAATATAATTTTAAAGTAGGGTCCGAATACATTGTACGTATGTTTGTGTGCGTACATGTGTAGATATGTATTGGAACGTATATATGAATTATAACGTATGTTTGTGTGCGTACGTGTGTAGATAATATGTATTGGAACGTGTATATACATTGTAACGTATGCCCTGTAATATAAGGTGTGTCCCGCCGAAATAAAGATTATATGCCCTAACAGGACACGAAACAAATATATTAAGAAAATCTATATACAAATACATATCTGCAAGGAGTAACTCACTTCCTGCCCCACCTGGGCAGGAGATAAAAATGAATGTGTAAAAAAAAGATTGAAAAAACGTGTCCCGCTGAAATAAAGCCACAATCCTTATTAGTGTTTTGGGTAACTCTCAACATTCGAGCTGCTACAGGTAAACAGGTTTATGACGTCAGGAAGTTGTCAAATAACTTACCTGTTCTATCCCAGTCGAATGTTGACTTCAGAAGGTTGTATTTTCTATTTCTCCTGCAGTATTGCAATGGGAAAACGAACCCAGCTATCAGAGTTCGAGAAAGGCCAGCTAACAGCTTTTAAGGAACAAAGTCTTTCATATAGACAAATATCTAAGCAAATCAAACGATCTAAAACCGTAATAGACAATTTTGTGAATCAGGGCAATGCTTATAGGTATCAAAAAAGGAGGTGTATAGGCAGAAAAATGACTTCCAGGCAGGAAAGAGATATTGTGCATCGTTTTTCACAAGGTGGTATTTCCCTCAGACAATTGGCCAAAGAGGATAACATCCCTGTGACAAAATCAACTCTGTCACGGATTGTAAAATATACAAAAAACTTCCAATATAAAAAAGGAAACAGCAGTCCATGTTGAAAGCTATACACAAGCAAAGGAAAGTAGATTCGGCCAAATATCATCAAACCTGGAAGGACCAGTGGTATCGTGTTATAGTCTCAGATATTATTAGAGAAAAAATTTAATGTGGATGGCCCAGACAGCCTTACACTCTATTAGCATGGCATGAGGGAAGAAGAGGAAATCTTCTCCAAAAGATAATAAGGTGGAGGCTCATTAATGGTGTGGGGAGGCTTCGGCTATGGTGGTAAACTTAACCTGGCTTTCCCCTTAGGCCGCATAAAGGCTACCGATTACCAAGAAATGCTAGAAATCCAGTTACTGCCATTTGCAGAGAGAATTGGTGGCCCAAGTTGGATTTTCCAGCAGGACAACGCCCCCATTCACGTTGTAAAATCCTCCTGGGAATGGTTTTTGCATAATGGGGTGCATGTCATGGAGTGGCCTGCCCTTTCCCTTGATCTTATTTCCCAAGAAAATGTGTGGGGGTAACCTCAGTAGGGCTGTATATGCCAATGGCAGACAGTTTCAGTCTGTGGCAGAATTGAAGGCTGCCATCATTGAAGTCTGGGATAATATTGATGCCATTGTCCTCCAGGGATTGGTAAATGGTATGCCACATCGTGTTTTCCAAGTCATATATAATCATGGCGGATATATTGGCTATTAACAGTAGTGGCTTTATTTCGGCGGGACACTTTTTCCCCTCTTTTTTTACACGTTCATTTTTTTTCCTGCCCAGGTGGGGCAGGGAGTGAGTTACTCCTTGTAAATATGTATTTGTATATAGACTTTCTTAATATATTTGCTGCGTTCTTATTGGTTTGTTTCGTTGCCAGTCATGGCACACAATCACGGTGGCTTTATTTCGGTGGGACATACCTTATATGTACATGTATATATGTTGTAACGTATGTATTATAACGTGTGTACTGTAACGTATGTACTGTATCGTATGTATTTTTCTTTCTTTCATTGTTTGTGGTTTTACGGCTCAAGGTCTACAGTGGTCATGCTGTGCAGCGACCAACTGTTTTCCGAGGAATCCAAACCTCTGGACCTACAATTTTCCGAGGAATACGAACCTCTCGGACCTGCAGTTTTCAGAGGAATCCGAACCTCTTGGACCTACAGTTTTCCGAGGAATCCGAACCTCTTGGACCTACAGTTTTCCGAGGAATCTGAACCTCTTAATGCAAATGGAACCAAACCCCGGACTACAGTGAGCATGTGATCTTTACGAGATCTCTGAGTGAGCATTGTTTGCACCGTTGGGAGTCGAACCTGAGTTAACGACGCACTAGGCAAACGCGTTACTATACTGCTCCACCGTAGGGCCTCTACATGTATCGTAACGTATGTACTGTATGTATGTAATGTATTCATGTTATTAAAATTAAACGAATACTTTAAACTGAAAATTTGTATTTATCCGATTATTGATGTATTGTACATAACTAACAAGTATCCGATTTAATAAAAAAAAAAACAGAAAAAAAAATATTTTTCACGTGAAAGAATGAAGAGTTCATGAAAGAATGAAGAAGAACCCGATGTTTAAAAATTATCCATAACATATCGGATGCCCGGCTTTGCATAATTTGCTACAATGGCAGACAACTGAGTTTCCGGAACAGATAAATATGACGTAGTCGGGGGTCTCCTGTTCTTGAATGCTTCTTCCCTGTTCGTCAAAAGCACCCGTTTCACAGAAACGACTTCGAGAAAATATAGAAGAGAACGAAACCCTTTCATAGGTCAGTTACAGCATACTTCGTCATTAGACAACTGTTTATGTTCCTAGGTTATCGATTTATAAATAGGTTCCCTCCTAATTCCAAGCTGTTACGGTATAGAGATTTATGGCCAAGAAATCTTTAAGGATGAGCTTGGTATTGGCGACCAATAAAACAGAAAAAAACGATCATTTTTTTATTGTTTTCTGGTAGCAGAACATCTGGAGTAAAAATGGAGGCAGGGAAAAAAAGAGATACAGCAAACCAATACTGTCCAAGCTTCTAGCTGGTAAAGTCTAAAACTATAGGTCGTAGTCGATTCGATCCATATTTTTCTTAGTTATCTTTGGATAAACTGTTATTTATTGTTTGTTCGTTTTGGGAGTTTAAGATGAACGGTCGATGCAGTATTGACGAACTAAAGTGCTTTGGGATAAATGAAAGGATCCCTCGATCGATGGAGATACCGGGAGCTGAAGAAGGGGGAAAAAGAAACGTTCTTTTCCTTGCACTCAAACATTTTCTTTTCAAGCAATAAAATGACAAATTCTTGGTTACCTTTTACCGAAAAATAAGGACGTCAGAACTGGTTAATGCATTTTTTTAAGAGGAAAATATTTT
>QLNU02015270.1:18764220-18786284 GCA_006491805.2 Dysdera silvatica
TGAGTTGGCGGGCAGTCGTTGTTGAATCGCTGAGTCAGTTGCCCGCTCCTTGCTTTTACGGGCAACTTTAATTTCGTCGATGCTGCTGTCCTATGAGGCTTTTATCCCTACTTGCGTTTGAGTTGCTGAGCCTAACATGTTAAGTCCTGTGTCACCTAATATCGAGCTGGTGACTGTGGGCAAGTCCGGATTACCACTTGTAGGGTTACCAATTGCGGTTTCTACATTTATAGATTTGGTTATCGTTCTATGATGGATTGCAGAACGATGGAGCGGTGATAGACTTCATAATATCACCGATAGATTATAAATTATATCAGAAGGGTTTTAGCTCGTACGTCAACTCACGTGGATTGTTACCCTGGAACCTTATCGAAATTGAGTCAGAAATACCAAGATACAGATGAACCATGTAGACAGCATGTCTCTACGTTACACAAATTATTTACAATCACATAGCAAAATAACTTAAATTGTTACGATTAGGAATTGACATTATTATTATTATAAGACGACATAAATGTCCAGGGGCAGCGTGGCCATCTCGCTAGGAGTCCAACCGAAAGAGTGTCTTAGTGTTCGCTTCACCGTCTCTACACTCGCAATGCTCTTATTCATTGTTCACCCCCTTTTCGTGCCCAAATGCTCATTGGTTACTCATTTAATATTAATCGACGATTTGTTGTTCTAGTCACGGTTTCGTAACATCACACTCGGAGGGTCGTAATCATCATGTCCAGCAGGGGTACTTATAAGTAGGAAATGCCTGTCAAGGAGTTTGATGAAATATGATTAAGTTACCTTCGTGTTGTACACTAAACTCAATCGTCGCCTGCAGCTAATATCTTTTCCGTCGCCGGAAATAAGGTGTGTCCCACCGAAATAAAGCCACCGTGATTATATGCCGTAACTGGACACGAAACAAACCAATAAGAACGAAACAAATATATTAAGAAAGTCTATATACAAATACATATTTGCAAGGAGTAACTCACTCCCTGCTCCATCTGGGCGGGGGGAAAAATGAATGTGTAAAAAAGAGAGGAAAATGTGTCCCGCCGAAATAAAGCCACCATCCCTATTAGTGTTTTAGGTAACTCTCAATATTCGAGCTATTACAGGTAAACAGGTTTATGACATCAGGAAGTTATCAAATAAAATCTGTTCTATCCCAGTCAAACATTGACTTCAGAAGGTTGCATTTTCCATTTCTCCTTCAGTACTGCAATGGGAAAGGGAACCCAGCTATCAGAGTTCAAGAAAGGCCGGCTAACAGCTTTTAAGGAACGAGGTCTTTCACACAGACAAATATCTAAGCAAATCAAACGATCTAAAACCGTAATAGACAGTTTTGTGAATCAGGGCAATACGTACAGATATAAAAAAGGAGGTGTACAGGCAGAAAAATGACTTCCAGGCAGCAAAGAGATATTGTGCATCGTCTTTCACAAGGTGGTATTTCCCTCAGACAATTAGCCAAAGAGGATAATATCCCTGTAACAAAATCAACCCTGTCACGGATTGTAAAACATGCAAACAACTTGCGATATAAAAAAAGGAAACAGCAGCCCATATTGAAAGCTATCCACAAACAAAAGATAGTAGATTGGGCCAAATATCATCAAACCTGGAAAGACCAGTGGCATCGTGTTATATTCTCAGATGAGAAAAAACTTAATTTGTATGGCCCAGACGGACTTGCATTCTATTGGAATGATATGAGGAAAGAAGAGGAAATCTTTTCCAAAAGACAACAAGGTGGAGGCTCATTAATGGTGTGTGGAGGCTTTGGCTATGGTGGTAAACTTAACCTGGCTTTTCCCTTAGGCCACATAAAGGCTACCGATTACCAAGAAATGCTAGAAGCCCATTTAATACCATTTACAGAGAGAATTAGTGGCTCAAGTTGGATTTTCCAGCAAGATAACACCCGCATTCACGTTGCAAAACCCTCTTGTGAATGTTTTTTGCATAATGGGGTACATGTCATGGAATGGCCTGCCCTTTCTCCTGAACTCAATTCCCAAGAAAATGTGTGGGGTATCCTCAATAGGGTTGTATATGCCAATGGCAGACAGTTTCAGTCTGTGGCAGAAATGAAGGCTGCCATCATTAAAGCCATCGATAATACTGATGTCACTGTCCTCCAGGGATTGGTAAATGGTATGCCACATCGTGTTTTCCAAGTCATATATAATCATGGCGGATATATTGGCTATTAACAGTGGCTTTATTTCGGCGGGATACTTCCCCCTTTTTTTACACGTTCATTTTTTCCGGCCCAGGTGGGGCAGAGTTACTCTTTGTACATATGCATTTGTATATAGACAATATATTTGCTACGTACTTATTAGTTTGTTTCGTGTCCAGTTATGACACACAATCACGGTGGCTTTATTTCGGTGGGACATACCTTATATGTACATGTATATATGTTGTAACGTATGTATTATAACGTGTGTACTGTAACGTATGTATTTTTCTTTCTTTCATTGTTTGTGGTTTTACGGCTCAAAGAGTACTGTGGGCATGCTGCGCAGGGACCTATGTTTTCCGAAGTATCCGAACCTCTGGACCTACAATTTTCCGATGAATCCGAATCTCTTGGACCTGCAGTTTTCCGACGAATCCGAACCTCTTAGACCTGCAGTTTTTCGAGGAATCCGAACCTCTTGGACTTGTAGTTTTCCGAGGAATCCGAACCTCATAAGGCCTAGGGAACCAAACCCCGGGCTACAGTGAACAGTGCGATCTTTTATGAGATCTCAGAGTAAGCGTTTTTTGTCACCGTTGGGAGTCGAACCTGGGTTAATGGCGCACTAGGCCAACGCGTTACTATACTGCTCCACCGTAGGGCCTCTGCATGTATCGTAACGTATGTACTGTATGTATTTAATGTATGCATGTTATTAAAACTAAACGAATACTTTAAACTGAAAATTTGTATTTATCCGATTATTGATGTATTGTACATAACTAACAAGTATCCGATTTAATAAAAAAAAAACAGAAAAAAAAATATTTTTCACATGGTCTAGTTCATGAAAGAATGAAGAAGAACCCGATGTTTAAAAATTATCCATAACATATCGGATGCCCGGCTTTGCATAATTTGCTACAATGGCAGACAACTGAGTTTCCAGAACAGATAAATATGACGAAGTCGGGGGTCTCCTGTTCTTGAATGCTTCTTCTCTGTTCGTCAAAAGCACCCGTTTCACAGAAACGACTTCGAGAAAAGATAGAAGAGAACGAAACCCTTTCATAGGTCAGTTACAGCATACTTCGTCATTAGACAACTGTTTATGTTCCTAGGTTATCGATTTATAAATAGGTTCCCTCCTAATTCCAAGCTGTTACGGTATAGAGATTTATGGCCAAGAAATCTTTAAGGATGAGCTTGGTATTGGCGACCAATAAAACAGAAAAAAACGATCATTTTTTTATTGTTTTCTGGTAGCAGAACATCTGGAGTAAAAATGGAGGCAGGGAAAAAAAGAGATACAGCAAACCAATACTGTCCAAGCTTCTAGCTGGTAAAGTCTAAAACTATAGGTCGTAGTCGATTCGATCCATATTTTTCTTAGTTATCTTTGGATAAACTGTTATTTATTGTTTGTTCGTTTTGGGAGTTTAAGATGAACGGTCGATGCAGTATTGACGAACTAAAGTGCTTTGGGATAAATGAAAGGATCCCTCGATCGATGGAGATACCGGGAGCTGAAGAAGGGGGAAAAAGAAACGTTCTTTTCCTTGCACTCAAACATTTTCTTTTCAAGCAATAAAATGACAAATTCTTGGTTACCTTTTACCGAAAAATAAGGACGTCAGAACTGGTTAATGCATTTTTTTAAGAGGAAAATATTTTAAGATAAAAAACTCGGCCTTTTACAAAAGGCGATGCATTGTTTTAGAAAGGTAAGCTAGTTTTTTTTGTTTAAAAGTTTTATGAGTTGTCATCAGTTATCCTTAATATTTATTTATAAGGCATAGGGTATAGTTAAAACCAATCTATCCAGAAACGTCTAAATTCATCTCTGCGCATTCAACTACGCTCGTAGTTGTTGTTGATATTTTTAATAGGAATGCGATTTCTATAAAGGTGATTATATACATAATATAAAACACTAATCTCTTTTCAATTTTTGGTAAACTTGTACACTCCCCATATTCATGATGTGACACGTTTTATAGAGCATATAACAATAAAGATCCTAATGTTAATATTAGAAACGAAAATTTCTATTTCGAATATTAAAATAAAGTATATTTGCAGAAAATATGTAAATTAAAGAAAATGGTTCAATAAAAAATAAATATTTTATGATTATAAATCGTGAAAGCCAGTATTTTAGACGTAAAAGGAAATCTAGAGAAACTGATCTCTTTGTGAACCAAATGAACTTTTTATACCATAAAGCTTTTTGTTATTATTAAACTATGGAACATTTACCAACTGACTGCTCGTTGTAGTCCGGAGATTGGCCATGTTACGTTCAGGTTACTCAAAAAATAGTAAGTCCACGAGCTGCATTTCGTTTACTGTTGTTGTACCTTAAAATAAAGCGTTCTTCTAGTGTGTTAAGAGTTCGACCTTCAATGCTGCCACGACCAAACACCGAATGATTTCTACTTGCCTACTGCAGTCTAGTAGGGAGTGGTTTATTTGGATTTTCATGGCGCAAGAGCATCTGCGCTATACTGTGTCAGTATTAGTAGTAGAGAGGTGGGGTTGGTTCCCTCGATTTAAGATGCTGAGATTCCTCGGAAGACCGTAGGATTCTGTACAGCATTAGTTTGCTACCCTTGCGCCGTGGAAACGAGCATAAGCCCCGATACCGATACAGAAGTTAATTCCCTTGTGCAAAAGAACTAAATTCTATGTCTGTTCTAAAGCTATTTTCCATGGCAACAGAAAGGCGGACTTAAAGGAGGGAATTTCAAAATTCAGGGAATTTTTATATAGAATCATGTAGGGCAGACTTCCACTTGACCTGAGGTAGCCTTGTTTTCTTAACGCTTTACCTACCGCTTGCAACTGAAATGAATACATAGAAAATACCGTAAGATTCGAGTGCACATTATGTGAATTCTTTACGAATATTAGCGGTATTTCGCAAAAAGGCATTAACTCCAATTAATAGGCTTCTTGGCAGAAAACGCTGGTAATCGAAAGACCAATTAATAAGCTACCGGTCGTTAAATGTTGGTAAAAAATACCCTATTAATAGGTTTCCGGTAGGTGTAGTGTTAAAACTCAAACGTATTTGGGTTTCCCCATGATTTCGCGATCGTTATCATTAACCTGTTAAACGCGGAATAAAATTTTATAAAACTCGTTTCACACTGGGGACAATTTTTTTTCTCAGTGATATTTAATTAATTTAAGTGATATTAACTATATTCATTATATTTAATTAATTTCAATGATATGCACTTCGCAGTGACATTTAATTTCAATAACGAAAAATGTCGTCATTCGCATTTTGGTAGTCTTCCGGGCATGACGAAAAATGTCGTCATACCCAATTAACAGGTTAAGCTTTATCGATCAGGATGTTTTGCGAAATCTTGAGTAAACTTGGTGAAGTGAATTTGTATCCCATGGCGCAAGGACATGTTAAAACATGCTACCGACGTGTCCTACAGTTTTCCGGGGAATATACGTCTCTACCACCTTACCAATCACGCCCCTGGGAATAGGTTTATAGAAAAACAGTCAGCACTTGGCCCAGTGAAAGCAAATCACTCCCTTTGCTGTTGCACAGCTTCTGGAATTTTAACTTTTAATTAAATACATTTTTGAATATGAGATTTACCTTAATTTGTACCTAATCAATCCATGCCTCTAATTCCATTTTGTTTGTAAATAGCAAATCAAAACGCGGTTAAAGCAGGCCCTCTTTTGTAAAATTAAATAAAAAATACAAGTATTCCATACTTTTTTTATCCGGGAGTTGTGGAATATATAAACAGAGTTTCAGATATTTTCTGTCCAAATTGTCTGAATTGAAAAATAAAATTTAATACATTTTATTTGATTATTTTGATTCGATAAACATTAAAATTTTGTCTGAATTTTGGAAAGGATTGAAAATTGATGAACTTCAGTTTGGAATATTTTAAACGTCATGTAAACCACAAATTTTCTTTCCCAAAACATACTTGCAAAAAAAGTGACACTTGTAAAACCACTTCGACATCTTTTGAACGATTTAAATGCTTGTGTAGGTAAAAATGTATTCTTGTTTGGCGCAAAGTCATTCAAATCGTTTTAAACTGTTGAAAAATAACTTTAAAAATAAATAAAACGCATCTAAAGTAATTCGAAAATAAATTATAATTGTTTCGTTAGATTGAGAAACAAGCAGCATCCCCCCCAAAAAACTAAACTTTAACTACTATAAACCCTTCAAAACGCAGATAAATTTAATCATCTTTAATCACTGCTAAAATTTTCTTCTAAAACATC
This sequence comes from Dysdera silvatica, assembly GCA_006491805.2. Taxonomy (NCBI): domain Eukaryota; kingdom Metazoa; phylum Arthropoda; class Arachnida; order Araneae; family Dysderidae; genus Dysdera; species Dysdera silvatica. The sequence continues at coordinate 18,770,693 of QLNU02015270.1, forward strand.
CTTTCTTCCGTGTTTAAGTGCTCGTAAATATACTGCTTCCGAGATAACGTTTTTTTTCCTGCTATTTTTGATGACATTTATGAGCGATATTTTTACGTAAATCTGAATCCAAAGCATTCTCTGAAAAATAAAGGCCTCAGTAACTGAGTTTTATGACTTAAAGCGAGGAACGCTTAATTCAAGGATTAACAGTTTCTAATTTTCATAATTTCCAAGCACTTTGTTTTAGAGGTGTTTCTTAATTAAGTCAACTCTAATAAAATTCATTTTGGCGTAATTTAAGCTCCTGTATTTTTAAAACTATGTATATTTTCTACAATAAAAGCTGGAGTCTAATTATAGCTCACTTTCTAAAACTTGCTGGTAAAAAATAACTCATTTTTCATTTTAAAATAAATGCTAAATCAAATAAAATTTTAAGTGCCGTTTATTACTCAATTTTAAACCACGTTGTTACACTATTTAAGCTTGTTATAAAACATAAGGCAGACTTTGTTATAAAAAGGAAGATTGGGAAATATAATGAATAATTTAAAATATAAGGAACAAAATGACAAGAAATAAAGAATATCACAGATGCTTGGCTTTTAAATTAATCCTTTTGAAGTTGTAAAAATATTCCTCCAGCAATGTCGCAAAGATAAAATAAAATTCGAAAGGGGGCACCATTTTGAAAAACCTGACCCCCTAGAACTATATAATGAAGGCGTTAGGTGTATGTGTGCTCTAAAAACAATTAATCACTTAACTGTCAAGAGACCATATTCTATGTAAACAATTGTTGTAGAAGGTGTGTTTTCAAGTGTTTCCATTCCCTATTCGTCTGGCGAAAAGGACCTAAAATTTCAACACTTGAAATATCTTAATCCATCAAAATATAATTTCTTTTCCTAATGTTGCCGATTTGCAAGGTATTTCGGTTTAGTAAGATGTATTTTTATAGTTCTGCGACTATAGAGTTTTGTGTGTTTCGTGCAGTATTAATGCTAAATTTAAATAATTTTAATTTCAAAAATATTAACTTCAAAATAAGAAATATTGGAAAATTTACTTTGAAACTTTTTGAAAATATAGGCTCTGTTAATAATGAATCTGAAATCACTTCACTTAATTCAGTTTTTTGAATCAACTCCTTAAAGATCAATTCAAGATTTCAATTCGATACTAATTCTAACTTTTTAATACTTTTCGATATATTTTTTTATATTTTTAATTGTGTTTCTGACATTTATGAAAATGTTAAGGAATTTTGTTCGAATAAAATTGTCTTCGCGAAAGACGGGTGTTGGGACATTTGTCCTTACTAGACGCCTATATCAGATAAGGGCATTTATCATGTTTGGCACAGTATAGCCCAGATGCTCTTGCGCCATAAAACATCCAAACAGATAAGGGCTACCTTGGCTAAGCTGTTAAGCGGAAGGAATTGAGAAAGAATACATAAAGAACCCAAAATCTTTTCATGCTAGATGTTGCCCTCACAGGAAGAAATCTTACTTAGCGTGAAATGATATAAACACATCCCTCCCATGCCAGTGTGACCAGGTATATATCAGCCAAATACGACGTGCGCTTGGCGCAGAATCACCATTGTTGTCCTTGCGCCATAAAAATACAACCAACCAACGATGTGCGCTTCGATTTCATCTCAAAGAGCATGAAGCCTACATATGCAAGTAACAGCAAGAATCAGCTTTGGCCAAACATACCTGGGAAGCTAGCCATAAATTCCTATCGACAAGGACTATCTAAACGAAGTTTTTTCAGCTTCTTTTCTCAATTTCTTTGAAGCTTTTTATATTCTTATTAATTACAATATACCAGTTAACGATCAACTTTTGTTTAATTCTGTGTTCAATTTGGAAAATCTTCATTCACCCCACGGTAAGAGAACCGGCTATGAACACACAACTGGTTTCTTTAAATTTATTTGTGACCAGTGCTTTGGCATCAAAGGACTTCTGGGAAGTGGTATCCGTCGGTGTTATTTTAGCTTTGTCGAAGGAAGCTGGTATGCTTCCGAAATGGACATAAGCAGTTGAATAAAATTTTAACTGCGGTTATATGGTTTTTATAGTGTAATCAAAATAAAAAGGAAATATTGTTATAAATGAAAGATATTTCAAACAACATTTTTTGTTAAAATGTGGAAATACGTGACGAATCGGTATGAAAACGCATAAATACAGAAAATAAGTTTTTGTTGACAACTCAGTAGGTTTCCATAATATTATAATGTATTATTAATAAATATTGAACTAATGCTAACCATGTTTTGATTATTATTGGTAAATAATTCTCATTAAATCAAACAACAATGTCAATCAATCAACGTTTATTGGCGTAGTGATACCAACGCCGATGGTATGGCGTGATTAGATGGTGAAACGTTCGAAAGAAAATAAATATTTCTGCCTTCGGTGGGACCTGAACCCACGACCTTCCACTTGCCGGGCGGAGGCTCTACCCACTGAGCTACGAAGGACAATATATAATCTCTTTACGAACGTATATATATTGTTGCCAGTTATTTCGCAGAATGGTGTAGTACATAGACTACTATTTAAACCAAATTGCAAAGAGACTGGTATTAAATTGATCGAAATGCACGTTGCATTATATTAACGTGATCTAACCAGTTTAAAGGGCATTAGGGTAAACATTTTAAATCTATTTTCTCCATTTGATATATGGCTCAATAATATAAATATAATATATATTATATAAGGCCTAATTTAATATAGTAATTTTGCGAAGTTAAACTCAGTTGAAATAAATCAGAACCCTAACGTTTCAAATCCATTCAACTGCGTCTAAATTTGTGAAATTAATTGGCCTTTTATTTTTGAAATTTTTTGAAACATCGGCTTATTCGAATACGAGTACATGATTGCTTAATTATTAATGACTTCAATACCTTTTGAAAAGATACTATATTGGTACATGTTAGAACTAATGTGTGAAAGCGAGTTATTGGAAACGTTGTTAGTTGAATACTCGTTATTGGAAACGTTGTTAGTTGAATACTCGTTATTTGGTATGTGTTCAATATAGTCGAGTTTCAAGCTGTTGCCAGAAGTTGTTAACATGTGAAAGTTCCACATTTGGTTGTAAATGTAGCACCGAGTTTATGAGTAATAAATTAACGTTGCTCGCTCATTTGGCGCCAAAAATTAAGCTTCATGAATATTAATTTAGTAGCTCCGAGACTTAAATAATCCTAGCACTTTGTCGCATGTACTGTAAACAGAAGCTTGAGTGGCACTTGTTGTTCTTCAGTTTGTTAGAAATTACAGGAAGGCATAATACTTTCAACAAATGAGGACAACGGTTACTGCAGTCTATATTAATGAGCTTTAAGTAACAAGCTTTTGCAAAACTGAAAGCGCAGGATAAACGAAATAAGTTATGGTATTAGCATGAGATCCTTTAGCTGATAGATGTAGTGGCACAGGAAAAGGGGGGGACTCAGGGTACTCAAACACCCATTGTATATCAAAACACATTTTATTCAATGTCGCGTCACTTAATCTTCTTTAAAAGCACTCGAGTCCCCCATAACCGCTGGAGTCCCCGGTAGTCACTGGAGGCCCACATAGCCACTGGAGTTCCCCATATGCACTTGAGCCCCCATAACCATTGGAGTTCCCCATAGCCACTGGAGCCCTCCATAGCCACTGGAATTCTCCATATGCACTTGAGCCCCCCCATGAGTTTTGAATTAATAAGCTACCGGATGAAGACATTCAAAACTTGTCAACAAAATACATGGTTTTCTGTTAGTGATATGAGAAGGATATTACTATAAGAAAGGTCCCGTTTGTATGCATCTCACGGAGTACACTAAACATATTACACTGTAATTGAATTACAATGTAAAGCTAAGATTATTGTATTTGTGATAGAAAGTTACTTTTAGCATTGCGTTAAATCGTTAAATGACCAAACTGATCTTAAAGTGACCTTAAAGTGATCTTAAAGTGATCTTAAGTTAATCACTGAACTTGTCTCCTCATTTATGGTAAATTGGCTAAATCTTTTTTCATTGACTCGTTTAGTGAAAATTTTGGTGCATTTGTAGTAGCTCTGTTTGGTGCACTTGTAGCAGCTCTATTTGGTGCACTTATATTAGCTCTATTTGGTGCAATTGCAGTAGCTGTATTTGGTGCATTTGTAGTAGTTCTATTTGGTGCACTTTCAGCAGCTCTATTTGGTGCACTTTAATAGCTCTATTTGAATAATTCGAACTTTATTTTAAACCTTGACACACACACATAAAGTGTATACAAAATGAATCTTGTAGCATACTAACCAAACACACAAAAGAATGAGGCAAAGTCCACAATTATAATGGCAGATGAGTAGCCAGAGGCTTATTGTGAAATAGACTATCGACTTTACGAATGAGAACAAATATTAATGAAACATATATTGAATGAGGTAAAGAAATGAACTTCATTGAACTGTTCTCAAAGTGGTAATGGCATTGAGTCAAATGCATGGTAGCTGAAGAATTTTGATAACTAATAAAGTGAAGTTAATTATATAACCCAATGAATAAATACAATTATTTGTTTTGTAAGAGAATGCCTAGTTCTAGATATATGATTAAGCAAGCATTTTCTAAAAAGCTACTTATGAATTACTAATGATTATTGTTAATTAATAATATATAAGTGCACGTGTGTAACAAATATAAAAGTTTCTGGATTTGTGTGGATACAGCTGCACTTCCGCAAATGTTTTTGTGCGTGAGATATAATTAATTCCATTCGTTCGAGTATTACGAATTTGCAATGCAGAAGCCTGCAAAACTAATTATCAGTTTGAGAAGAAAGCCATTTTTCTATCCTAAAAAATACTATTTGTCTAGGTGCTGCGCAATTTCGCAGGCATGGGTAATATGGAAATCAAACAACCATATAATTTATTTTATGCATTATCGTAATTAGATTTTCTGAATCGTGTTTGCTACTTTCGTGCATGGAATGCATTTAGCCATGCACAATTTACATAATACGCGAACAGAACAACGAAATCTGGTTTTGAATTAAAAGCTATAGGACCAAACATATGATAAACACACAAAAAATAAGTTATTTCCAGAGTGGGAGAGGCTTTGAAAGAGTAAAAAAGGATAGACTCCTCGAAAGAGTGAAGTAGTTCAAATATTTCGGAGCCATCAGGATAGAAGTTAATAAGCTACTATAAAGATCAATGCAAGAACGCCATCGAAAAACGAATACTACTTTACAATTCAGAAAATATTAAGTTTCATGAATGTCTTGCGAAAACTAAAATACACTACTTCGTTGGCATCTGTAGAACAATCCGATTGGGCTTGAAATTTTATATATTGCAGATATACATCTTTGCACAGTATAGCCCAGATGCTCTTGCGCCATAAAAAAGCCAAACAAACAAACCACAGATATATAGTAGTAAAGACGTACAGTAATTTCATTCAGTTAAAATAATATTTATTAAAACATTAAATATTTAGAATAGTTCGCCAAAAGATAATTAAATTACAAAGCAACGTTAAAAGAATTTTGAACCCACGTTTTGTCGGTGGAGCCTTCATGGGACGTGTGCACTCTTACAGGAAGATTGTCCTGTAACAAAGTTTCGTTTTAACTTGTATAGTTTCCCCTAAATTTGTACTTTAAGCCATAAAAGAAAGCACTCGCTTTTCCTTACAAATAACGGCGCCAAGAATATATTCTCATGCACAATACCCTTCCTGTAATAGCTCTCATCTTTTTGCACAAGCTAAAAATCTCTAGAATAGTCCAAGATTTTATGGCGTAAGTAAAGAACAGACGCATAAAGACTGCCCTGGTTTTGATCACCCCTCCTGGTCATCCCGTCTCGTTGAAGTTGCGTCAGTACAATAGAAGTCTGCTAATTGGAATCTTCAAAGGCCCGGACGTACAAAGATACCCTTAAAATCGCCTTACATCACTATACGAGAAAACTCGTAAATGTCAGCAGAAATTCTTGCCTTTCTTCGGAAGCGACCGCCGCAGGGGAAAACCTGGACCTCCATGCCGACCAAACGGCAAGACACGAATGAAATACTGACTGGTCAAAACAATAACCCATCACAGGTCAAAGACGCCATCACAGAATTTCGAAAGATGTCAGAGTTTAATGTCAGTTTTGTGTAAAAAGTTCAACGTGATGAGTTGAGAATATTAAGTCTTAAGCGAGAGACGATGGGAACTACTCTTCACGATGGTTGCCTAAGAGCAACCGCTAAGAAAGATGCAAAGTTTGAACCCGAATCAATAAGTTAGTGAAATAAGACTCATAGTCAGTGTTATACGCGATGATTGTCAATATGTGGATAGCCAGAGCCAAGTTCCGTGATGTCAAAGGTATCTGCAAGCGGCTGCTTGGTAAGAAATAAAATATTCTTTTCATTTGTGCCCCTTTCTAAAATCACATTCCCTAAGGATGATTAGAATATAGAAAATATCTTATAACCATTCTAACTAAGTATTAAATTTGCATGCCAGTATTTCGTTTGAATAGTGTATTTATTTAATATTGCGTTCCGCAATGTGTTGAAATTGAGTATAGTATATGTATTGAAAAGATAGTCTTAGCCGCATATTTGTAGTTAAAAATGATCATGTTTGTAGAAATATTTGAGGGCTATGAAGCTCCTTTTCACGACGAAGGCTCAATTATGTGCAAGCTCGATATTAATGAAATTTACACTACAGACGAGCTCACATTATACGTGAATGCCCTTATAGGCAGTTCACTGGAATGTTAATCAAGACTTCACGTACGTAGTTTGTGGAGTATCTGGTTTAGTTTGTCTCAGTAATAAATATTTGTAGTTATTAATTAACTAACTTGCAGTTATTTTCCAACTTGTGTTTACTTTTAATTAGTTATGTCAGAAATTAAGGTAGTTAAAACTTCGTATCCTTTGCTAGCCATTAGTGATCACCTGGCCCTCCCCTTGGCCAGAAATAACCGTTTTTTAAAGTAAGCTTCATTGTGAGGGAATTCACGCCCTCCATTCAAAGGTCAACATAAAGGTCATCTAGCAGGCCCTAAGCTTACATATGGTGCTATGTATCAGGCTAGCTTACTTTAACGCTATTGCCAGACCTGAAACTTTTCATAATGCTGAAGTCAACCAAGCCAAAATCAGTTACATATATTGCTATTAGAATATTCGATACCATGGTACATTAGTTTATAGTGCGTGTGGCAATTTCTACGCTATTATATTTGTCGAATTAATGCATTCAAAATATTATACCATGGTCAATTCATATTATTGTGCATTGTGCCAAAGTAATATTTTCCCACCTATTCATTTACTGCAATGCATGAAAAAGTTTTGGTAGAGGTAATTAAGAAATTGTTTTATGTACAGGGTTTGTCCCAGAAGTTCCCGGAATGATTTTTTGTAGTTGGCAACGCTGGCTGACGGGGCGGAGCTTCGGGCGGAGAAGTTGGTGGGGGATCTGAGCTTGGAAACGAGACCGGTATCAGTCGCCTGCGGGCAGTTGTTGAGGCAGGGTCACGCTCCGCGCAGAGGTATCTACTGCACCCTCGTCGATCAAAAAATGGACCAGTTTTTGGAGCAGCGTTATGCAATCAAATTTTGTGTGAAACTGGGTAAAAACGGGGCGGAGACACTCGAAATGCTTCGGAAAGCCTACGGTGACGGGGCGATGAAAAAAAGCCAAACTTTCATGTGGCACAAGCGGTTCCGGGAAGGTCGGGAGTCCGTCAACGACGACGACCGCTCTGGACGCCCGTCGACATCACAAACGGACGACTCGGTGCAAAAAGTGCAGAGGAGTGTGGAATACCCAAAACAATCGTTCATCGCATTTTAACGGAGGATCTTCAAATGAGGAAAGTCTGCTCGAAAATGGTGCCAAAAGTCCTGACGAGTGAGATGAAGGAGCAGCGTTTGTTGAAGTGCCAGGAATTGCATGAACGCTACGAAACGGACCCAGAATTTTTGGACAGAGTGATCACAGGGGACGAGACGTGGATTTTTCAGTACGATCCCGAATCAAAGCGCCAGAGCAGCGAGTGGCACACCAAGGAGTCTCCTCGCCCGAAAAAAGCAAGGATGAGCAAATCGCGAATCAAGGCAATGCTCATTGTGTTTTTTGACAGAAAAGGTGTAGTTCACAGTGAATTCGTGCCACAAGGACAAACAGTCAACAAGGAGTTTTACTGTGAAGTGCTCAAACGGTTGCGCAACAGGGTTCGACGCGTCCGAAACGAAATTCGCGACAATTGGATCTTGCACCATGACAACGCGTCAACCCACACCGCGCTCATTGTCTCCGAGTTGCTGGCCAAAATGGGTGTGGCAACGCTGCCCCAGCCGCCGTACAGCCCCGATCTGGCACCAGCGGATTTCTTTTTGTTCCCAAGGATCAAAAGAACCCTGAAAGGAACTCGGCATGGGACGCTGGAGGCGGTAAAAGCAGCCGCGACGACCTCACTGAAGGAGATTCCCGTTGACGACTTCCAGGGCGCCTTCAATGATTGGGTGAAGCGTTGGCAACGGTGCATCGAAGCAGGGGGAGAATACTTTGAAAAGTTCTGAAAAGATTGTAAACTGATATTGAATAAATGATTTTAAAAAAAATCATTTCGGGAACTTTTGGGACAAACCCTGTATCTCATATTATGCCTCATAAGACCATATAAGTTGTTGCGATCGCAGTAATTAAGTTGAATATTTGAAATGCATACTAGATAATTGTTATCTGGTATATTATCCATTTGAAATATTATTGTGTGAAAATATTGCTATTGATAGTTAAGCATTAATTATACAATAATTTCTGCCACCCACGTATAGATTATAGCTCAAACTAGAGCTTTATTCGTTTTGGAGAAAAAGAGACGCTTTCCCCATCCTGGATTCGAACCAGGGTCCCTCCGTTTAGCCCGGAGTGTCTTGGACCGCTAGACGAATGAGGACAGGAAACAACGCTCTCTTTCTCCGTATGTAAAGGTGTTAAGGTATTATTACCCTCCTTAAGCATTAATGTAAGATATTTGTGATAATCTGCCGCTAAAATATAAAACAATGGTTAATAACGCACTCCCATGACCCTTCAAATGCCGAAGGAATTGTTCAAGAAGCTAGAGGGCACAACAATTTAGCGGGTTTCATAGGATTAGTTAACCAGTTTTTGGGAGTAGAAGAAGGGTAAGATGCAGAGTATTTTTTCGAAACCATAGGCGAGATAGAACAGCAGAGCGATTTGGAAAAACTTAGAGTGGTCCATTCAAAAGTTAAGGGACAGACCGCAGAATTTCTGATAAAAAACAGAGAATTAAGAGCGGAGACAAATTATACAAATTTAAAAGAATTTTTATCCTTCATACCAAAAATAGCTCCAAATTGCCCATAAAAGTGCAAAGATTAACTAGTTGGAAACAAAGAGCTAATGAAAACGTTTTAGACTACGCTTTAAGGTTAAAACATCTTTCCGCTGAATTTTATGACGGTCAGATGCAAGGAGATGAGGCGAAGCAAATAGTTGACAATTCCAACTTCTCAATTTTCATATCAGAGTTGAACCAAAAATTACAGTTCTTAGTGTTAAGTAAAACCCCACAATCATTTGAGGAAGCCATATCGTTCGTTACACAAGCAGAACAGAACGAGTTGATTCTTTCAAAAGCCACGCAAATCAGCTTACTTACGGGCGAAAGAGAAGACAGGAAAATCGAAACTTTGCAATTAGCCGAAAAAATAAAAAAATTGAGTTTGCAAAATGACAATAAAAAGCAGATAGCTACATCGCAAAAAACCCTTTAGGAAATCAGAGAAGATTTATGAGAAAGGAAACTTAACAGCGGAACAAAGCACGGAAAAAGTTATTTTACGGAACAAGGAGACAGAAGATCCGCCTTCCATTATACAGATGTTACCCACAGCCCAGGCGACGCGACGGCTATTGTACGCAAACGACTTTCTCCGCTCAACATAGGCAAGAGCAGCCCATGCCTCAGTCAAACTGGAATCCAGAGCGAAGAGGATGACAGTGCAACATTCAGCCCCCATGGAAATCGTATCGTGAAGATAGGAGAACATGGTCTCCAACAAGAGAATTTTCAGACAACGCTCCCAGACGGTATACCCAGCAATTATACTGCAACTTCTGTAAAATGTTCGGTCACTCATTACAAAATTGTTATAAAAGATATTCTCGTTCCCCACGATCCCAGAATCACTATTCGCAACCGCAAAACGCTTCTACAAATCAATGAAGAGGCGTTGACAAAAGATTTGATGGCCCATTGAATAAAACGGGAAATTTTCCAAAAAACGGATAAGCGAGGGTTACATTCCAACAGACAGATCAGAAACTCTCGCACGCAAGAAATACGAACGGAAAATGAACAACATAATTATGGGTGCAAACGAAAAACGTAATAAAATTCGGCAAAAATACAAATCTACTAGTAATTAACACTAGATTCGGACAAGTAGATTGCCTTTCTCTCCTAGATTCTGGAGAAGAGGTAAGCGTAATATCCCCCAAACTATTGAAAGAAATATAGAAAACAATGAAAGTCAAAAGAATAAATTGCAATGTAAGACTATCAGGAGTTTGTGATAATGAATTAGAATGCGCAGGAGCGTATAAAGTGCCTATAGAAATAGACAGACATAACACCATACAGTATTGGTTACAAAACAGTCTTAATAACACTTACGATGCCATTCTAGGTATAGATTTTTTGAGAAGGTGACAGCTAATCCTAGACTGCAGTGGCAATACAAACAACAATCAGCCAATCAAAATTAAAATCAACACCATAAAAAACGAGTTGTTTACGTGGAACAAAAGGGAAAATAAAGAGTATTTTTAGAAGGAAATGTAGTCAAAGTAAATCAAAAATTGAGGTTGCCTACAAATCAATCGAAATTGATATTTCTGAAACAAGATCAGAAACACCTAATTGGCAGAGAAGTATTAGTTACCCCTTCCCCATCACTAAAGAAAAAAAGGCTTAGTAATAAAGCATACTCTAAATGTGGTGAATAAGCAAGCAGATGTTCCGCTGTTATTTGTTAACACAACAAAAAAGCCCATTATTCTAAACAAACACATGAAAATCTGTACCACCGAAAGTTTCGTACAGAAATTCGAAATTGATTTACCGTTAAATAACAAAGACTTGCCACCATTGGAAAAGAAAGACTTCAAGTTAGACCACGTAGACCCCAGATATAGAGGGGAAATTGAAAAAAAAAAATTGCTGAAAAATTCAAACAGCTTTGCAAGATCTCTAAAAGATATAAAACGAAGCAAATTTCCGCTTTTAAAAATCAAATCACAAAAGGAGGCCAACTTGACAAACAGATATTTTCCAGTCCCAATTCATTTAAGACAAGAAACGGAAAATCAAATGAACGAACTATTGGAAGAAGGAATCATTAGACAGTCATATGAGCCATTTACCGCACCTTTATTTTTGATCAAAAAGAAACCTACGTCAGGCAAACCAGTTTCATATCGCCTGATCGTCGACTATAGAAAACTCAATTCGAACATAATACGCAACTCTTTCATCTCCACGGATATTCAGACATTATTTCAAAACCTCAAAGTTTCCAAAATCTACACAATGTTGGATTTTCAAAGTAGCTATTACGCATTGGGAATACACAAAGACTCGTAACAATTCACATCATTTTCAACCCCACTGGGAAATTAAAAGTTCATTAGAGCACCTTTCAGATTCAGCGAGTTACCGCAGAAATACATAGAAATGGTACGAACCGTGTTTTAAAATGTTTCAAACGTTGAATTTTATCTTGATGACGTAATGGTGCATATCAGGGATGAAGAAGAACACTTGAAGATTTTAGAAATAGTCTTTCAAAGATTTAACGAGTACGAATTGAAGTTGAACTTGGAAAAACGTTCTTTCTTTCAGTCAGAAATGAAATATCTCGGAAACGTAATAAACCAAGATACGTATTCTCCAAATAAAAAAAATTTGCGAGTACTCGCAGATTTTCCAGTGCCGACGAGAGTAAGGCAAGTCCAGTGATATTTTGGAAAGGCCAGATTCTTCAGAAGATTCATACCAAACTTTTCAAAAATAACAAGATGTATAAGCGACTTTACGTAAAAGAACGAAGCATTCGTATGGATTAAACAATGTCAAACTGCATTTGAAGCTTTTACATTTAGAAATTCTTACATTTAGAAAACATTACGTAAAAGAAAACGATTTGGCATTTTGCCGATTTCAGAAATTAAACATATTAAGTTTTCTTCCCTTGCGTTTCTAAGTGGCAACAATTAGGAAAGCCTGCGAAATGAACTAGCATTTCTATTATGGGACCAATATAAACAAGGTATTGACATTAAATATTAGAAAGAAGAACTACTGATAAGAAGTGGAAAAGACTTTATGGAAATACAGACAGTTATATAATAAAACTGCTAGTGGGAAACTAAGAAGTAACAACAAATTATACCATTTCATATAATCTGCCTACCCTCCACACTTAATGGCCAAACAAGAGCTGCATATAGCTACTACCGCAAAATTAGGTCGGTTCGCAAAAAAGTAGAAATGAAAGAAAAGGACAGTGTTTCGGCTTGGAAATATGCACTATTGCTTTCTACCAACTAAACCAGCATGATCATTGCTGTCACTTTGTCACAGAATGCTCAAAAACCTTGCATGATGTAGAATTATTCTTACTTTCTTTGTGCCATAAAAATACAATAAACCACCCTCTCACAAACAAATCATTGAGACCCAGTGTCAACCTTTACATGATATATATATATATATATGTGTGTGTGTGTGTGTGTGGCCTGCAAAAGGGTTGCTGGTATCTAACTGGAAGGAGACCCACACGCTGAACGTATGTGACGATGTGTGGAACCGGCCAGGCCAGTAACCTAGTGTCCTACCCCGCCTTCAAGTGGTGCGGGCTGAGCTTTCTATTTATGTGGCAAATTAATATTTGCTACACGGATAGAAAGGCGGAAGGGGAGGGCTAATTCACCAACCCGTCTAGCCAGCGTGGTGAAATGATGGCTAATTCCTCCATTATGTTGACACACCAAAAACCATGGCCCCTAGTCTCCAGGTGCTGGAGTGCTCCTGATCAAGGCAGCGGTCAGTGTGGCATGAAAGCAGGGGGTGCTAAGAATCACTGGAATGGCCCAGGCTGCCGTTTGTTATTGACCTTGGCTACGTTTAATGGACGATCCCTTGCTTCTGAAGCAAAACTTCAGGAATTGGAAGAAGAACTTGACAAGATCAAATGGGACATTGTAGGACTCAGTGAAGTTAGAAGAAAAGGTGAAGAGTTGGTGGAACTTAAAAGTGGACATTTGTTTTATTATAGAGGAACGGAAACTGGAAGAACAAGTGGTGTTGGCTTCTTAATCAACAAAAGAATTAAAGACTACCTTCTTGAAGTTGAAAGCACGTCAGATCGAGCAGCGAGGCTCGTTGTTCAACTAACCCAGCGATACCAACTTCAGATAGTACAGGTATATGCACCAACATCAAGCCATACCGACGAAGAGGTTGAAGAATTTTATGAAGAAATCAAACAGTTACACACCAAAGGGAAACAACATATCAAGCTCATCATGGGGGATTTCAATGCAAGAATTGGACAACAGGAACAAGGAGAGACATCGGTTGGTAAATACGGATATGGGGAAAGGAATGAACGTGGCGATCAACTCATCGAATTTGCAGAAGCTGAAAATCTTAGCATCATGAATTCATTTTTTAAGAAGAAACCGCAAAGAAAATGGACATGGAAACACCCAAATGGAGGAACCAGCGAAATTGACTATATCCTGGCAAACAAGAAATCAATTATTGAAGATTGCAGTGTACTGAACAGATTTAATACTGGAAGTGATCATCGAATGGTGAGATGTAAAGTGCACTTAAATACTAAATTAGAACGACAGAAGCTCATTAGGAAACAAGTAAGTAAGAGGGTGGATTTAAAGAAACTGAAAGAAAATACCGAGGCATTCAAGTTGGAATTAAAAAATCGCTTTTCTGCACTGGAAGGACTTATTGAAGAAGTTGACATCTCAGAAGCAAATGAAAACATTGTTAAGACAATAGTTGAAACTGCTGGGGAAATTGGTGGTGTAACCTGTAAAAAGCACAATAGCAAATTATCTGAGAAGACGAAACAGCTCATGAAAAGGCGAAGAGATATGAAGGTGGACAATCAAAATACCAGTTCCAGGATTGAGTACATAGAACTTTGTAAAACTCTGCGCAAAAGCATGAAAGAAGACATAAGAAAATTCAACTGTGAGCTAGTAAGGAAAGCCATTGAAAATAACAAGAGCCTTAGGGTTGTTAAAGGAAGTTTATCTGTTGGGAAGAAACACATCATTGCATTAAAAGGAGAGGATGGCACCGTAACAAGAAATAGGGAAGAAATACTTAGAAGAGTTGAAGAATTCTACAAAAATCTATACGAAAGTAACAGTGGATTAAACGAAGACATTGAAATAGTCGAAGGAACAGCTCCTAAAATCTTAAAAGAAGAAGTTTCATTTGCAATAAAAAGTATGAAGAAAGGAAGAGCCCCTGGTGATGATGGTATTACATTAGATATCCTAAAAGAAGCTGGAGAATATGTAGAAGACATACTTGCAAAATTCTTTACCAAATGTCTTAACAGCGGTAACATACCAAACCAATGGGATTCTGCAACAGTAATTCTTTTGCATAAAAAAGGTGATAAAGAGGATTTGAAAAATTACCGACCAATTAGCTTGTTACCTGCTATTTATAAAATCTTCACAAAAGTGCTAACACATCGCCTGCAGAAAAAATTAGATGCAGCTCAACCAAGAGAACAAGCTGGATTTCGAAGTGGATTCAGTACAGTGGACCATATTCAAGTATTAAGAGAATTAATTGAAAGAACACATGAATATGAACTTCCATTGTGTGTGGCATTTATTGACTATGAGAAGGCCTTTGACTCTATTAAAACATCAGCAGTCATCAACTCTTTAAGATCAACAGACATTGAGGATGTGTACATTGACATGGTGAAACGTGTGTATAAAAATGCAAGTGCAAAATTTCGGTTACATAAAGATACCAAAACTATCAAACTTGGCAAAGGGGTGAGGCAGGGAGATACCATTTCTCCAAAACTTTTTACTTCAGCTTTACAGATGATTTTTCAGCAGATAAATTGGAATAACAAGGGAATAAAAATAAATGGTGAATATTTAAATCATTTGCGGTTTGCTGATGACTGCTGATGACATTGTTATTTTTTCAACGAACCCATTAGAACTCCAAGACATGGTACAGGAGCTCTCAACTAGAAGTAAAGAAGTTGGACTCAAGATGAACCTACAAAAAACTAAGATCATGTTCAATAATTTCGTAGAGGAAACAAAAATACAAGTTGACAACATTGAGCTAGAAATTGCTGATTCATATATTTACCTTGGCCAGCTGATTTCAATGGATGGCAACATTATGAAAGAACTCAACAGACGTATTAAACTTGGCTGGAGTGCATTTGGAAGAAACAGTTTTATCCTGAAGG
>QLNU02015270.1:18786384-18798355 GCA_006491805.2 Dysdera silvatica
GCACCTGGAGACTAGTATTTTATTATAGAGGAACGACTGGAAGAACTAAATGGTGTTGGATTCTTAATCAAGAAAAGGATCAAGATATTATTCTGCGTTGAAAGTACATCACTTGAGTCTTACGATGCTTCTCTTAAACTTGAAATATCGTTTTCAACGCATGATATGTTGAAACACATGAAATATCGATGCAATAGAAGAATGTATGTACATTATTATTATTGTTATTATTATTTATATACTACGAATTCGTCCATGTTAATATTTGCGCTGTCCTACATTATTTCCCTCATATTCAATTATGAAGAATTTTTTATCATCATATGCATATCTTAGTTTCTATCACATGTCGGAAATGCTTTACAGACTATTTGAATATCCCGCAATTTCCTTATTATGTAATGGCGTGCTTTACAATTCTGAAAATGTGAGTAATTATCTATGAAATTTCTTTAATCATCATTATTTACGTCCGAAAACTTTCTTTTCGAAGTTCGATTACCCTCTTTAAATAAATGAAACAAAAGGCTACTTTTCTCGCAAAAACCTTGTTTCCATTATTTAGTAATCAAATAAATGGGCGCCTTTAAACAGGAAATTCTTATTTATTCTTGTTAATTTTCTTTTCCCTAACTAATTAAAGCACCTCAATGCAAGTTTTAAAGCGACATTTTCTGCAGCTGACTAGTTCACAATAGAAAACTAAGATTTTCCTTTTTCAGCTGGATTTTTTCTCTGTTACTGCTTTTAATATTCCACTAAATAAAGAAATCTGAAATGGTTTAAATTTTTTTATTAGAGAATTACTTTCAATTTCAAAATGGAATCAGCATGTTCCTGTCAATTTTGTTTTCAATTTTGCAAGTGAAATTGGCCTGCTGTGTTATAACGAAGTCCTCCTTTGTGTCTCGATTCCCATAAGAAATGGATAACTGCATCAATATTTAATAATGTACTGCAGTTTCTGGTGAATTGAGCAAATGAATAATTCATTATTAGCTTCAATCTCAAAATTCTAATTGGAATTTTAAGCGCATGAATAATTTGGCATAATTACATAAATTGCAAATAACTTTGGAATATTTCCCTAAATGCACTTTCAAAACAGCAAGTTACTGAGAGATATGCAAAACATCAGTACAAGGCTTAACCTCTATGAGTGGTAATGAAAGATAGGCATTAGAGCAGTAGTTCCACACTTAATTTAAGCCGCGGACCACTTGTCCACTTCTATTGTAACCCGGACCACTATTCTACTTCAACTGTACCCGCGGAGCACTTCGAAAAATTCTCACAAATTAATTGTAACACCTTAATAAAAAAGGGAGCTGGTTTTTTTCGTTCTTTAAATCGTTCTTTGGAAAAGAAAAAGAAATAATAAACGGAAAAAAAAATCTAATGATAATACGGTCAAACCTCGTTAAGACGAACACGCTTAAGACGAATTACTTTTAATACGAACCGTTTTCTGAAGTTCCGTCAGATTGTAAAATACTACAAATATACCATCAATTTCATTTTTATATTTAATTTTAATATTTAATAATAATAATAATTTTTATAAGTATTTTTTAATCGTTTTTTTAAATAATGACCTGTCCTTCGGACCACCAGTTGGGGACCACTGCGTTAGAGGAACATATGCAAATTGAAAAAGTAATGAAAATTACCGTTCGCACCGCATTTGAGATTGACTTCATTTTCACATTAGTGTTAAAAATCGTGGATAATCTGCAAAAGCGAACATAGCTAACGGCACTAATAAGAATACCAAATATCGTAGCTATTTATTACTACTTAGTATCTCATTCTTTGTTATTATTGTACCTTGTTACTGTTCATTATTACTTTATATTATCATTGTTTATTAAAATTGTGTGATTTTAGAAACTTCAAATAATTTAATTTTGTTTAGAACTTCCTTTACTATAGGGCCTTTTTTAAGTGAATTTGAAGTAATAAAATAATGCTAAGAAATACAATTGGCATAACTGCAATTAACTTAACGTTGCTGTAAACGTTTTTCGACGGTTTGTCATCATCTTCCACAGAAACGATTATAATAATCAGCCTCTTAAATTTGGTAATGGGCTGCTGCCTTTCAATGGCAGATAATGGAAGGAAAGTAAAAGTGCCGTAGCAACATAAAGTCAAAGTGACATAGGTCGTGACGTGTGATTGACATTTAATCACAAAAGTTATTTGTTTTGAAGGGACGCTTGGTTAAACATTACAATTTATTAAACACTACATTATATACAACATGTGAAAACATTATTGATTCTTGGAGCGCATTCTAGCGTGCTCATTCCACGATTGATGGAGCAGGAATGTGTGTCTTAAAAATAATGAAGTTAAAAGTTCAACAGAGTATTGTAAACGCCCACACGATTCGATTGGTCAGTTCGTTTGTGATGTGGGTGGTTTTAGTCCATGATTGGACAGAAAGTGCCTGTTGGATATTTATCAAGGGCTAGGTATCTAAGCACATAAAGATGTCAATTTGCTGTAGCTCGTGTGAGAAAAGGGAAAACATTCGCCATGGAGCGCCTGCATTTCTCGGGATTTGAATTGTTCAGATGCCCCATCTGGTCGTTAAACTTCTTGGGAAATACGGAAGGGGGGTATCTGGTCGTGAGAACGAGAATCGCCTTAAAAGAAGTGATATTTACGATAGTTAACAAGAAATGTAAAACAGTTTTCGGATCCAAGCTGTGTGAAAATAATGAATAAGTTTAATTACAAGATGAGTTTACAAACAAATAAATTTGAAAATGAGTAACAAACGAGCTTAATTATTCAATGAAAAAATAATTCAGGTTTCAGAAAGCAGCATAGTAAAGTATAGAGAAGAAATAGAAATTCTAAAGAAAATAATAATTTGAAAAATGACGATGCCAAAAATAGCCTTAATTCTTGGTCATCTATTTTAACGAAATTATAAATTTGCGTGTGTGTTTTTCACATTTACTTATATTTTCTTACTGCTTCCGGTTTTGGGGCTCTCACTAAAGTCTTTTACAAAAGCGTTGGCGTGAAAACCGGCATCTTTTGGTGATCTTCAAGAAGACTGTAACCAAAATAAATAACTTTGGCATCAGTCGTCAACGACTGTGAGTATTTCAGAAGATATTTCGCAAAGACGAACCAAAACGTCAAGTTTCCTTTGAGTAATTAAACCCATTTAATGTTTTCACATATCCTCTACCCTGAAATTGTTTTACATTTCATTTAAAATGCGCTATGAAAATCTTCGTAAAACCATGATAGTTAACTACTTAAATTACAACGTGGCTCGGTGGCGTGGGAAAGAGAGGGGCCCAGGGTGCTCAAGCCCCCCATTGGATATCAAAGAATATTATTTCTCATAGGCCGCATCACAAAATCTTGTTTAAAGTCGCTTGAGCCCCACCCCATGTATCTTGAACCTACCTTACTGCCTTAGATGCCTTAAGAGGTTCAGATTCCTCGGAAAACCTGTAGGTCCCGGCGCAGCATGATCGCTGTAGTCTTTAAGCCGTAAAACCAAAAAACAAACAAACATATTATATCAAAATTGAAAGGCAATATTAAGAACGTCATTTATAACTTTATCCTGCTTGATCCCAGCTCGAAAATGAAAAAAGGAAAAACTCATTTAACTTTTTTTGATTTAACTTTCATAATTTTTTTTTGTTTTTTTTTGGGGGGGCATATCTTCTTTGGCTATTTGTGAACACAATGAACTTCATTCGTTACGAAAAAATTTTAGCATATGCGAAATTTGTAATTCAAAATTAATAGCGTAAACCGCTTTAAAGTTATATTTCATTTATGTTACAAATGAATAGAATACACAGTATAATAATTAATAATTTCGAAGCCAAAAATTCTAATTTATAGGGGCTAAACGAATTTTAGATAGCATTTGATCTATCCGAATATTAATATTAATATTAATTCAGTTAGTATCATTAGAAGATTAGGGATTCTATAATACCTCTAATTGTTTACTAGAAAAATATAAAATTTAATTGAAACATCAATCTCTGTTTCAATAACTGCATTCTGAATAAAGATTATTTCGGCCTAATGGTAGTATTTTGTAGTACCGGCAAATTCTTCATAGAATTCACCAGATTCAATAGAATTCACAGGATTCCATAGAATGAACAGGATTCCATAGAGTTCACAGGACTCCATAGAAGTCACAGGACTCCACAGAAGTCAAAGGATTCCATAGAACTCACAAGATTCCATAGAACTTACAGGTCTCCAGAGAATTCACAGAAATCAATAGAATTCACAGGACTCTATTGAATTCACAGGATTCCGTAAAATTCACAGGACTCAATAGAAATCTTCACAGATTAACGTTTCTTACATTTTCCTAGGTTGTTGTTAATGGGAGAGGTCAATTTAAGTGTTTTTGGCATTTTATAAACTGAATGTCAAACATTTTTCTACAGAAAATTATTTTATATTTATACACATAAATTTCTCTTGATTCTAAAAAAGATTATATTTTTTTGAAATATTGTGCCGCTTAATAGGTTCGAATAATTAATCTAAATAATGAATAGTTTGATGTTCTCTATGGTTAATGTTATTTTTTGTATCTTTTACTCAGGATAAAAGTTTGAAAAATGATATTAGGTTTTTAAAACCTACGCAGTTCAGTTTGAAATGCATTTATCCTTCTTCTTTCACAAATTTTCCCTCATTTTTCAATTTTCAAAGTCCAGTTGACAGAAAGGGTTTTCCTGGCAAGAAAAGAAAACTTTTGAATTTCTCTTCAGAAGAAATGCTTAAACTCTTTCACAGAATATTTCTTCGTGTCATTGTTCGAAAATCTTTGTTTAGTTGTAGAAAACTTCCGCAGGCGCCTCCGTGGCGTTCGCTTATTTTTACTGGCATTGCAACTTTTTTCTCAACTTTATTTCCCTGGCATCTTCAAATTATCCGTCAAAACTGCAAACTTTTATCAGAAATGTTTAAATATAAAATTTGAAAATATATTCTTGCT
Organism: Dysdera silvatica; assembly: GCA_006491805.2. Classification (NCBI taxonomy): domain Eukaryota; kingdom Metazoa; phylum Arthropoda; class Arachnida; order Araneae; family Dysderidae; genus Dysdera; species Dysdera silvatica. The sequence goes on from QLNU02015270.1 coordinate 18,791,390, forward strand.
TTAATATATATTTGCTCATCTTTATGAAGCAGAAAATTGTCGGATAAATATAATTGTGGGCAAAATAATTACTTCGAATGTTATTTACACGTAATATCCCCACCTAATTTATAATTTTAAATAAATTTCTCTAGCAATATTCACTAACTAAAGTTAATATCTTATCCAAAATTATTCGCATCTTAATATATTCAGAAAAGTGCATAAAACTCTTTTTTACTTACTTATTACTTACTTTTTACTTATTACTTACTTTTTACTTATTACTTACTTTTTACTTACTTATTACTTACTTGTTTACTTACTTATTACTTACTTTTTTACTTACTTATTTTTAAGTACTTTTAAAAATCGGGAAAAAAAATTGATGTGTCACAGTAATTATACATTTGAAGTATACTGTAGAATATTTATTCAAAGGGTACAGAAATCCACAAACACAGTTTCATGTTAAAATTTAGCCGTTTACAATTGTTTCTACGGAAACACTCCGGCCTCATCGGAAAGACAAATTATATAACTTCGTCTGTTACCGTTGATTAGAAAATATTCGGTTTCATTGACAAAAAAAAATGATTGAAAGTCGTACACATTTTTATTTTGATGATAACTGACCATTTCCGTCGAAATGACTGCAAACTAGCGCATTTTAATTTTGATGGATTTAGGACTTTCTGATGGATTCTGAATATTGCTTCTACAGGGATGAAACATTTGATCATTTGGAAATACGCAAAAATTAACTTATTCCTACTTCATGTTTTCTGGTTGTTCAATCTAACATAAAGACTAGCGTAACCTGATGTAACGCCCTATAAATTCCAATACTGCATATGCGAAACCTTGAACAGAATTGAATCTGGAATCAATAAACCTACATGCGAAATTCTTCTATCAGTTGTTTTAAAATTAAGAAATCGGGCAAATTCAATTGTGATTAAAACGATATCTGTATTAATTCAAATACTTCGTCTTGTTAAATTATAATTTAATACAGATGAAAATGTTAAAGCTTCATGTAATACAGCTCTTGTTTTGAATATAGAAAAACAAAATGTATATATAAATATATAAGTTTCAGATATATAGGAATGTTGCACATTCTCATACAGTGCTACCTTCCTGAGAGACAGCTCTAGTGAGAGAAATATCCCAATAACAGATATTAGATATGATGCAGAAAATGAGTTTTGAGCTGTTTTTGAATCACTGTGGCATAAAGAATATAAATTACGAACTAATTATTGAAAAAATACCATTGATTCCGTTCCACCACTGCTTACAAATAATTTTATCTAGAATGCGCACGTCCTTTTCAAAAACGAGTTATCCTATCATAATTATTATATGATATCAAATGGGATTTAGATGTAAGCAGTGCCTTTAGAAATATTAACGAATTAGTTAGTCTGATGCACTACTTTGCAAATTAACCCATATACTTATAAATATATGGAGTTCTTGTGAGAATGGAAAAATTTTTTATGCACTAGTTTCATACAATTTATTTTAAATTTTCTTCATGAATTTGATGCAAGCAATTAACAATTCAAATACGAAGTTTAAAAACAAATTGGAAACATATTTAATAGCAAGGTGATATAGATTTTATTCTACAAAAAACCCAGATAGGTAAAAATAAGTCTTATATAAAATATTTTGAATGAGATAAATGAGATCGCATTCTTGCGTGTGAATGATTTTCTATGCAGTCATTGTAATCCAATCAGAAAAGTATTCTCTATTTAAAAGCAGGGCCGCCATAACTGTACGTACTTACACGTTTGGCTGTACAGTAACACTTTAGTGCATATACATAATCAAAAATACTTCTGATAATGGGATAGATGTTCATCATACATTGATAAAGGATCATCGGATATTGTTTGGTGGTTGGTGGAAGATTGTGCCAAAATTTAGTTCATTGCACGGCATGATCGCGCACATTTTCTAATGGATATAACTGACACTTCAGCATATTCTAGATGTACTCGATTGGTATGGTATCTGAAAATCTAGATAGCTGTTGATTTTGCTGATTATTTTATCGTCTTGGCCTTTATGCCAACTTTGTAATACTTGGTATAATCGGCAATGATTTTTTTTGCATAAGAATTATAAGAGCTGGACAAACCACGACGAAGCGTATTCACCCGCCTTAGTAAGAAAATCTAGGAATCTAATATAGAATTAAGGAGATTTTTCAATTCGCCAAGTACAGAACTCTAATTATCAACGACGACCGGATTGTCGTGTCCTGGCAATTTTCAAAAATCTCAGTCAAACCACGTATCTGCATGAGAGGATAGAACATCTAAATAACGAGAACCTTATCTCCACGAATGATTTAAATACATAGTTTTCCGTATTTCATCACTTGAGGAACTGTTACAGTAATACCATAAGGATCAACGGTAAAAGAAACATGTCTATTGTATCAGAATGCTTCCCATCGTATGGTTACATTTCGGCCAGATCCATTGTCACTGGTGTCTACATTGTGATTTTTCATACATAATTGCTTTGGTAGCAAACGTTTGAGTACTTACATCATAAGAATAGAGGGAGTGGTGTTCATATGTACTGACGCCACGTTTACTATTTGAACCACAGGAGTTTGTAATCTGAGATTAGCCGGAGTTGGACAAGGACAGGTCGATTAGATATAGCAGTAGTCGAATCCTGTTCCGGGATTTTTAGCTGAGTTAGAATAAGATTTTAAGTCCCTTTGTTCTTAAAATAGCGCGAGTTGCACAACCAAGAGGATGATGTAGTACTCCAGAAGTATGTTTATTGAACGGACGGTGGATATTCATAAGGCTCCCACCTATGATTTCTGCTTCCACTAGTTGTGATGAGCAATTATTCCAGGAAGAACTGGTAGTATTGATATCCTTGCTGCCCAAGCTAGTCTTGTAATGGTCATCAGGTTGATAGATTAGGTACGAGTCCTCACGGAGTTGTAAAATCATAGAAAGTTTGAGGAATACGACACCATATTCGCAGGATGGCTGCTGTCTGTAAGAATTGTCGTAATTTATTAAAGTTATCGAATCAGGACCCTTGTCCAATGGCGCCCCATCTGTTTTTTTTATTTTGTTGCTTATCGTTTGTAGCTAATAAACTTGTTTTTTATAGAAATAAATGCAAAACAATTTTTATGGTGCAGTTCGATAAAATCATTAACACGATAACACTGCTCGTAATACCTTACTTTCCAGCGAATGTGGACGTCACACTAGAAAAGTGTTTATTGTACAGAGTGCCCACAAAAAGGGTCCTTGATTTCAAATAGTTATAAAATTTTAGTGACAACAGATACACCAAAATCAAACATTTTTTTATTTTCTAAAAAAGTTATTACACTTCTGTAATAGTTAAAAAACAATGATTTTTATGAGGCATTCACCTCACAATAATGCAGCTGGTGAAGTTTGCTAAAACAGAAAATATCGTGACGGTTCAGAGTGCATTAAAACGTAAATTTAATGTGCATCCGCCTACTAATAAGTAGATTTTGAAGTGGTACACGAACTTTAATGGCAAGGGATGCATCTGTGATCAGAGGAAGGGACATTCTGGCTGACCATCTGTCTCTGAGGAAGTTGTTGATCTCGTAAAGGAAGTCTTTTTGCATAGCCCAAAAAAGTCTACTCCCAAAGCTAGAAAAGATTTACAGGTCACGAAACATACGGTAAGTAAGATCTTATGCAAAAGTTTGCGATGTCACTCTTACAAGCTGCAGCTGATACAAAAGTTATACCCGCATTACTATGACAGTCGACTTGTATTTTGCGCTAATCTCAAGACGTTAATGGAAAAAGATTATACCTTCCTGTCAAAGATCGTTTTCAGTGATGAAGCGACCTTCCACTTAAATGGAAAGATCAACCGGCGCAATGTGCAAATATGGGGAAGTGAGGATCCACATCAGACCCTGGAGGTTGTACGGAATTCTCCAAAAATTAATGTGTTTTGTGCCGTATCAAAAGGGACTGTGTACGGCCCATTTTTCTTCCACAGAGGAAACCTAAATGAAGAATGTTACCTGAACATGCTAAGCATTTGATTGGTGCCACAACTAGTTGCTGAGGGTGGTGACTACCTCTTTCAGCAAGATGGAGCACCACAACACTGGCATCTCGACATCCGTGAATTTCTGAACAATCATCTGCCAAACAGATTGATTGGCCACGCGTGTGATGCAGACGATGTGTTTTGTAAGTGGTTCCCGAGATCACTTGACTTAAGCAGTTGTGAGTTTAATTTCAAGTCTCCTTTGGGGGTACGTAATGGGGGGGATGATTTGCAGGAAGGCATCACCGCAGCTATAAACTCGATAATGCCGGATTTTCTGCAGACAGTGTGGAACGAGATACATTATCACAATAACGTTCGTTGAGTTATAGGAGGGACACACCATATTTTTATTTATAACATAAACAAAAACATTTAAAAATATTTTATTTTTGTGTATCTGTTGCCACTAAAATTTTTATAATATTAAAATATCTTTTTATTTTGTAACTATTTGAAATCAAGGATCTCTTTTGTGGGCACCCTGTATTATGAAATTAATTATAACAACCTTTCTGCCTACGTGTTACATTTTCCACACTTTAGAAGAGAATCTGCTAACAAAATACGGGTTTCCGTGTTCTCTCTCTCATTTATAATCTAATTCTTTATACAAGAAAGAAAGTCTTCATGTTAATTCTTACATACGCAACTCATACATTACTCACAGTAGACATCGTTTAATAGATTCCAAGGGTTAAATGAATTACCATCATTATTAAGTAATGGATGCACATAATTCTTTGAATCTTGAAATGCGTATGTGAGCTATTTAAGTGTATATCGGCTTATTAAGTTAGAATGTTTCTTATTTCAGATTTTGCACACGCATTATCTAACAGCACATATTGCGAATATATATACTATATGCATTATCAAAAACCACAGGTTGTGTACGCATTTAACCTCATGTATCGCAATAGCAGCTTTTTCTATTTTCAACCTTTTTTAAGACGTCGTGACCTTTTACTCAATTTCACAATATTCTCCGGACATTTGCATCGGTATAGGAATTAAAAATCGAAGTTTTTGTTTCTTTTTGTCTTTCCGCTGGGTGTCTATCAGGAGAGCTCCGAGTAGAGCCTGGCCTATTTTGAATAGAGAATGCTTAAAATATGTATTCACTTTCAAGAATCTCCTATTAAAAATGGACCAAGTTTCAAAAGGACTCCTACAAGGCAATTTTATTGGAGACACCGTATTACACCACGTGTTTGGTAACTAAATTTTGATATAGAAGCAGTGTTCAAATTATTATTAGTTCATTCTTTAAAGAGTCTGTATAGCTGAATCTCCTTTCGTTTTAGAAATATTTTATTGAAACTTAGGGCAAAAGAATGAAATACAATTTGTTGCTATTAAAGAAAAAACGGTATGTAAATCTGCGAATTCATGAATTTAAACCAACATTACATTCAACCAGAAAGAATTACATAATTCAATTTAATGTTAGCATGTGTATGTGTGTGTTACATAGCTACGTTTTGCTTTGCAGTTTGTCCACTCGCATGGTTAGGTGCTTATTACATCACCGAAAAAAAATATTTTGTCTTGTCTAATGGAGCAAAATTAACGAAGTTCAACACGTTTGATCCAAATTGAATGTGTTTAATTATATTAATTACGCACCGTGAAGTTAATTAACATATATCTTTAGGATAAAATTTCCATAATGAATATAAAAATAAGTTCATAACCTGAATGAAATTCTGAATCAGTTTTTATTACTAAACTTTTTCACTTCAGTCCATTAATATAAGGGTGGTAATTAATAAAAGAATCAGGACATTTTTCACTTTCAGTGAATATACTTTAATTACACATCGCTGACTTAAGTCACTATAATACTTCGCTTAAGTTTAGTAGCCATGTTTATTATCTTAAAAAAAGGAGAAGGTTCCTGGATCCTCGAAAAACGTCAAAGGTTTCTGAACTGGGTTCAGTAACTTTAACGTTTTTCACAAAAGCAAAATGTGAAAAAATTCGTAGCATAAAATCATTGTTTGTTCTGCCTATCGCGACATTTTATATTAAAAATAATTTAATATTAGTTCTATTTCAGGTACTATATTTTAGAGAACATTATTGGCAAAAATAGAGGTTATAATTACTGCAGAGTTAAAATAATTTGTCGATTTAGAGAGGTCAAATGATCATGAATTTAATGGAGAAAACATTAATGTTTTGTATTTTCGTGGCCAAATTATGTCAATAAATTTAAGGGATCTATTAAAATTTAAAACAAATCAATATTACTTAATAGGTTAAAAAAGTTTAATATTTTTATAATACTTCTTACTTCAAAATAATATAAATTTAATCCAATAATTTTCTTGCAGATAGTCTCAGAAATTAAAATTTTTTCAAAACAATTTCTAAAACTAATCAGTAAAATGAAATGTATATTACACGTTACTATTTACATATAATTCTTTGTAATTTACTAATTTTTATTTAAAAATATCATTGAGTAGTTAAACACCCAAAGTGAAGTAAACTAAATATAAGAAAAAACAATGACGAGCGTATGATTCAAAGCTGAATAGAGAGTATCACTGGTAGAATATAAATGTTCTATACCTAGCGTAAAATCCATTCTGTATAACGTAATAATTAAGATTCAATACTGTTGTGTGGTGCTAAGCCGATTTTATGGATTAAGATATAGCGCGCACATTTCAATGGATGAAGTATAAAAGAATCCCAATATTATGTCAAGCAAAATTTATATCATTTTTAATTAAATGAATCACTACGGGAGATAGTACCATTTAATTGTATAAAATTATAGTTTATTGAATAAGTAAATATTAATAGTTCTTACCAAGATGAACGTCCCTGTATGCTACTTTCACAGCATGGCTATGGGCATTATTCAGAAGAAACCAT
>QLNU02015270.1:18798455-18809073 GCA_006491805.2 Dysdera silvatica
ATATGATACATAATAGTTATAACATAAAATCCTGTATTTAATATTTCCTCTTCGTAGGTTTTAAGCTGTTTCAATAATTTTCTTTTAATTTTATTTCAAAATTAATTTCCTAAATATAGGAACGCATAAAAACATTTTTATAAATTAATGAATTTTATTGCTGATTCATAGTTTACACAAATATGAGACTTAGATTAATAAAGGCCAAATCGTATTAAGGATAATTAATCAGTTCCTATTTAAAAGACGACAAATTATAATATAGAAGAAAAATATATAAATTTTTTATAGTTATTCCAAATTAGTAGTGAATATTTATTAAATAAGGAAAAAAAAGTAAGTAGGTTCATAATTACAATTCCGAAAATGTAAACAAAATTCGTGAAATACAGGGTTAGGGCTACTTAATGAGGGCATTCAAATGATTAATTTATGAAGACTTAGTTAAGGTGCTCAAGAGATTTTTTTATAAAAATATAATTAAATTATCTAAGTATTTTAGTTACCAGATTAACCCAATTACGTTAAATAAAAATTTCGATGTTCAAGAGCAAAGATAATTAGCTCATTTATTACTTATATATATATATATATATATAAAAGTACACATATGAAAGGTTAATTTTTCCATAATTAAATACTTATGTTAAATTTCTTGATATTTTGTTGTTTTCTTCGATTTCCATAATTGCCATTTTCGATTCTTTTTGATATCTTAAAAGTCTATAATATAAACAAATGCTCAGAATATTTAGGAAAAAATTGTCATGATTTATTACAAATTTTCTAAAAGAAAACTAGGATTAGAGATAAAAGTTCGACGTATATAAGGCTTATAAAGCAAACTTAAAAATTTCGACTTACAACATTTAACAGAATACTTCATATTCAACCGCAATCATACCCTTGGATTTTATTCAAATCAACAATTCGTATCGTTGGGGATAATGTGGGAATATAGTGAAACCCCCTTAGCAAAAAAATATGTAGGGGACACTTGCTGGACAGCAAAACTTGTCCGTAAATGAAGGGTGACCGGAAAAGGTGGAGTTATTCTGAAATAGATGAAATATTATGCTTCAATACTTCAATACAGAAATACTTCATTTCGAAACTTGGGTACTTTTGAGCACATATGGTAAGTTTAAGAAAACGAACGTAAAAATTTGTTGAATGAGTATATCACTAGATTTTTGCAACAAAACGTTAAATATTAAAATTTATTTGTCTTGGAAAAAATTAGTTAGAAGACGTTTGGTGAATTTTACTTAGCAGTCCACCACTTTTCCATTGTTACACTTACAAGAGAATGCCTTTAGCTTTATGCTAGCTTACACAGTATCTGTGGTAGTCGAGATAAGAATATATGAAATTGCGATAATTTTTATGATATTTTTATTAGTTTTGTTCAGTGTATCAGTGTATTATTTAATATCAAACTTTTTATTAAGCATTAGTCAATTGAATCAGCGAAGCCGAATCATTTGCCTCTCTTTGTTAACAGGAAAGAAAATTCTCCTTAGCTCTTATCCATTTTATCCATAATTTATTGTTGAAAGAAACGTCTTTAGTGAAGACCGAAGTTTAAAGTATTTTGTCTTGTCTGTACAGAGCTTCTAATAGGAAGGTCTAATAAAATGAATCATGAAACAGTGTCAGTGTCCATACCCGAGGGCCACCGCTAAACAGGGGTTTGAAATATAATTTTGTAAATCAGTTTTTTATAAGGAACTTTTATCTGACCATAAAAATGGGGTGACCGTATCTGAGAGGGTGCGTAATGAGAGATTACACTGTATTAGATTACCAAATACTCGCAAAGAAATTTTTTTTGGCGCTTGATGAGATTCGAACCTACGTTTCCTTGATTGCTTGTCAAATGCTCTAACCATCAAGGCACAGTTTTCAATCATTCTCTCTCTGTGAATGATTGACGTCTATAGTTTAATGGGTAGAGCACTGGACTTGCAATCGGAAAGATGTGGGTCCGGGTCCCACTAGGCGCCAAAAAAATCACCTTTTTTTGCGAGTATTTAATCATCTAATAATCTTGAATGTCAAAACGTGACGCATCGACGTGTTTCCGACAAACGAATCTTTACTTTAGTTGCCGAATTTGAATTTCAGAATAATATTTTATAATGTAATTAAGTTTAATGCAAGTAAATGTCACTAATTTATAAAATGTAGCTAAATATTATAAAAAGCAATGCTGAGTGCATTCATTTATTTCGCGCTCTGTTATTTATGGTCATGGTTTAAAATGCAGAAAATGAAGAAATATTTTCAAAAGAACGTAATTATTTTTAGTTTAAAACCTAGGGTATCCAGACGAATTTTTGGTGCACATTTCTTTCATTAATTGCATATAAAATGTACAACTTAGTACAAAATTACTACTAGAATAGTTTATGGTGCATTGCATTCCATAAAACACAGCAAACTTCCCACTCTTGATTTTGTGAATTTCAGGAAACACTGCCACTAATTGCGCTAGATTGTATAACTTTTGTGATTTCTTTTAGTCGCATCCAGTTTCTTAGCATCGCAAGAGATCTTAGGTTACTGAAGTGACAACGTGTGTACCTAGCTTGCATTAATTTGGATTCAACTCAAAAAAACAAAAAGAATACCAATTTTACCGAATAACTCCTCAGTCTATTCCTAGGATTCATTTATTTTGGTTCTTAAAACATTAGGATTCCTAGGAAAATTGTAGGCCCCGTTGAAATACGAACTCCGTTGTCCGTACGCCATGGAATACGAACCAAAAAACTATCGCTTGTATTTGTATGTTCGTTATAATCGAATTCCACATTATTCTCAAATTTAATTTAATGCAAACACGTCTTTTGAGACGGAAGAACTGGAACACAGAACGAAATATTTTCTTCTTACTACTCGCATCTTATAATTTTGTGTCGCAAAACTGTTTTTTTTTCTTTGGGAGCAACACCGTTGCTGAAACTCTAATAGAAATGGAAGTGGATGTAAGAGGCGTGGCAAATTTCGATGTCGAAAATGGGTTTAAATATTTAGTTTATCATTGTAAGCCTCGTGAAAACATTACTACAAATTGCACTTCATTGTTTTGCAGCTGAAAAGGCTCCTGGATTGGTTTAAATGTTGAAAAATCTATTTATCGCAGCAGTTGCGCTTCAACAAAGGAAGATAACAAAGTAATGCAAGGTTTGAGTTCAGGTTCACGTTTATTGTACATCGTGCTTCGTACGTAATTTTGAGACCATGCCATTACTTATTTTAGAATTGAACATTTTATAAAAAACATTAGAAACGTGTGCTATTATATTTAAAATAAAGCGCACATTTATTTTTATTATAATAACTTTTGGGATATTACGTTTAAAAATTGCTAATACAGCATATATTTTAGCTCCGTATATTATTTAGTAGTAAGTATTTGATGAATAAATTATTAATGTTTACTATAGTACATTTTTAAAGTAATTAGAAAAACCTACACATTCAAAAATAACTTACAATTTTATTAAATTGAATCATTAATAATTAATAAAAATACAGCAGCACACTGACATGTTATTATGTAAATATTATTATAATATAATTATAGTGTAATGGTCAAGAAATTATATATAATTTGGCATTATACTCACATTGCACAGATAAGAATTATTTGTAAATTTTAAAACCTTTAATTTATTCTATAAATTTAAAAATTCCTTAAATACAACAATTTTTTGTAAAGCTCTCGAAACATGGTGCTATAATTTATATCAAATATATATAATAATCATGCACATGTAAAAGTATTTGCAAATACTATATTTTCCAGCCAAATGAAATACAATATTTGCAAATGCTTTCACTTGTGCATAATTATGGCTGTTGAATTTGCATTAAAATAGTTACGAAATCTGAACAAACATAATTTTGAGGAGGGTAATAATGTCTTAAAAAATAGGAGCATATTTTGTTTTTAAATTATCATTTCAGACATTCATTCTAAGTACAATTACTCTTACGTACCATTAAATATTGTATTATCGTTTAGTGTTTAGTTAAATTAATGAAATGATTTTGAAAACATTTTAATATTATCGCATTTTCATGTTCTTCTCTAATCAGAACCCTTTTTGAGATTTTCTTCTGAATATGAAGTTGAATTGTCTACTCTCTCTTTTCCTTTATATTAAAGGACTAACATTTCGTGATTCAGAAGCCATAAACCACAAGGAAAATATTAATTTCGTTTCGAAATGTATTCTTGCTACCATACTTAACCGTTTCGTGGTCGCTTTCGTCACCGGAGGTCATTGCATTTTCGATTTCGTCAGAATTTACGACAAGCCATTAAACTTTAAGAGAGTTTTATGTAACGTACCTTGTTTTAAGATCTTTCTTAGAGTTTCCGATTGCTTGGAAGCGAAAGTATTAGGTGCGACAGTAAAAATGCCCGTGGCTTCGTCTATTAGGTTTTCACTAACAAGAATTTGAAAATTCAAGATTGAAACTTAAATATGCTCATTAATTTTGCCTTACAAATAATCAACTATGGGAAATTTAACGGCATCTATATACATCGAACACCTACAAAATTCACAAACGTTCAACACATTCTTATATTTTATTATTAAATATTTACCATGTTAATAATCCAGTAAAACTTCCTTTAACGGGCACCTTTAAGCTATGGTAACCTCCGTAAACAGGCTAGGTATTAATGCAACTGACCACTTTCCATGGGACTAATGTCACTGCTAAGTTCATAACAAAGACTTTAGAATAATCCACGCCTACCCATTGATGTATTAGGAGAAATGTTTGAAATTACCTGTTTGGCTTTAAAATATGTTTTCAAATCAAAATGTCACAATAAAGAATATAGTATCTGGGAAAAAATATTTGGCAGCTTCTGCTATATTTTATATAATCCAGGAATCGGAGAAATATAGATAGGGCGAGGAAGGAAAAGGTGATGAGGAGGCGAAACAGAACATGGAGCAATCAAAAAATTCTGGTATCGAACATATTCCGCTATTTTTCAAACTTTCTAAAGATTAAAACTTTATTTTGAATAAAAATAATGAGTTTTACATAAATACAACAGCTGCTATTGTGTGTTTAGTAGGTATATTTAACATTAAAAAACGCATTCGCAAAACATTGATATTTTTGCATAAATTAAATTAAATGGAGATCACTACGTTTGGAATTAATATTTATGTCTTTGTTGATAATTTTTATTAATATTGAACTTCTAAATAACAATCATCTCTGAAGGACAATTCCTTTTGCAGGGTTCCACGTGTAACCATTATTAAGGTTTCAGCATATATGTAACAATAAATTTTATGTGAATGTAAACGTAATTTTAAGTCCAAGAAATCGGAGAGAGAAACATGAATAGTTTTTTCGAAGGAGTGATTGAATGTTAATAGAGATTCTATGAAAGGGAAACCATACGTTTATTCTCCGCTTATATATTTAGCCTCCTCTTCATTATCTCTAATCATTGATTTATGTTTAATAATCATGGCACAGAAGACATTTAACGTGTATGTAAATGACTATATGTTTTCTAAAGAAGAATATTTGGAGAATATCTTAAGAATATTTAAGGAAATTTAAAGGAAGGAACAATTTATCAACCATCTTATCAAACTCATAACTTTCACTGAACGAGCTTCATGTGTGTTTCCATCCCCATACTTGTTTCCTCGACGAGCTGTTAATGTCATCCTTGGATTTTCTTTCGTATATTGTGGCGAAAAGCGGAGATAAGCTCAGGGTTTCTTACTCGAGGGCAATTCTTCGATAAGAACACCAAAGTTGAGTGAAAATAGTCTACTTTAAGATAAGTTTCCTCTCTGCTCATACGCTACATGAAACAGCGAAACTCACGGTTTTGGGGAGCAAGCAACCCATTTTTTTATTGTTCATGTTATTATTTTTGATGAGACATACATCAAATTTTGCGAGATCACCTGTCAAATGTTCAGCTATTTTTATGAAGTTCATTCCATAGGATCGCAGGTCGATCAATTTTGTGGCACGATGGCAATTTGATATTTACTTTAAACCACGTTTAAAGCATTTGAACAAAGATAAATTTATCTTATAATCGATTAATACTTTAAAATATGTTATCGCAGCATTATGATTTTCGCGGTAAATCGTCCAATCTTCTTCTTACTTGAATTTTACATGCATTGGTAAAACTATTACAACACACATTGCCTGAATGTAAGTAAGTAGTAAAACCTTTTATCTTGAATCTCTTTCGAGATGAAAACTTCGAAATGGAGAAGTTTCAACATTTGAAGGTATTAAAAATAATTAAAACAACATCGAAACAGTATCTATAATGATTTATTAACAAAAAATCAATGAGTGTCAGCGAACAAATCAGTCGCCCTTCTTGAAAATACTGAATGAAAATACTGATGTGTTCACCCGAAACTCGTTGTTTTTTGTAAACAAATCATTGTATATACGGTTTTAATGTTGTTTAAAATATTTTTAATATATTTCACGTATCAATTCATTTCTTACCACTTATTTTGAAGGTGTATAGTCTTAAATGGGCGGTATTTTACTAATAAGTAATAATGAGTATAGGTATAAATGATATATTTTTTACATACATTAAGAAAAATAATTAAATAGTTTCTAACTCCACCATGATTTTGCTTGATTGGACAAGTTTCTGAAGGATAGAAATATTTACTAATACATCCTAGCTAATATCTTCTTGAGGTTCTAGGAATGTTTTTAATATCATAATGGCCTTCTCTAATTCTTTTGTGGTAATCCCATATTGATGAGTACCCTTCTGTTTCAACATCGTCTTGGCCAAAAACTTCTCACGCTTTTTATGATCTTCGTATCTAACTTCATTCATCATACTCCTGAGAAACCGTTCATTCTTCCGAATGTACTTCATTTGGCTTTCACTTAATGCACAGTGCTAACATATTTGTTTGTAATTGACATTTTAGTCCGTGATTGTGAATATACGGGTTTTGAGAGAAAATTATTCGAGATAAACATACGAGTGCATATTAAATTTAGAGAAATGTGTGTAAATTTCGAGGAATATATGCTGTCGAGATAAACGAATTTGAGATAAATAGTTCTTCTGTATATTGAGAGCCACTAATTTATTTTTAATCACGAGATCGATTTTGTTTTTGTTTTGAATCCTTGAAAGTTTCGAAATTGAAAATCCTTGTAGTAATTTGACATCACATAAAAAAATAATGCAGAAGTTTCAATATATTACTGAATAAAATTATCTAAATTTAAGAGATGACCCTAAACCACAAAGTGAAATAAATATTTATTTAGTTTATAAAAACTATATAACGTTTTAGGATAAATGTTTGTTATTTTCAAGAAATATACTTTTGGACTAAAAATCATTTCGATCTGAAAAAGTTTAACTCGTGGAAATAACTTATATGTGAATCAATATTTATTATTATCATTATCTTTTTAAACTAGTCTCTTTCCATTTCTCTATGGTTTCTCCAATTTCTTTCCGTAATAATTGATCCTGCGCAATTCGTTTCTATATAATTCCAACCGGTTTTTGTCATTATTTTATATAAAAGTAATATGCTTTTATATAAAATATAAAAGCATAAATCTTATACATTTATCTTATTTTCAATGAACAAAGCTTGCTATTTTTATTTTCTTCATAGGAAATTTTTAGCTATTTCCTCTATTTTTATATATAATATTTACAGCCGTATTTCCGTTCTTCAAACTAAATTCCATGGATTACTCAACACTGGAATCGGCAGAAGTTCTTCAGAGATTGCTCGATAACATAATATTTTAACAATAGACAATCTCCTTAAATACCAAATTTAAATTTTTATGTTTGGATTAATTAAGCGTGGAAATAACACAGATATCTCTTTACCATGTCTGCCGGGGCACGAACATGATACCAGAATGAATACAACTTTTAGACCGAACTTCGCGCGAATGAATTTTGGCTTATCGTGTGTCGCGTCACTGCGCTCTCGGGTGTGGAACTTTCTTCCGAATGAGCTGAGACATCTCAGCTCATTCGGATACTCACTATAAAGCTCACTATAAAGCTGAGACATCTCAGCTCACTATCCTCATTTAAAACACGTTTTCCTTTTTTGCTTAATGATTCATGAGTTTGTCTTCTCATTATATTCTTTTTTCTTTAATTTTTTTTATCTCATTTGTACACGGTTTATCATTGTTCTGTCTTGTCTCGCTGGTAAAGAACATGGGCAGTGTGAACATCGTCAGATGTAAAAGTTTTTACCCATGGCTACCCGGGTAAAATTTTCATATTATCGTATCATAGCTTAGTTATATGTTTTTGTAGAATTTTGCCTGAGATAAAGGAATTATTATTATTATTATTTAAATTATTCTATATAAATACTAGAAATATTTTTTGTGTTTCTAAAATTCCACTTGCTTTACAAAATCTTTAAATATTGGCGTTGTATGGAAATTGCTAAAATTATTTAATTACATGTGAACCAATGGTAGTATAGGTAGTAACACATTGGTAATACATGTAGCGTCGTTTTATTTTCATGGATAAATGAAAATTTTTGAGAAATATTTTATCAATCTATTTCAATTTTAGCTTACAAAAATGAAAACGTTATCAGAAAAGTGTATTTCTATTTCCATTAAAATGTTTGACGATTTCTTTCAATTGCAAATTTAGCTTGAGTGTAATCAATTTGGATTACTTTCTCTGTAAACAAAGATATTTTTTTCTAGCCTTTACGTAAAAGCTTAAGATTTTTTTCAAAAATATGTGTTTCATTTTTCGCCAGTTGTTTCTTACATACATAATTTAAATACTCGACTATTTATAGAACTAGGAAGTTATATCTGAAACGGTATTTCCCACTTTTCTGAGATGAAGCGAAATAAGTATCAAATAAGCTAAATTAAAATTGAATAATAATTATAGGAAGAAATTTGTGTTTTTTGGGTTCACTAGGTTATATGAGAACCGAATATCATATTCCTAATGCGTTAAAATTAACTTGTTTTTTTGTTTTCTTAGTTATTTTAATAATCAAAATATATTTGCATAATTTTCAATACTTTTACAGTATGTACAGTATTGGCTTGACGTTTAAAATAATAGTATAGAAAGGCGTTCGAAATTGTTCTTTTCCCACAGTAATTGCAATCGCTGCATAAATTTGGCGAATATTTAAAATCAATTAGTTTTTTTTTTTATAAAATAATTGCCAATGGGTAATATTGAGAGTATTTCAACTTTTTTCAAATTATAACATTTAAAGTATATGATTTTCTCCTGCAATGAACAACTTTCAAAATATAAAATTGAAGTGAAAATACGTCTTTTCCCTATCAAGAGCCTACTGTAAATATTTTAATATTTTTCTTTGAATAACGTTGCTCTCTATGCGGACGAACAAATCGTCTAATAAAATAATTTAAAACAGGGAAGCAGAAATATTTTTTCTTTATGTCTCCTGCTTTTCAATTTTTAAACCAAATTTATTAGTTCCAAATTTCGGATACGCTTAAAATTTTTACTTTTACTTTATCTCTTATTAATATATAGTTTATATTATTTAAGGAGACAGGACCTTTAAATTTTCAAAAAACAAAATTTTTTTATTTGTCTATCCTAATCTTTGAAAATTTATGATTGTATTGCAAAAAACCGCATCAAAAAATTCCTACTAGTTTTCTCAAAATATGAAAAACATCAGATCGTATATTTTCACTTTGTAGCAATTAAAGGGACTTCACGGTGTCAACAAACGTAATCATACTCTCAAAAGTCTTATTCACAGATTTTTAAGAGTTATATTCTTTTTTCTCCGTAATTAAGATTCAATATTACCGAGAAGAAGGGGATAATAACTGCTAGTATGAGGTAGACAACTTTACTAACATTCCAATGTTTACTTTTTCCGGCGTGTTTTCCATACATTATCAGGCAGCTTCTTCGATTGTGAATATTGTTATTTCGTTTTAGTTTTTTCGTTTGATCATTGCTACAATTCAATTTTTTGCTGTTTAATTTTGTTGTTTAATTGTTGTTACGTTTTGATTTCGTCGCTGTTAGTAAAAACGTTTCATTTTCTGCTTTTGCATTTGTGAAATGGATGAAAGCACTTCATTTGTAAAAAAACGTAAGCACACGGGCATATTTCGAGGCAATCAGCATGTGCTTGCTACCAAGAACCCTCGCCCTTCTAATCCTGTGAGTGCTTCTGCAAGAAAAATTGGTACAAAATCTGATTTTACGAACATAAATGACAGTTTTAGTGGCTATGTTGTTATTGACAAAGACCTAGTTCTACAAAATCTGGAAAAATGCCTATGTTGTATAAAATGCCATGGCACTGTTGTAATAAGCACACCTGCGTATGGCTTATCTGCCAAACTTTCAATAACGTGTAATAACTGTGATGAAATATCTACATTTCGCAACAGCACCATGCTTGGAGTGAAAAGAACATTGCGGAGATAAATAGACGATTCACTTATGCTATGCGCTGTGTCGGTATAGGGGATTCTGGGTCGAAAACCTTTTGTGGGGTAATGGATCTGCATCCACCAGTTACCCAGAAGGCTTACGAGA
>QLNU02015270.1:18809173-18826572 GCA_006491805.2 Dysdera silvatica
TACACACACACACACACATTTCATACATATACATAGATATACATTTCATAAGATAACCAGTGACACATTTTATAGGATAATCAGTTTTACATTTTCTATGACAAGCAGTGATGCATTTCATATAATAATAAGTGATACATTTCATATTATAACTGTTGATACATTTCATATTATAACTGTTGATACATATCATATGATAATCAGTAATACATTTTCTACGATAAGCGGTAATACATTTCCTGTTATTTAGAAGTCCGAATGTAGTCAACGTGTTAGTAATGTAAGAAATGGGGAATACATAACAATCATATATTTAGGATACAATTTTTATCAACGTTTTTTAGGCGTAGTAATATTAACGCCGATGTTATGGCATGGTTAGATGGTGAAACGTTCACAAAGAAAAGAAAACAACATTTCTTTTCTTTACGAACGTTTCACCATCTAACCATGCCATAACATCGGCGTTACTATTACTACGCCTAAAAAACGTTGATAAAAATTGTTTCTTAATTTAATCTGCGTAGTGTTCGACTTGCATGAAGAATCAAATATTTATTACAATAAGTAGATTTTCAAGTATCCTGTGTAATTTGGACTGCGATGAATCTTGATCATCAGAAATTGATCAAATTTCACGTCAAAGTTTATTGATCAAATTGACGTGACAGTTCATTTATCAAATTACACGTCAATGTTCATTGATCAAATTGACGTGAAAGTAACTAAGGAGACTCCAAGCACTGAAAGAAGAAATATGATCCTTTCTACAGTCACATCGTATTCGTTGACTTCAAAATTGTTCATTACGATATTAAATTTAATACTTTGCTATATAAATCAAAAATAATAAAATATAATTTAATAAAATGTTTTTTCTGACGTCCACCATTTTGATTATCTACTTTTCTGTATCTGATGGTTAGACTGTCAGATAATGGGGGATGTTTATTCAATTATTCCTCATAAACAACACCATGCCAAGGGTTTGATGTGACCTACAATTTATTAAACGCAACCAAGCTCTGATGGAATCCGAAGGTTGGGGATATAACTACCTCTCTAGGAGCGTTGGCTTGCCCCCCCCCCAACTTGGTGAAGCAATTAGTTTATAAGTGTAATTGTATTAATTTATAAGTGTAATTGTATAAGTGTAATTTGTATTAATTTACAAATGTAAAAAGCCCTGCAGTTGAAAGTTAGGCCTTCGGTGAATTACGATAATACTAAAATTATATTTTTCTTTTAAACTATGAAATCTGGAAGGAACTAGTTATTTTAATAAAAATAAATGATGATGATTTCGGATGATTTATTTTAAGATCCAGCATCTTATATATATAAAAAAATAATTTCAAAGTCTTGATTGCGTTGTATCTTTTCCCATTATTAAAGTGGATAATTTTAGAACCTTATAAAAAATCTAAATTTAGCTTTTTTTTTTCAAATGAATCATTGAACAAATCGATCTGTTCTACTAATTAATGGAGGAAATATTATTAATTTGGTTTCACAAAAAATTGTCCCCTACATCCGAAATAAATGATAGAGAAGAATAGAATATTAATATAAAGCGAAATTAATATGGCATAAAGCAATTACCGTTTCAGGAATAATTCATAAAGAATTCTAGAGACGAAAATGAAAAAATCCTTAATATCCTCGAAAACGATGACGTCATTAAAGAGTGATCAATTTTGCATAGCAGAAAAAAAGGAAAAAGACAAAAAAATAAGAAAAAATGTCTTCCAGAGACCACATAAAAAATCATTGCAAAAAGAAACGTCATAAACAAAAGAAAAATTCATTTCCACCCCACATTGGATTATCATTAGGAAAATGGAAATACGCAATTTTTTGTGAACACGTGACCTGAAAAATTCAGAAAATTTTAAAAATAATATTTCTATTGATTATTATCCTGCTTGGTTTTTTCCGTTATACTATTTTTAGTTCCAAAAAACCTAGTATTTTGTTATATTAAATGCATTTTGGAGACAATTTTGTGTTCGAATATTATTTCACCTCCAGATTCAAATTATGACACCAACAGATTCTTTCCTGAACACTTTATGATATTTCGAGAATAAATTTCTATCACTTCACGTTTTTTCACTCGAGCTAGAATCTCTCTTTTTTTCACTCACTCATTGGATTTATCCACATTAATTGGACTCAAAATCTCAAAACTATATAACAATAAGGACGCAACAATTAAATGAATTCAATTTAAGCATTCGACATAAAGAACTCAGGTCGACATAACGGTTTGATTTCACGCACATGCACTGCCGGGCCAAAATTGCGTATTTTGATATTTTATTGTCCCAGTGTGCATTCTTCGTGGTAATATTTTTACGTGTTCTTGCAATATTCCAATATTTTTTAATGAGCAGATCGGCGTTAATATTTCGCAAAGGTACTTGATTAATGAGAGAGGTGTTGAATTATTCCTTCGCTTTTTCTCAGCTATAATTCTCATCCCTTTAATAGGATTGATTTCTAATCTTTGTTACGGCCAATTACGGGTGTATATAAATACGGCATAGCAAATACGGGTGAACGATGCCCCGTGTTGCTGGAATCAATCTTTTACAAGTTGAGCCTGATGAAACCTAGCATTGTTATTCTAATATGTCCAGTGGAAGAAAAAATCAATTGATGGAATAAAATGAATATTTGATATTTTCAGATACTCATCTGGCTTCATTTAACTACTGAATTATTATATATACTGATATATATAATATATGTTAAAGTAAAAGGGCTGAAATGGCGATGGGCTGGGCATATTGCAAGAAGAACTGATCAACGATGGACAACAGAAATTCTGAACTGGATTCCAAGAGACCACCGAAGACCTAGAAAACGTCCTCAAACTAGATGGGTGGATGAAATAAGAAAAGAGGTTGGGGTGACGTGGAAGCGAATGGCTCAGGATAGACTTGTGTGGAAAGCATTTGGAGAGACCTTCATCCAGCAGTGGATAGATAATGGTTGAATATGATGATGATGATATATATATACTGAATATATATATACTGAACATTTAACTACTGTCTTGTTGAATCTTGATCCGATGAACAAAAGCAACGTTTATCGAACACTCTTTCCTGATACGTGTACAGCAGATAGTGTGTCTAAATAGTCCAATACCTCATGAGGTCATTTTTTAATCCTGATGATTCCATTCCCTCATGTTGAAATCGAGTAATCCTGAACACCTCGGACCACATTAATTTTCCCCTAAGACTCAGAAGTAAAATCATTATATTCTTTTGTAAATTGGAGTCTCTTTTTTTTATTAATTTTACTAACAACTAGTTTCAACACAGCTATTTTATCCCAATTATTTGAGTTTTTGTCTCATTATGCTAGCAAAAATGGCCATACTTCTACTGTGGAACATGGTTGTAAGTTCTGAAATCGAAATTTTGCGATTAGATTATATTAAACGTTTAACCCGCGAGAACGCGCGCCGATTAGAGGAACGCGAAGACGCGCGTAGAGTTCTTTGCACGCCAACTGATTATACAGAATTATTTCATCAAAAATGTCCAATTTGATAAGGAACAATAAGTTGAACCTTCTCTTCGTCACCTTACCCTAAAAAATGTGACTTTTAAAAAGAGTTTGGCCAGTTTTAGAAGCAATGGTGGGCTGTTCTTTTTCACAAATTGTAAGTTGTGGGGTGTGAAACACCCGCGTCCGCTCTCGCGGGTTAAATGTTCTTCAGTCACTATTATTCAATAACTCTTCTAGACAGCACGTTATCCACGAAGTGAATGGTTCACCGCCAAGATTCAATAATATATATATATATTCCAAGATTCAATAATAAATCTGTTCCAAGATTCAATAATAAATCTGTTCCAAGATTCAATAATAAATCTGTTCCAAGATTCAATAATAAATCTGTTCCAAGATTCAATGAAAAATGTGTTCCAAGATTCAATAATAAATCTGTTCCAAGATTCAATAATAAATCTGTTCCAAGATTCAATGAATGTGTTCCAAGAATCAATAATAAATGTGTTCCAAGATTCAATAATAAATCTGTTCCAAGATTCAATAATAAATCTGTTCCAAGATTCAATAATAAATCTGTTCCAAGATTCAATAATAAATCTGTTCCAAGATTCAATAATAAATCTGTTCCAAGATTCAATAATAAATCTGTTCCAAGATTCAATAATAAATCTGTTCCGAGATTCAATAATAAATCCGATCCAACCCCGATGTGTGCCACATGTGGGAATCCATTAAATGTTTTACATATTTAATCATTTGTACGAATTTTAATCAGCAGCATTCATTAGCGGTCAACCAAAATAATTTTACCCTTCATGACATTTTATGTGACTCTTTTGATTATGAAATCATTTTAAGTTTTTATCTAGTATTAGCTTTTTAAATCTCATCTGAGTTTCCTACATCGCTTTGTCTCTTTCTATTTCTGATACAATCTTGCCATTTTAGTTTTTAATTTATCTCTACATTAAAATCATATGTACGGTCTCACCTTGCTTGGCGCAGAATCACCATTGTTGTCCTTGCGCCATAAAAATACAACCAACCAACCAAATCTAATTTAAGGTTCAACAATATATTCCAAGATTTAATATTAAATCTATCCCAGGATTCAATAATAAATCTTTTTCAAGATTCATAATACATCTATTTCAAGATTCAATAATGAATTTATTCCAAAAATTCAATAGTAAATCTATTCCAAGACTCAATAATTCAATGATTGAGAATTTAACACTCTTGCAATTTTTCTGCTGTTGGTTCCGGCTTGTTATTTGGCCGTTACTAAACGCCATAATGTCCTTTCAACGACCACCTATGACGTCTTTAGCCATGATTGCTTTGAAATTATCAACAGTATGATTTCTCAGCTAAATTTGTAGGTTATATGGCGTGTAAAATTAATCACATCTTTTGAAACCCTCAACCAAGCATTCCTTCTACAGTACTTGCATTTTTAAAGTGACACCGCGATATTTCCCCATTTTTGTCGAGGTAGTATATGTTTCGTGATAAAACATTTGATTATCTATGAATACTCATAGTTAAAACCCACGAACGCATAATATTTACGACTATAATTTTAAACTAAATGGCATGTTATTAATAGAAAAGTATATAAAATACTTTTATTAATAATTAAATAATTATTAAAAGAATATATGTAAAAATTATAAGCATCAATGAAAATTATAGATAAATTTATAGGCATTATTGAAAAATTACAGGTATCGTGATTTTTATTTTCATTAAAATTTCTGTAAAATACGAATAAATAGCCAACACTAGCTACAGCCTTCCTTTAGCACTTCAAAATTCACTTTGGATAACCTTTCTCGGGGAAGTGACATGTAGATATTTACACATATTACAAATGCAGATTACATGGTGCGTATCATGAAATCTAATTCATAAATTGGCTTTGGAGCTGTATAAAGTGTATTTGCTGGTAAACGATATCACTGGAGTATCAATTGTAATTCCTAATTTAACAAACTCAGAATTTACAGTAAAACCTTTAAGCATATACACAATTTTAACTGTAATATTCATCTGTGAAATTAACCGACTTTCCTAAGGCTACTATCCTAAGTGACCAACATCTTGCCATTCTTAATGTTGTTCCGTAAGTCCAGTTAATTGAGTTCATAATAATGTTAGTACTTAAACATAAACCTTTTCTGTGCCTGTGTGTTTCTATAAAAAATAAAAAGCTATCCAGGAGGAAAAGCGGAATGCTTTTCGCACTTTTGTGGATGGCCTTGGTGCAAAGATGCTGCAGCAGATCTTGCAGCATAGATGTTGTTAAAGCTCATTGGTTTCTTTCTAAATTAAATAATCAAACTGAGAAAAGGAAAGAGCCCATTAATACAGACAACAAATTTTAAACTTCTGAAAATAAGATTGCGGATTCCTTTTACAAATATTTTGCCAATATTAGTAATTTTAAACCAGCTAACAAAGTCAGAAGGAATATGTTGAAACATCCTATTGCTTGTCTTGGCCAGTGAAAAGATGAAATTTTCAACTCACCCTTTACGGAATGGGAATTGGTGAAGTCTTAGGAGGTTGCCACATAGAAAATCTGCTGCTCCAGATGGAATTCTGCCTGAATTCCTATCCAATCTCGGTGAAAGCGCATTGAAAGTTTTTCTAAAACTCATAAATTTCATTTAGTCAAGGGAATTGCCAAGTGAATAGCGAAAGGCTGAGATCATTCCGATTCTCAAAAACGGAAAAGACCCTAGTGCCATTAATAGCTATAGACCAATCTCACTTACCAATGTAGTTTGCAAATTAACCGAGGGCTTAGTTGTTAACAGACTGTGGTTCTACTTGGATAAATTTGGTTATTTCTAGGATAGACAAGCTGGTTTTAGAAATCATAGAAGAACTATGGAGCAGGCAATAAGGCTCACTCAAGAAATCAAAGATAGTTTTCAGAGTAAAAAGAGTACTACCGCAATATTTGTGGATTTTGAGTCCGCGTTTGACAGATTATGGTGAAGAGACCTGTTAAATAAAATTATTGATTTAGGAATCAGAGGAAAATTATACTGCTGGATTAAATCCTTTTGGCCCAGCGATTTATCAAGGTGAAGTATGGTGAAGCTGTTTCGCGATTTAAGTAAACTAAGCAAGGACTACCTCGAGGATAAGTTTTGAGCCCCATTCTGTTTAATATCATGATTAATGATGTTATCCAGAAAATTATCTTACCTAATCCAGGTGTACAAGCCCTGCTCTTTGCCGATGACCCAGTTCTGTGGGCTTCCAGTACCAATATCCAGGCTTTGCAAAATACACACAATAAGACTTTATGCAATCTTTTTGATTGGTTTTATAATAATGAAATGATTATAAATATTCAAAAAACCGCTTTAAATTGTGCACCTTAAGTATTATACCAAGACATATAACCCTTTCTTTTGGCCAACACCTTTTGCTCAGAACTGATGGTGCTTCTTATTTTGAAAATTATAGATTCGACATTAAGCTGGAACAAGCAGGCCTTAGGATTGCCGAGAAGAGTACATACTACTGAAAAGATTGCACAAGATGAAAAGACTGAAAAGTCTACACAAGATGCGTACTATTGAAAAGATTAAATGACACCAAATGGGCCGGGTCGAAGAACCTACTTTGCACAACATATAAAGTCTACATAAGACCAGCAATCGAATATGGTTGTGAATTATTCACTACTGCTTCTATGTCCACCTAGTATAAAATAGAAATCCTTCAAAATCAGGCCTTCCGGATGATTATAGGTGGAGCACGATCAACTCTTATTGAGGCTATGCAACTGCAGACGGGCCTGGTGCCCCTGAGCGACAGAAGATAGAGAGAATCCCTAAGTCTGTGGTTGAAAAGCTCATGAGACATGACAATTTCTGGACATCATATAGACCAGTATCGACCAGGTTGAAATTACAAAAAAAACCCTTTCTTAACTTTGACCAGCGAGCTAATGGTTAAATTCGACATTCCACTAACTGAGCGGCAGACAGTGATCTGCAACAAAAGTTTTCACAGGGTCTTAAACTTGACAGACTAAAGCCTTGGTTTAATATATCCTATCACCAAAAAGCATTCCCCAGAGGTGGAACTGAAGACAATGGCATTGGCTACAATTTCGGAACTCTACCCACCAGAGACTTGGTTTCACGTCTACAGAGACGACTTTGCATCCGAGGCCATTAGAAATGCCGGCGGTGGAGCCTATGCAAAACATTTCAAGCTTCATAACGCAGTCAGCACTTACGGCAATAACTTTGATGGGGAAATGGGTGCAAAAGTTTTGGCTCGTAAGTTTATTAAAATTGGAATTGAAAGAAAAGTTGTCATTCTTACAGATTCACAGGCAGCAATTAAGGCTATTATATCAATAACAAACTGTTCCTCTGCTGAAACTCATCTGTTATATCAATAACAAACTGAAACCCTGCTACAAGTAATGTAGTGATCAATGACCTGATTCATAACGCCCTACATATCGTTCTACAATGCATTCCTAGCCATTGTGGAATATATATATGGTAATGATATGACAGACAGACTGGCAAAGGCTGGATCTGACTTATGCCAGCCTAACCTACCTGTATAGTACCACACTATAAAAAATATTATAAACATTAAAGTAAAATCTTTTGACCTTAAAACATGAAACCAACATCAAAGGGAAAAGCTGAGAACTCTGCTAAACTCACAGATTCCTTGGGATCTGCCGAGAGCGACAGGCGTGGCTTGCTTTAGATTGATTACGGGCCATGAGTATTTGCAGAAACATTTACATAGACTTAGTTTGGTATAATCGCCCACATGATCACTCTGTGAACTTTCTGACATGGATAGAACCCACCTCAAATTGTGCCCAGGAAATGAGGATGCCGCAGACCGCAACAGGAACGAAAATATCACTAGATATCCAAATTGTATTGGGCTACCAGAAATAGACTGATGGCTGAAAGGCTTTTGTCTGGCGTAGATTAAAAACAATAACTATAATATTCATCTGTGGAATTAACCGACTTGAGGCTACTAAGCCCTAAGTGACCAAAAATATGGACATTCTGAATGCGCTTCTGAAGTCCAGTTAATTGATTTCAGAATAATATTAGTACTAAAACATGAACACAACAAATTTTCCATGTCTACGTGTTTCTATAAAATTAAAAACAAAATAAAAACTTATACTAAATAACGTAGGATGTGTACTGTACCTTTCATAAATAATGAAAATAATTAACACATTTGTTCTAATATATTCTTCATTATTTTAAGATTTTCACTCTCTTAAGCTGCTTCTACACAGTCTTCAGGTGGCATATCTGTAACGTGTTTGTTTACGACCCAGAAAATCGGGTTTATGTCTAAATACCGTTTTCAAGGGCGGACGCGGAGGAGATTACAGGGGTCATGACCCCCAAAATATATTTTTTCACTGTAAAAAATTCCAACTTTCATGATAAATGAAGGGTGTTATTCCAAGACCATGGCAAATTCTGTCCTTGACCCCCAAAATGAAAGCCTGTGTACGTCCCTGGTAGTTTTTCTATTTATCCAGAGTGTAATTCGGTAAAGGTTAGGATTCTTAAAAAAAATGCATGTCTTAGAACAACATGGCTTTGTATCTGTTCTTACTCCATATAACTCCAATAAATGCTTGTCCTTATTTTTGTCCCTCATTCTTATTTAAATATTCAAATTTCGATTATCAAAATTAATTTTAAATATTAATAAGAATTTTATTAAAAATAATTTCGAAATATCCTAATTTCGATTCCACCATAAATATCCTAACATATAGGCCTATTTTGCTGGCTACTAATTACTTGTAGTAAACTACAATATAGTAATAATAAAAAATGTACACGGTCCTTTTTAAAGTGGATAGTATCCATCTTTATAAATCTTCACCGATGCTATAAAAATACGCCCCGATGACTTTGTGTGTTGAGCAATGTTTGATAGATTTAGCAATTGTATCGTCTCTGCGAGGGGTAATTTCAATACGGACGAAAGGTCCCTGGTACGACTCCGGGAGTGTCTAGCTTTTTATTTTCAAAAATAGGTTCAGCTTGATCTCAAGTATGTGGCTGCCAAAAGTGCTTCCCACCTGAACCTTTGAGATTTCACATCTTCAACATTGAATTGAGATGTCTTTGACACCTATGCTTACCACATTGCTTAAATTAGAGATAAGTGGACCAAACATCACAAAATAGGGTGGTCAAATGAGTACTTACTTAAACGACAGTAATGTCAGAAACATATCATTAATTGCTTCCCAAAGAAAATTACAAAAGCACTGCCATGGTAGTCATGTGTGTTATCCAGTTCCCTTGGCAACTGGACAATTCCTGTGAAGAGTATTAATTACGTAAAACATATCCAGCATTCTTGTGTATACGTGTGATAATGTGAACGTTTCATTTATATGTGCTTTAAAAAGCATTTATAAGTCACAAGTATGGAAATTAGACGATAAATTTCTCACAAAGAAAAGAATAATTCCTCGATGTCTGGTGGGAACCGAACCCCACGATCTCTTAGTAACCGACTAAGGGCTCTTCCAACTGACAAGGGCAATCCACAGTGAGTGTCCCACCGATTTTGATGCACTTTTTTTTGATGAAAGTACAGCCAAAATAAGGAAAATACGTATCTCGATATTCGTGCCAATGCGCATTATTTTCGAAGATATGCATTTTTAAAGATTTTGCATATTATATATGAGCTTAAAACACAACGCCCTCTGCAGGCAAATCAGTAACTTGGGCGGTAAGTTGTCGGCTTTTCGCGCCGTGTTTTTGTATTCGATGCCCGAGGATCGATCACTTTTTTTTTTCTAATGTATCCTTTTTACTATTTATTTATGTATTTTTATTAGTAAAAATACTTCGCTTACAATCGGATTTTGTTCATAAACTTACTTTAATAAAATTCATATTTATGTAGTTAAGTTAATTGTATGCTTATTGGCAGTGATAATTTCTACTCGAATTTTAATTGTTGATTATCAAAAAGTTGAAAAGTATAGAAAAAGTTGTGATGTAGCCATCCAGCCTGTTATGTAGTTAAATAGATCCATCACTTTAATAGTAAACTGGCTTTCTTGTACCATATACAACTCGGGCCACCGATAGTATTACACGGAAGTATGTTCACGTTAGTCAGTTTTAAAATAAAATTGATTGCATTTTATAAAATAAAATGTTTCTATATAAATGAGATGCACATAAAATGTTTATATGTTATAAAATAAAATTATGTTTATATGTTATAAAATAAAATGATGCTTATATGTTATAAAATAAAATTATGTTTATATGTTATAAAATAAAATTATGTTTATATGTTATAAAATAAAATTATGTTTGTATGTTATAAAATAAAATATTACATACTAAAAATACATTTTTCAATAGATAAATATATTTAAAAAAATATTAGGCATAATAGATACTAATAGAGGATGACTGCAAAGGCTAATAATGACAAAATAAGACGAATTAACGCAGTTTTCTTTTTTATTTAATGGAATTGTTAAAAGTTTTCAGAAAAAAATCTTTCCATCCTTAAATAAAACAAAACTGCATTATTGGTGTAATTTTATCCCTTCACAGGTTGACAATGAGTACGCAAATTTTATAAAAGTTATATTCACATAAAAACTTACAGCTAACTCCTAAACTTTTTGTACCTTTACAACTCTTCAATTAAAAATTAAAATTCGTGTAAAAATTATAACTGCGAAAAATAGTATCACAGAATTAAATATGTAAATATGAATTTTATTAAAGTAAGTTTATGAAAAAAATCCGATTGTAAGCAAAGTATTTTTACTAATAAAAATACATAAGCAAACATGTAAAAAGGATACATAAAAAAATGATCGATTTACCCGAGCATTTAACACAAAAACAATAAGTGAAAAGCCAACAACTTAACCAAGCTGCCAATTGGCTTACAGAAGACGTTGTGTTTTAAGCTCATATATAATATGCAAAATCTTTAAAAATTCGTATCGCCGAAAATAAGCCGCATTGGCATGAATGCCGAGACACGTATTTCCTTATTTTGGCTCTACTTTCATCAAAAAAAATTTCATCAAAATCGGCGGGGCACTCACTGTGGGATCCCCTTTTGTGAGCTCCAAACGACCGACTATGCTCCCTCAGTAAGCTCATATAAAGCTAGACGAGTTTTGAAATGGAGAAGTGCTTGGACTGCTTTTTAAACCAAATCAACGTCTCCGAAAACCGAGACTAATGTGATATGAAAATCGCGAATTTCTTTTCTCCACATAATCGATCATTTGGTAATATTAAATGATAAATTTCTCACAAAGAAAAGCCATTTTACTATGCCTGATGGCTTTTCAGACATTCGTTTCTTTGACATTGATTTAATTTAAAAAGCAGTCCAAGCACTTCCCCATTTCAAAATTTATCTATAGTGAAGCTTTATATGCGCTCACAGTGGGGCTGATGATAGGTCATCTGTAGCTAAGTTGTAAGAGCACTTGACCGGATACCAAATTGTCTTGGGTTTGTTTCCAACCAGGCAGTGAAATCATTATTTTCTTTGTGAGAAGTTTATCATCTAATATTACCACAACATCGGTTATGATGATAAAAAAAATTCCCGACTCCAAATATAAAAATGTATCACGCACAGTTAGCCTATCAGTATTATCTATACCTATGAGTATTGGTTTGTACTTTAAATGCTGTATACTTGGAAACGTTCTTTCTTCAATACGTTAAAGGAAAGTAAAGGAGAAGAGCTGTGTCTCATTTCTGCTGAAAAGGATTGAAATCTTTCTAAACTAAACTACATTCATATTTAATTAAACACATTCGACGTGCATTCGAAAACTGATCAGTTTGAAATGATTACACTCCGTGATTAGACTGATATCGTTCGAAATAGTATCACGTAACCCATTGAACATTTTACTACACTTGTTGATAATCCTTGGGTGGAAATATCTGGTGCAGCCAGCGAACACTCGTAGAGTCGATGGCAATATGAAATGCATTTTAAGCACCTCAATGCGAGTGCAAACTCGTAAATACGTGACGCTGGAATAGGAACTCGAAATGTTTCATGTTGCTGATCTCTCTTAATGGCCTTATTAGCGTCTGAAATAAATTGAACATGTATCGTAATTGTTTACCGAACTACATGTTTGAGTGTTTTCTTATATGCAGTACTTATTCAGTTACACAAAATAATTTACTTATGAATGTCCTTCATGATAATTTAATTTGGAGTATCTTGTTTAAACTTACGTACTTTCAATAACTGCGTGTATAATTTTAAGGATTATTGAATGAAAATTAGATGATACGATAAGTTTAAATGTGTGGAGAGGTACATGGATTTATTAGTGTTGTCCATGGTTGAGTAGAGATGATTTATATATACAAAGCTCCATCTATGTTTCATTAGCAACTCAGAAATTCATTGGCAATGAAACAGACCATGGCCCGTCTATTCAACCCAGGGAGTTTATTTCAATTAATAACATGCTTGCTTACAAAGTTTGTTAGATGCAAACACATTGTTGTTTTGTTAGATTCAAACGCATTGTAGTTTTGTTAGATGCAAACGCATCGTAATTTTGTTAGATGCAAACATATCGTAGCTTTGTTAGATGCAAATATATCGTAGTTTTGTTAGATGCAAACATATTGTAGTTTTATTAGACGCAAACATATTGTAGTTTTGTTAGATGCAAGCATATTTCGGTTACATCTCAAATGTTTGTTATATTCTTTAGATATTGGGTTTAAATAAAAAAAAACAGTACACGTATATTAATACGCTTTTGAAAAATTAGAAAATACTGCGAATTCAAACGCAAACTTCTGGATACCTGTACTATGGATGTATAAGTTCGAGCGGATAATATAGTTAATTTATCTTTCCATTCGTTGCCGTGGTCTGCTATTTTTAATGTACATATTCTAGCAGTTGTAAACTATTTTTACGTATAGATGCCGAGGCTATTTTAGAATCGATATCAAAATGCGTCATCGAGTGTGAATTACATAAATGTATCATCTGATGATCACGATTTTGTTTAATCAACTAAAAAAAATGTAAAAAAAAAAAAAAAATTCTGACTCGCAGTTGTAACCCTTTCGAAGATTAAAAAAAGTATCTTGCGAACACGGGAAAGAAGGAAGTACGAAAACATGTTATTTTTGCATTTTCTTCTTCTCCGTCTTACGCTATAAAGTTATTCGTTGTAGATGGATGGAATAATGCAATATGTATCTACAAAAGCGAAGTTCAGTACTTATTACAGATTTAAACAAGCTTGATTCTAACAGCATTTAATATTTTCGAAATAAGAATAAGAAATACGTGGTACAAGGTAGTCCTAATCAAAAGTCTTGAAAAACTATTTGAAAACAAGTTGGGGTGATACTATGTTAAAATTTATATAAAAAAAATAACTTATGTTAAAATTTAAAATTTAAGAAAAAAGAACTCCATTTTATCAAGTTGCAGAAAGCCTCAGAGATTGTGAAAGGTATTTGATAAATTATATAAAATATTCTTTCATATGGAATATTTGAAACTTAAAATAATTTGGTGAGAAATTTGTTGAATTAATTATTGATATTTGGTATATGTCGAATAAATTCATCAAGTGCACTATTTGGTTAATTTGGAATTACTTTTATAAATATTTCAAATTTTAAATCTTACATATTCTACAGAATGTTCACTCCAGAGTTTCAAGATTATGGGTCTCTTATTTTTATAATTAAAGTTACACTATTACAATTTTGGATAAAGCGAAAACAGAGGTCCGTAGAATCTACGTAGCAATTTAGTTTAAATTAACCGTTGCAGTGGCGCTGCAGTCGACCAATTTCTCAAATGACTTCTACGAGCTAGCGAACACAGCTTGCGAGGTCGTACACGTTAGCGAAATCAGTTAGATACGACGAAAGACCCGATTTTCAATAACGAACCAAAGACGTTTAAGTGGTGTGATTAGACTTTGGCGAATGGTGGCGTGTTGGTAACAGATACAGTGGCGTAAATCCAGGCATTTCGGAAGAGACTCGGAAATTCGCTAAGGTGATTCAGGGATCTTGGGAAATCAGCCAAACTATCAGCTCAGGAACATGGAATAGAACAATCAACGGTTCATAAAATTTATCTTCGATTCCATTTGCACATTCATAATTTGCTAACTTTGTACGAAATCGCACCTGCTGACCGACAAAAGTGACACTTACTTGAAATCGCCATGCTGGATTGCATTTCCAAAGACGAAAGCCTTTATCGATTATAACGTTTCCAAACAAAGTACCTTTTTATATTTCAAGGAAGATCACTCGGAACAACGCGCGAATTTGGCGCTTTACACATAGTCAAAGTACACGTGCATGGTATTTCAAAATTTGAATAAATTCTTCCAAAGCCTGATTATTGTACAGTTTCCATTCACTGAAGGCACAGTCACTAACTTTTTTATTAAATTATACTCAATTATTTTTCAACAGGATGGTGCCTCCCCTCAGTGGATCTGGTACGTTCCAGATTTCCAAAATTAAGATTGGTCAGCCATTGAACGCTGATGCAACTCCTTATCATTCGCGTAAAACCCTCATTATCCAATTAGATTCTTGTTTTGGGGTTGTATTAGAAATTGTCTATTTCGGGGGTAAGGAGTCTGCGCCCTTAGGACAGCATGTGGCCTTCTGGGCTCGTAAATGCTGCTTTTTGGACGAATCCGAATTTTGTAAACCCAATCTTTTTATTTTTATTAACATGATGTTTTTCTAATTTTTTATATTTTAGCTTATTTTTATTATTTTAAATGAACGTATATAAAAGACAAAAGGTAAGGGTAGTCTAAAAAATTCAGTTTTCAGAGTAAAGATGCAAAGAAATTAATATATATATAAAAAGACACATTTGATTACATATTACTAAACAAATACATTGGTAAATAAAAGCGGCCACAAAATGTAGGTATGCGTTAATTAAGATATTAACTATTTTGCAAGTAGTTCGGTATCCTTGAATATACCAGATAGATATAAAAATATACATATATTTTATATATTTATACCAATATACGTATACCATGTGTATTGTTTTCTTTTTGAAAGCCAGATTACATTAGAAAGTGAATATGAACGTTGTTACCAAAAGCATTGAGCGACTATCTACTAAAACAATAAGTATAGTTGAATATTTCGATTAAACGGAGTTTGAACAATCGGGGTACTGGCATATACTTCAGTAGCGGTATAGGAAAGGAGGGCTCAAGCCCCCCTTTGGTAACAAAATATATTGCTCCATTTAGCGCCAAATCACATAAAACTGGAGCCCCCCCATAATGTTTAAATTTCTTGAACGTGGAAGGTCTTCGATTATAACTACCTTAATGCGGCCTTTCAACATAATAAGCTTTCCCACCCCTGGTCCTACTCCAAGAAACTTGCAGCATAATGTATTTGAAATAGCTCATAAGTGATGAAATCATTTCTGTCGCAACATACATATTGCAAAACACATGACGTGAAATTGATTATAGGCTAGACATTACAAGTTAGACATAGGCTATATATATATTACAGAATGGACATTAGTCCTTTATGCGCCAATGTACTGGCGTACCAGTGTACTAATCCGAATTGGTAACTTCGTGAGTTTCACTACATTTACATGTTCGATAGTGTACATGTACAACATTTCTCTTCAAACTGCATGTACATAAAAATGGAGTCTGAATATAGAAAATGTCCTTCATATTGATTTTCTTTGAATAAAGGTTTCTTTACGAATTTATATATTAAATTTATTTTATTTGTGATGAAAAAACTCTATTTGTTCAAGAAATAAAATAAAATTACTAGACGCGATGCTGTGGACGCTCCCATATACCATCTTACGGTCAATCCTTCTGCGCATGTGCGTGGACTTCAAAACACATCGCCTCTTAGGTACTAGTAATGCCGAAACACGCTATACAAATAGCTAAATATACTGGCATCTGATAATATACTGGATGGTGTAACTCTCTATTGATATCCCCGCTAATATAGTATTTTGATTATGAATTAGCATTTGTTTTAAATAAATCAGTACTTACCTGAATCACAGAGACCGAACTGGGGAGGAGACCCCCCAGACTTCCTCCGCTCGTCGCTTCGCGACTCGTGCCGTTTCGATCACATTCGATGTGCGCTGTCTGAATCAGTCCATGTTTATAAGCATAAATTATAATTTTATCCCCTTGCCCAGGGTTTTATACACCCCCACCCCCACTTAATGAAATCGAAACACACACACAAAATCTAATCCATACCATATCCTTTTTATCAATAAACATATGTGAAATCCACGCGCATACATAGAAATGTGACAGGAGAAGTTATTTTCTCCTATTTTTCAAATTATCAGATGAAAACATCCATGCACATGCGCAGCAAGATTGCCCCAAGGGGCAGATGCGGCACAAATGAGCGTCCTTAGCATCTATTTAAAAAATTAACCAACTGAAATTATTTCAAACGTGTCTTTGAACGTGAAACCAAGTAATTAGAACAAGATCGTTGCTATGAAATTTTAATAGTCCTTTAAATTTTAGATCACTTTAGTGAGGTAAAAAAAGAATTCTACAGAAACTATTTGTTTCGTAAATGCTTTTCTAAATTTTGTTTGATTTCGAGTTTCAAAAATAGGACTTTAAAAGGAGAAGGAATAAATATTTGCCTTTATCAATTAAAATAGCTTTTAAGGAGAGAGAAACTGTTTCAAAAATTAATTTGAACGTTATTTTTATTTGATACATTTAAAAGACAGGAAAATCATTAAAAATGAAATAC
>QLNU02015270.1:18826672-18868564 GCA_006491805.2 Dysdera silvatica
ACTGTTTACAGTATTACTTACTGTTTACAGTATTACTTACTGTTTACAGTATTACTTACTGTTTACAGTATTACTTACTGTTTACAGTATTACTTACTGTTTTAGTTCATGTTACGTTTATCCCTGTATTTCGATCTCAAACACCAGGACCGTAATTAAATTACCCTTGGCTGTTTTTAAAAGCGCCAATAATCCTAAAAAAATACGATGACTCAATATATGTTTCGTAACGAGATCTGCAATAAAGAGAGAAAATGTCGATCAGTAAGTTTACAACTATTTACTTCTATTGGTGGTTTCATCCGAGTATTTATCATTTTATTGGTGATTTTATCCGAAAAGACCGACGACTTCGCCTTGAAATGGAAAAAAATAAATTGTATTAGTATTCTGAAACTAATTGATTACTAATTTAGTGAAGTGAGAGAAATAACAAAATTCTCTTCCCCTGCATCTTTTTCTTTGATTTCCTCTAGTTTTATTATAATTATGAAACTTCTTTTATATACCAACAGTATTGTGGTATTCAAAGGTTTTCTTCGGAATGTGTTTTTTTTTTGTATATACATTGGTATCGCTATGAAAACTAGATTGAATGTCAAAAACTCTCATAATCTAAATTTGTTAAATCTGAACGTTTAGACGCAACACAGGATATATTTTTGTAAAAGATTTTGCCATTACCGGAACCGTGAATTTAAAGTAACCAAACTCTTTCAAATGACCGATGTTGACTAAATATTGCATTTTTATTTTATGTTGCTTTCTCAATATGCTCATCCTTACCTATCAGAAGGCGTCCATTTTTTCTTGGTATGTTGATTAGAAGTTGAAATACGATAATTTTTGCAATAAGTTGGTAACCGGAAATAACGTCAAGTTGAAAACTTTAAATACAATTCCTGAAGAATTTTATTTTTCAACATTTACATTTCGCCAAACATGACAACTAAAAAAGTTCTTAATAGAATTATGTGAAAATATTTACCTAGATTTTCTATATCATTTTGCATAGAATAGAATAGACTATAAGTTTAATAAAAACGATCTTTTTTGTTTAAAAAAAAAAGGCTTGTTTTCACATGAAGTACTTCGTACCTTGTGCAACAGGTTTTGCATGAGTGCATAAATCACATGCGCTTACGCAATTAATTCATAGACGATGGTATAGTATTTGATGTACCAATGAATGCACTTAAAATATTTACTTACACAATTGGAAATTAAGTTTTCTTTTTGTAATTATTATCTTTTACAGGATAATAACACCAATCGTTTAACTGGAATGAGTGAAATATTATATGGGCTTTTATGAGCGTGATGTAGTCTATATTGACAATCCGACAAGCTTCTTCAAGAACAGAAAGCTCAACAAGTTCTTTCAAGAACAAAAAGCTCGACAAGCTTCTTCAAGAACAGAAAGCTCGACAAGCTTCTTCAAGAGCAGAAAACTTCCAAAATCAATAATGGCACACGGTTGGTTAAGAAGAAAACAAGATTTAATTTTATAGCGCGAGGCTTTATACCTAATTAAATTCGTTCTAGACTTCGATTTTCACGAAGCAACTCAAATGTGCAATAAATTCTTACACAAAATCGGAAAACGAATTCTAATTGCGTTCTCTTCTCTTTCATTTTGGCAGAGACTGTTTAGGAGGAAAAGAACCGCGTTTCATTAAAATCAGTGGTACGTTTCATAAAGATCGAATTGGGTTATACTTTCTTGATCTATTAATGTTTGATTTAGTGTTACCTTTTTTTCAAATAATGTCGTTTTTATTTTTCTGTAGGAGCTTACTTCAATATTTTTCCAAATATTACTTCATCAAGTCATATTCAATAATAATGTAAGATATTATTACCCTTCACAGGGATAACACAATTGCCAAATATGGTCAACACAGAAAAGCCTCCGGGGCGAGATTTTTGTGAGTTTTCGTGGGGGAATTTATTATACAATAATTTTTGCCACCCACGTATTAATTACAGCTCAAACTAGATAATAATATCCAAGGATTTGGATGCTCTTTCCAACGTTTTATGTTTGATGACCGACATCATAATATTCTTCCTTATTTACCTTATCTCCACCTACTTTCGTATATTGCATGTTGTGTATATCTATTAAATATATTTTAAATTCCTATTAAACAAATACTCACACGTAAACACACATATGCTCGTTACACATATTTATCACCATCCATTGTTAAGCCACTGCCGGATGGAAGTCTCCCTGTTGTTACACGTTTACATAGTGTAGCAAAAGAAACGCGGGGTATTTGCACTTGAGCTCGCCACGCTGTCCAGACGTGTTGATAAATTGGACCTATGCTGTAATGAGAAATCCGTACCTCAATTCCAATAGCCACGAGTCTCACAATATATTGCGAGGGTTATTTTGTTACCTCCCCGCCGAGAGACCCAACTCCTGGCTGCTGAAAATTTTGTCTCTAACGGATATCAATTCATCCAGTGGAGGACTGCCATGGGCTAAACACATGCATATTTATATTTATATATACAGCTGAGATTCCATCAAACAGTAGCTTTATCATCATTTATTCTCCAAATGATTCTCTCATACACCTATCCTATAACGATGGGCAACTTATGGCAAAAGTAAGGAAATGAAGGCTCAAGCGGCTTGGACATCTGCGTAGAGTGACCGAAGATCTTAAACTATTTAAGACTATCCAAGAGAAAACCAACCCAGAGGGGTAAAAAAGAGTCAGACGCCAGAAAATTGAGCCGACTGCAAACGCCAGAAAATAAATCCGACTGGACGGAGCAGGGAAGACTACAGAAAACACGGGTGCGAGACCATTAGGAAATAAAGAGGTAGACACTGAAGAATGGAAGATTCTCATTAAGAAGGGTCAGATCCTGTTAGAGCATTTATGACTAGAGGAACATGAATCACTTATTCTACAGTTCTCATCACTACACCGTCAACTCATTTCGTCTTTCATTATCTTTACGTTCGTTCATCTATCTTACAGCTTGATTGCCAAGTATGTATAGAGACATATATGATAATCAGAGGTTACCTTGGAATTGAAACGGCGCAAGGTAGGTGTTTTCATAAAAAATGGAAACAAGTTGTCCACGATATTTGAAATTGCGACATAACCATCTTACATGTGTTATATTGAAAGCCATTTTAATCCTTGACAAAAGATTTAAATTTAAAAGAGAATGACAAACTGCAATATTTAATTTCTTTCGAATTTACGTAAACACGTATTTCTACAATCCCCGGAGAAAAATAACATAGCTGTATTCCTTAAGGCATTTTGATGCAGAAAATTTCATTCATGTTACCGAAAAATCGATACTTTTTGTGATACTCGGAAATTAAATCTAACAATGACAAGACATTTTTCTTATAGTAGCCAATGACGTGGTAATATTAGATAATAAATTGTTCTTTATATATGTATATATATATATATGGCCTGCAAAAGGGTTGCTGGTATCTAACTGGAAGGAGACCCACACGCTGAACGTATGTGACGATGTGTGGAACCGGCCAGGCCAGTAACCTAGTGTCCTACCCCGCCTTCAAGTGGTGCAGGCTGAGCTTTCTATTTATGTGGCAAATTAATATTTGCTGCACGGATAGAAAGGCGGAAGGGGAGGGCTAATTCACCAACCCGTCTAGCCAGCGTGGTGAAATTATGGCTAATTCCTCCATTATGTTGACACACCAGAAACCATGGCCCCTAGTCTCCAGGTGCTGGAGTGCTCCTGATCAAGGCAGCGGTCAGTGTGGCATGAAAGCAGGGGGTGCTAAGAATCACTGGAATGGCCCAGGCTGCCGTTTGTTATTGACCTTGGCTACGTTTAATGGACGATCCCTTGCTTCTGAAGCAAAACTTCAGGAATTGGAAGAAGAACTTGACAAGATCAAATGGGACATTGTAGGACTCAGTGAAGTTAGAAGAAAAGGTGAAGAGTTGGTGGAACTTAAAAGTGGACATTTGTTTTATTATAGAGGAACGGAAACTGGAAGAACAAGTGGTGTTGGCTTCTTAATCAACAAAAGAATTAAAGACTACCTTCTTGAAGTCGAAAGCACGTCAGATCGAGCAGCGAGGCTTGTTGTTCAACTAACCCAGCGATACCAACTTCAGATAGTACAGGTATATGCACCAACATCAAGCCATACCGACGAGGAGGTTGAAGAATTCTATGAAGAAATCAAACAGCTACATACCAAGGGGAAACAACACATCAAGCTCATCATGGGAGATTTTAATGCAAGAATTGGACAACAGGAACAAGGAGAGACATCGGTTGGTAAATACGGATACGGGGAAAGGAATGAACGTGGCGATCAACTCATAGAATTTGCCGAAGCTGAAAATCTTAGCATCATGAATTCATTTTTTAAGAAGAAACTACAAAGAAAATGGACATGGAAACACCCCAATGGAGGAACCAGCGAAATTGACTATATACTGGCAAACAAGAAATCAATTATTGAAGATTGCAGCGTACTGAACAGATTTAATACTGGAAGTGATCATCGAATGGTGAGATGTAAAATGCACTTAAATACTAAACTAGAAAGGCAGAAGCTCATTAGGAAACAAGTATGTAAGAGGGTGGATTTAAAGAAATTAAAAGAAAATACCGAGGCATTCAAGTTGGAATTAAAAAATCGCTTTTCTGCACTGGAAGGACTTATTGAAGAAGTTGACATCTCAGAAGCAAATGAAAACATTGTTAAGACAATAATTGAAACTGCTGGGGAAATTGGTGGTGTAATATGTAAAAAGCAGAATAGCAAATTATCTGAGAAGACGAAACAACTCATGAAAAGGCGAAGACTTATGAAGGTGGACAATCAAAATACCAGTCGCAAGATCGAGTATGTAGAACTTTGCAAAACTTTGCGCAAAAACATGAAAGAAGATATAAGAAAATTCAATTGTGAGTTAGTAAGGAAGGCCATTGAAAGCAACAAGAGCCTTAGGGTTGTTAAAGGGAGTTTGTCTATTGGGAAGAAACACATCATTGCATTAAAAGGAGAGGATGGCACCGTAACAAGAAATAGGGAAGAAATACTTAGAAGAGTTGAAGAATTCTACAAAAATCTATACGAAAGTAACAGTGGATTAAACGAAGACTCTGAGATAGTCGAAGGAACAGCTCCTAAAATCTTAAAAGAAGAAGTAGCATTTGCAATAAAAAGTATGAAGAAAGGAAGATCCCCTGGCGATGATGGCATTACATTAGATATCTTAAAAGAAGCTGGAGAACATGTAGAAGACATACTCGCAAAATTCTTTACCAAATGCCTCAACAGTGGTAACATACCAAACCAATGGGATTCTGCAACAGTAATTCTTTTGCATAAAAAAGGTGATAAAGAGGATTTGAAAAATTACCGACCAATTAGCTTGTTACCTGCTATTTATAAAATCTTCACAAAAGTGCTAACACATCGCCTGCAGAAAAAATTAGATGCAGCTCAACCAAGAGAACAAGCTGGATTTCGAAGTGGATTCAGTACAGTGGACCATATTCAAGTATTAAGAGAATTAATTGAAAGAACACATGAATATGAACTTCCATTGTGTGTTGCATTTATTGACTATGAGAAGGCCTTTGACTCTATTAAAACATCAGCAGTCATCAACTCTTTAAGATCAACAGACATTGAGGATGTGTACATTGACATGGTGAAACGTGTGTATAAAAATGCAAGTGCAAAATTTCGGTTACATAAAGATACCAAAACTATCAAACTTGGCAAAGGGGTGAGGCAGGGAGATACCATTTCTCCAAAACTTTTTACTTCTGCTTTACAGATGATTTTTCAGCTGATAAATTGGAATAACAAGGGAATAAAAATAAATGGTGAATATTTAAATCATCTGCGGTTTGCTGATGACATTGTTATTTTTTCAACGGACCCATTAGAACTCCAAGACATGGTACAAGAGCTCTCAACTAGAAGTGAAGAAGTTGGACTCAAGATGAACCTACAAAAAACTAAGATCATGTTCAATAATTTTGTAGAGGAAACAAAAATACAAGTTGACAACACTGAGCTAGAAATTGCTGATTCATATATTTACCTTGGCCAGCTGATTTCAATGGATGGCAACATTATGAAAGAACTCAACAGACGTATTAAACTTGGCTGGAGTGCATTTGGAAGAAACAGTTTTATCCTGAAGGGGAAATTGCCTTTGTGTCTAAAAAGAAAGGTCTTCAACCAGTGTGTATTGCCAGTCCTCTCTTATGGATCAGAGACATGGAGTCTAACAGTTGGAGCAATACGAAAGTTACAGACAACGCAAAGGAGCATGGAGAGGTGCATGCTTGGAATAACTAGGAGAGATCGAAAAAGAAACACTTGGGTGAGAGAGCAAACTAGAGTAGAGGACATCATTGTTAAAGTAAAAG
Organism: Dysdera silvatica; assembly: GCA_006491805.2. Taxonomy (NCBI): domain Eukaryota; kingdom Metazoa; phylum Arthropoda; class Arachnida; order Araneae; family Dysderidae; genus Dysdera; species Dysdera silvatica. Next base: position 18,833,093 of record QLNU02015270.1, read on the forward strand.
GGCTGAAATGGCGATGGGCTGGGCATATTGCAAGAAGAACTGATCAACGATGGACAACAGAAATTCTGAACTGGATTCCAAGAGACCACCGAAGACCTAGAAAACGTCCTCAAACTAGATGGGTGGATGAAATAAGAAAACAGGTTGGGGTGACGTGGAAGCGAATTGCTCAGGATAGACTTGTGTGGAAAGCATTTGGAGAGACCTTCATCCAGCAGTGGATAGATAATGGTTGAATATGATGATGATGATGATATATATATATATATAAATAATAAATAAATTAATAAATAACTGCCTAAATTGGGAAAAACACACATGATCTCAACTGTACAGAGATAAAATATTAATTATATTCCCTTTTTTTAAGTTCTAACTCACGGTTTGCATGATATAAAAATATAGATGTGAAATATTATGTTTCTGGAAAAATGTTTAGCTAAGTTTGGCAAAAGGATAATTATGAAAAATTCAATTCTTCAGAAATCTCCTTTAAAACTATTCACTACAACATCAAACAATGTATCTAGCAATAAATGTCATAACTCCATATCTAATCCAAATATAACAAAATAAAAGACATTTTCTGATAGCTGTGATTGAGGTGATAGAAATAAGTGATAAATGTAAAATTAACTTTTAGCCGGAATCTCGCATTTGAGCTAGATCTTTTGTCTAGAAACTAAAACACTTTCTAAGTTTTACTAATATTTCCACGATTGTAAATATCTTTGTAGCATTATAATTTAATATTTGTCAATAAAGCATGCTATTTCGAAGTTTATTTCAATAAAACGAGAATTGATTGCTTATTTATCAAAGTTTATTTTGATGAAATAAGCAAAGACCTCTTGTTTTGATAAAATAAGAGTTCTCTTTCAAACACATTACTTTCCATTCAAAAATGTGGAAAAACTGTCACGTATACCGTTCACTTGACGAACTCTTAAACAGAAAGAAGAAATAATATGATTTACGTAAATACTAAACATGTTGCTATCGCTGGAAACAAAGAATGCACCGAACAAGGACGTTCTTATTTTTTCCGAACCAAGACAAAATATATTTTAAAATAAAATGATGAAAAAAAGATTTTAGCAAAATTTTTCTGACTAGATTTCTTTGATCATAAATAGAATTATCCCTCTAGATAGCAAATGAATTTTTTCAATCACAAAAGCGATTTTGAAAAATTATTTGTTGAGTTTTTTCTTACAATTTTCCATCAATTAATTCTGCTCCAATTCTGGCAAAGACAGAATACATGTATAAATAGTTTGTGATCAAAACGTGGGTGTCAAAATAGCTTCTAATAAACGTCAAGAATGGAGAAAGATTAAAATCCGTCGCCCATTCCTTTTTTTGTCAATTTTATTGTAGCCTAAATTTGCCTTTGTTTCATTTCTTTCACATTACCTAATGTGAACCTTGTGGGAGATATGAATATTTCATCTAAGGTTTCCAACCGTTCTTGTAATTTCCTTATTAGAACTACTTAAACCCTTCCTCGAAACACATCCGGATAGCCGAGATTTGTTAATTTTCTAAAATTTGTTCAATCACAAAAGTGAGTCAGTGGCTACAGAATTTTCATTACATTTATTTCTTTCCAGGCCATCAGCAGATACATATCTTGTACATAAATTAATATCATTTATAGAAAAACTACATAATGTAAAAGGAAACACATATTTTCCCAATGATTTTTTTTTATATTAAAAGCGCTCATGGATGTCCAATATATATCTATTTCTTAATTATATATACAGTGTGTCCTGGATATCATGTTACTTAGAAAACAATAATTTTAAACAGGATGCCCTGACAAGATGGTATAAATTCTGCACAGGGAGAGCCCTCACTCATGGTACATAAAAATGACCTAAGAACCGTAACTCTGCAATCCATAGTTTTCGAGAAAAATGCAAAATAAAACTATGACGTCACATCCGGTGCACGGAAAATAAACTCTACCGGAAACATTAAAAAGGTGAGTACAGAGGTGCTCAAAATGACAACCGCGCAGATCAAGACAGGCATGCCCATGCCTTTCTATTGTTTCCGATACAGCTTGTTTTCCGTGTACCGGATGTGACGTCACATTTTCCTTTCGCATTTTTCTGGGAAACTGGGTAGTAGAGGTATAGTTCTTAGCAGCAGCGTAGCGTTGGTTGCCAGTGCTCTAGGCAAGTTAAATATTGCGTCCCCCTCCCCCAAAACCAGAGACAGCAATTTAGTTAATTTACTGTCATGGCTCCAAAAAAAAAAAATGCAAGTTTTTTCTCGCCATGTGGGAGAAAATCGTATTTTTTCGTGACTGTTGTTTAGTTATCGCGATACCTGTAAGAATACAATTTTGAATTTCTTTAGTGTTCGGTAAGTACTAAAAATTGAAAAAGATAGTAGTATTCTGAAAAATAAATCGAGATCTAACCGTCTAAAAAAAAAAGGAAAATGCAAGGCAGGTGAGGAATATCATCAAGCAAGTAAATATCGAAAGGTCCCTACGTATGAGGTCGATAGTTAGCTATTGCTGTCACTTCAGTATCGGGGATAATATTAATTTTTCAAACTATTCGCAACAATCTCCAGGATGTAAATATTCGAGTCAAAAGACCGAAGAGTAAACTTTACACCAGCGACTGAAAAAGGTGGAAAGGACTTAAGTTTGTCAAAGCATATGTCAAAAAACTAGAGGAGTTTATGAAAAAGGTGATATTTCTCGAAGAAAATAAGTAAAGTACCATCGATTTGTATGAAGAAAAACAAGCGTGGTAAAAGAAAAATGCTTCCCTTGAAACACAGAACTTAAGACCAATTGTAAAACACAGCAATGGCCATGAGCTTATTTAAGGATGAATGGCTTTAAATAAAGTTGGAAACATGGTCTTTATGGAAGATAATGTAAATGCTACATATTATATTAAGATATTGCGAGTAATATATTGGACAATATGTTGAAATTGGGAATTAAGATTCATTCAATTTTCAAGAAGACAACGACGATGACCATACTGTCCACGAAACGAGGTTGTAGTTGCTTTAAAATACTAAAAAATAACTGAATATTTTCCTCACGATCTGCAGACTACAATGCCATTGAGAACTTGTAATTTTTTTTAATTTTCGGGTAAGAAAAACTAATAATTTCTAGCAAAACCATATTTAGGCGGACGCTTAGTGAAGAATGGGTGAAAATCAGTGCAGAAACAACTAGAAAATAAGCAAAATCAATGCCGAGAAAATTAAAAGCTTTCACTAAAGCAAAAGGCATGCATATGAAATACTAGTAATATTTTGAATTTCTTTTGTTGGGTGTAAAAATACGTTTTTGGAATGAAAGTTTTTATAAATGTATTCCTTAAATAATTATTAAAAAATTAAATACACGTATGGATGCTTATTGTAAAAGTAATCCAATGATTACCATATGCGTAGTCTCACCTTATTTCTCGAAGAATGATCGTCGGTATCCTTGAGTCATGAAAATAAAACCAAACAACAAATTTAATCCAAAACAACAAATTTAATGATTCAAAATATTTCGTAGCATTTGCTTTCCACTTCTATTAATGCGAAAAAACGCAGTTGTGGAAATACTTTTTTTGCACACTGTATATTTATGTTCGGACCTTGACTAAACCAATATAAGCGAATGTTTTGGCTTTATTCCTATATCAACGAAGAGACTAACTCTCAGAGAGAAATTCTTTTCTAAGAGAGTAGTTATATACCCTAAAGAAGCCATATAATGAGGCGTTATATTAAGCGTTGTGATTGACAAATTAGGGCTTCATGGATTTCGCTATATATTTATTTATAATGTCTTACTTATTCTGTAAATGTTAGTAGAATCCATGTCTTCCAAAACACATACACTAGCAAAACCGTAAATATCTGTAAGCGGTATATAAATTTTGCGTTTTATATCCCAACGATATTTCTTGGTAGTCCGTGTGCATTTATTTATTTGCTTCCATAAAAATAAAATTCTGATAGTGAAAAATCCCCGCAGTATTTTAATTTTAAAGTTATATCCAAAAGACGTGCATATAAAACAAAATCTCGCTATATACACGCATGGATTTGATTTGTGTCAAAATTCTACATATTCAAGTTACCGTAAAACTACTTGTTTCGTTTGAACGGATATATTCGTTGAAAAACATTGTCTCAGTTTTTCAAGCCGAGTTCAAAATTATTGGTCCGAAGAAGGGGCCGTACTTTTCTCGCCATCCATATATAATTCTCTCGAAAGACTTCTGAATTTATCCGCATTTTTACGAGAAAAGGACTAAAACGTAGCGGCAGTATGTCAACCGTTTTATGGGAACCTTCGCCATAAAGAATTTGATACAATCTGCCTCTCTTCCAGCAACTTTCCATCACCGTAAATCAAGATTTTTCTTTATGTACTTGTCCAAATTCTTGGGCTTGAGCATTAGATAGCCCAGACGATTTTCCAGAATTAAATGCAGTAATTTGATTTATGTTTGGCCCCACTATTTCAAAACACCCCCGCCGGTAGATCAAGTATTTATCTCAACAACTTTATTTTCATGAAGATCAAAAGGAAACATACATTGTTATGAGATAGGTGAGCCAATGATGGCCATAGTTCAGCTTTTAGAATTTTTGGTGAATTGTAAGTGGATATTTTTTATGGTAGGCTTACATATTATCCCTAATATATTGCTAATGAATTTTTATATAAGAAAAATATTTATAACCCCACTACTTTTACGCCAATAAAAAAAATATTGTCCAGTGTGCCACCTTGTAAACAGGCGACACAAATGGGGCCCACATGAAAATCACATTTGAAATTATTTTTTGAAGATCTGAAAGACCACCTCACGCTTTCTTGTGAAAAACTATATTTACATTTATGAGATCACTTCCGTTTGTTAATATCACATAAATTATGTACAGAAATAACAAAAATCTGGAATAATGCTTAAAAAGGTCAAACTTAAAGGAAAACCTTTCAGTCAGACTCAACACAATGAGTGCATTATAAAGTCATCGATCTTATAATTTTTCATTACATTACTTACAATTTTTTCCTCACATTCTTCAAGCACCTACCGTAAACGTAAAGTACAGTCTCTCCTGTTGGTCTGGGATAAATGGCAATGACAGATTTCTTTCGTTTTTTGTAAAACACTTTTGTAGGCATAAACATAACATTATAGGTTTGGCTAATAGTCCCCTTTAAATATTTTCCTGATTTTTATTTAAGTTTGGTGGTTTCTTCTTTGTCTGCTTTTGTGCTGAAGTTTACTTTTGATTCAAAGGTGGATTCGACTATCTTTTGTGTATGTGGCACGGGCTACCTTAGAAGCATGCCTTGAGATCGTGTCTTTATATACTAAGTGGCTAAAAACGCTATGCTTTTTTGTAGCTTAACACTGAATCGTGTTAAGCGTAATGCCTTTCTTGGAAATGATTCGCTATGAGATCCTGTAACTTTGCACTATAATACAGTTAAGAAGCCCCTGATGGACTTTCTTGAATAGCAGACATCTCTATTTAAAGGAACAAATTTTAACAATGCCCAGTTCCAATGTTTATCCTTTAATCATCCCGAATAGCGACATATAGTCCGTTCGTGGAAAATTGGCGGGTGGAGCCGTTAGAATTCAAGAGATCTGACGTCTCAGATGGCTTATTTCATTGAAGTAGAGGTTAGAGCGTCTTTCATAATTGTTTTTTTGTACATGAAAACCCATTATGAGAAACGCAATAACCTCTACTGCAATGAAACAAGCCGTTTAAGAGGTCAGCGTGAAAAATAAGTTATAAAAGACACTCTACCCTCTACTGCAATGAAACAAGCCGTCTGAGACGTCAGCTGTCTTGAATTCTAACGGTTCTACCGGACAATTTTCCACGAATGAACTATAGATTTAATTTATTTCGATTTTAAAACCATATGCACGGTCTCACCACGTTTGGCGCATAATGACCCTTGTCTTTGCGCCATAAAAATAGAGCCAACTAACTGTCCAACCAGAACAGTGGACATTTAATAGTAGACAGATACTCAAGTCCAGAGGTGTCCACCGTTTAGCGGTTTTGCTGTGATAATAAAGAGTAGATGAAGCATTTTTATAGTCTGACTGAATGGTTACTATTTCAGTAGTTATTATTGTTAATTTACAGTATTCATTCTTCAGAAGGAAAACAAAATTCAATTAACAAATTCCGTTATAACCAATTAGCGTTATTTGGATTCTAAGCTCATTAACTCCCAATCAGAATGTTTAAAGAATACCAGATTGACAATTATAAAAAATAATGGATAGAAATATTCAATAATAAAAATTTACATTTTATATGTTTGTTTATTTTGTGGTTTTACGGCTCAAAGACTACAATGGTCATGCTGCGCCGGGACCTACTGTTTTCCGAGGAATCCGAACCTCTTATGGCCTAGGGAACCAAACCCCGGACTACAGTGAGCAGTGCGATCTTTATGAGATCTCTGAGTAAGCGTTCTTTGCACTGTTGGGAGTCGAACCCAGATTAACGGCGCGATGACATTTTATATCTATTATATTAGTCGAATATTTTCATGGAAAATCCATCATTTCTTAACAAAAAATTATGCTTTTATAAAACAAATGTTGGAAACACTGCTTTTCTTTTGAATTGCTGCACCAATATTTTATTTGAATTTTTTTAATTTATTTTTTATAGAAATTCATTGAGTACCATATCTTCCGTTAGTTTGACACTTCGAAATATTTCTGAATACATACCACCTGAGTGGAATTTAAAATTTCCTTTGATGAAAAGAAAATTCCATAATTCGTAAAATTACTGCATAATAAAGTCGTTATTATGCATATAGGGGATATTATTTATCAGGTTACGCTTCGAGAATATTCATCGCAGCTGACAATTTAATTAGATTCAATTTTGCTGTTAGGAGAATCCTCGCCGCAGCGGAGTTAGCTGAAAATCTCACAACAAGTAATTTGTATCTTATCTTCATAATAATATGTGAAAATAACGCTAGATTGAATCTCATAGAACTTCATTAACTAACCGTGAGAAATTACTTTGAAATATGAAATGGCGTTTCAGTTTAATTTTATAAATTACTGCTAAATTTCAATGAATTATTTATCTTATATTCAGTAAAACCTTCACAAGGCAACTTTTGTCGGAGCCGTGATAGAAGTGGTTGTTCAGGGAGAGAGGAGGTCTCTGAATAGAGGTAAATTTAGCATTGGGTTTATGGGATGTGTGAAAAATCCGTTTCCAGAAAAAGTAGTCATTAAGAGAGGTGGTCACTGAATAGATGCGGTCGTTAAGAGAGGCTTTACTGTGTTCAGTTATCTTAATATTCTACAATTTTAACATATTTGGCATGTTATACTGTAGCTAAATTTCATTCCATCACTTACAGTTTATACGATATTTTTAAATATCCTTGAATAATATATGGATTATATTTTTCTGTAAAATATATCCGCAATAATTAAATTTTTTATAAGATACTTCAACTCTTCCAGGGCTAACACAATTGCCAAATTGGGTATTGGAGGCTTTGTGCGTTAGTAAAATTTGGCAGTTGTGTTATTCCTCAAACGTATCTTATTTTACAAAACATTGTAGGCCTATGCGAAGAAAAGAAGCATTTTTTCCGTGTCCTGGTAGCCGAGTAGGTTAAAGCACTGCGGTTTTTACAGTGGGTCCCGGGTTCAACACCGGGCCGGGATAGCGTCTTTTTTTTTCTTCTTTTCAACATATAGACTACCTTGAATGTATAAGCGCGGGTGCAGAAAAATATTTCCATATATTTCAATAAAACGTCTTTTTCTAAAAACCTCTATGTCATAACAAGTTTTTCTAGTTCATTAGAAATTGACTACATGGTTTGAACCTTTTCGAACGTTGTATCTCCATAGACAGTTTTATCCGTTTTCTATTTCCCTGACCTATTACTTATATCTTCCCTGACCCATATATATATCTGTTATTTACTCCAAGCCAAAGTATTTATGATCTTCACCATGGCAACATTGGCTGGCATCGTTAGCTAACTGTTTATTTCGTTCTAACGGAAGTGACAGGAGGGGGACTGAAACACAGTTGTTAACTAAGTTAATTAATTTTCATTGGGATCATATTATTTTTAATTGCTTATTATGAATTTGTGGGGTTTCAAGGTTTATATTTTCGAGTATTCATTTTATATCATTATCAATCTATATATCTTTATTGTTTAAAATATCATATTATCTAATACACAGGGTAATTAAAACCACCATATAAACTGTATATTTCCGTAATCCGTACGCCATACTGAGAGAATTTGCAAAGGGTTGTCATGGTTGGAAATCAATATTTATTAATATATTTCAGATAATATGTTGCTCAACGAAAAAAGGAAGAGCGTTACAATTTTGAAACGAAAGGTCGAATTTTCCCTTAATCGGTTGTTTAAAACTGATGCCAATTTAAAAATTCAAAAATTGGATTTGGAAGAAGTAACCCTAAATATCCCTAAAATGTTAGGCCGACGCATCTGCCGCCATTGTGTTGTCTACTTCCGGTTTCATAACACAACATTTACCATTGGAAAATTAATAATCCATTTTCTTCTTCTTACAGGATCTGTTGTAAATCTAAACATTCTGTGTATTTATTTTATATAAATCGAACACTACGCAGATTAAATCAAACAACAATGTCAATCAATCAACGTTTATTGGCGTAGTGATACCAACGCCGATGGTATGGCGTGATTAGATGGTGAAACGTTCGAAAGAAAATAAATATTTCTGCCTTCGGTAAATAAAATAAATACATATGCTGCAACGGGCATTTCGATCAATTTAATACCAGTCTCTTTGCAATTTGGTTTAAATAGTAGTCTATGTACTACACCATTCTGCGAAATAACTGGCAACAATATATATACGTTCGTAAAGAGATTATATATTGTCCTTCGTAGCTCAGTGGGTAGAGCCTCCGCCCGGCAAGTGGAAGGTCGTGGGTTCAGGTCCCACCGAAGGCAGAAATATTTATTTTCTTTCGAACGTTTCACCATCTAATCACGCCATACCATCGGCGTTGGTATCACTACGCCAATAAACGTTGATTGATTGACATTGTTTAATTCCTATGTTTATTCGTTGAGTGATTTGAACAATTTACAGCGGCACACCCACCCATTTTACCAAATTTTATTAAAAATAACATTCGTAAGTCACTGAAATTTAACACAACAATGAATGAGATCAGGTGATGCGATGGTAACAAAATGGCAGATTGGGCCAACTCCCTTTTTTTTTAAGAGCCTCAAGTAGCCTTACTTTTCGTGCGTGTGACGCAATAAAACCATGGATTTTTTTAAATTAAACAACAAATATACCAAAGCATAAGAAAATACCTTCGGTATCTCAGGTTTTTCGGAAAGATCCGATATCAGAGGACAATTCTAGTACCCAGAACGTGATTGGACATGTACATACCATATTACAAATTTCATTGAAACCTGGTGTGCAGAAACTGAATTAACTAGCATACTCGTACATATGCTTGACTTACTAGCTCTTTGTGTGTATATGTATATATATATATATATATATATATGTGTGTGTGTGTGTATGTAAAATGAATCAATTAAGAGTACATGTAGGAAAAACTAAAATAGTGATAATCACAAATATAAAAAATAAATATAATTTCTCAGTTTTGAAATAAGAATTGAGGAAAAATGTATAGAAATTACAGAAAAAATGAATTTCTTTGGTTTAACATTAATAAACTTAATTGGAACCTCCAAATAAATAAAATTACTAAAAAATTATAATGTAAACGGGGTATAAAGATTTTTAAATAGTTTGCTAGAAAATTAAGGTAGAATTGTAAAACTGAATTATTTGAAATTATATAGAAACAAATTATAAAGTCACGTAGCAAAAACAAAGGAATTGATTGAAAAATAGCTGCTAAAATTATAAATTATTGCTAATTTGCAGACTACATAAATACTGCACCCTAATTAAAATATATGAATGAATAAAACATGGAAAACATCATAAAGTTATCAGAAACGAGAGGGATTGAAATTAAGATATTTTTAATGATTTAGTTCTACCAAAAACAAGAACCAATATTGGCCAACAAATTATTAATTACAAAAATCTAAAATTTTGGAACGAATTGTCATTATAAATAAAAAACTTAAACAATCCGAAGTCATTCAAAGCAACTGAAAAATAATTAATAACTACTTGGTTTAAAATCGAGCAAATTGTTTATAATGATACCATTATACTAAATAATATGGTTTTATTGTAGTAGGTTAATTTATATTGTCTCATTGATAACATGGAAGTTTAATAATTATTATTGTATTATTGTATAGCATTATTAAAACATTATTATAACATTACAATAATATGTATTATTGTATAGCATTATTAAAACATTATTATAACATTACAATAATATGTATTATTGTATATATTTATCAAAACATTATTATAACATTACAATAATATGTATTATTGTATATATTTATCAAAACATTATTATAACATTACAATAATATGTATTATTGTATAACATTATTAAAACATTATTATGACATTACAATAATATGTATTATTGTATAACATTGGCGATAATTTATCAGGCCGCGGGCGTGTTATACTTCAGTATTTTCCTGCAGCATATAAATGGTTCCTTTCTGTATGATGTATGTGGAAAATAAGATTATTATTATTTTTAACATAACCGGCCAAATATCGGTTATGAAGAAATGGTCATATTTTTAAATATTGGATATAGGTAATTGTCAATTTAATATAGGAAACAATGCACAAAATAATTCTTAGACGGTAATAAAAGGACAATATATTTTCATTTTTATATTAACGAAAAAACGCACGTACATAATTTGCATCAACGCGTCGCCCGATCGCGGCTTCCTCAAATCATGTTTAGATTACTCGCGTATTACTGAACAAAAACACTTAGCCATGCTATATTCAGATGTTTCCATTTATAGCAAATCCAAATATCAGTTCCCTTCATAACTGAAATCCGCATCTGGTAAGTTTGTGGAAGAGAGTTAATTTGTTGGCCGGTCGAATGGCCTGTTGCAGTAGATTAATCGAGCTATATCGGCCCATCATATCCCTTGCTATCTTTCCGTCGTAAAACTCAAAAACAATTAAAAATTGTTAGTTACATTTTAAAATCAAACATTTGACCGGGCCTAATACGTTTAGCGTTAATTCATATAACTAATGAACAAGCGTGAATTTCATTGTTTCCAAAACCATATAGTTCTTGTAATTTTGAAATTGCTTGAATCGCAGAAATGTGTTTTAAGGAGTATTATATAAATTTAAAAAAATTATAAAAATCTATCACTAATAGTGTAAGGGCATGTAGTAAATGACTATAATTCTATGTTTAAATTAGTTTTTCCTGCATTTCACCATAATTTTATGTTTAAGTTAGTTTTTTCTGCATTTTATCATAATTTTAATTTATGTACAGAAGCAGAACAAATTTCCGCATCCGTAATGTACATTTATATTTTTTGGAATTAATAAAAAATATGATTATTAATTAATTAATTAATTAGTGACCTTATTTCGAAAAGATACTAGGGAAACAGATATATAGTATTTTTCAAAAACACGAATAAAAATACTGTTTTAAAATAAAATTTTATAATTAAAGCATATTGGATTTCGGTACGTTTAATTGAGGTTCACTCTTTCCTAAAATTTTCCCTTCCATAAGCAAAAATTTACCTTTTATTCTCTTAATTAGTTGGTGTGTGTGTCATACATCAAACATCATATTTCTAAATGTAACATTTGTTTTCTTTAATGGAATTTCGCTAGAGATTTCGGCTTAGTTTCTCGAAAATCGGATGCTTTTAAATTGTTCCAAATTTAGAAAACAGTCCTTTAAGAGAAATTACACATAAGTAGAAAACATGTGCAATACCGTGAATTCCATTATCGGGATTTAAAATAACAATATTTATAAATATTAAATAGACGAGGAATTATTTTCGTATTTGTGCAGGAACCACGGCATTTCCTCATAAGGGGGTCGACAATGTGCAATAGGTGTGCCAAACATGGCATGCGAATTCATTTCTAATGGCACATGGAGTGACTTAAATCAAAAATAAAATTCCAGGAATGGTAGTTAAAATTAAATATCCACTTGATTTGTATTAACAGTTTGATAGTAAAATAAGCCTTCACAATTTGGTAGGCGAAGGCTGGCACGTGGAACGCGGACGCCCATATGGGGGGCAGGGAGGGGCTCGGGTCCCCCCTTAGCCGTTTAAAAATTTGATTTGCCCGAACCTGCTATGCATTTACTTTCAAAAGTTTTACAGTCACATTTTAAAATAAGGTACTTTTTAGCTCATTAATTGTCAAGCAGTATCAATTATTTTTGTAGCGTTTTGGTATCTTGTACATTCACTAAAATTCTTGACAGCTTTGAGAAGGAGGTAATAACCTGTCTCGGCCTCCCCCTCTAGAAATAGTCGTTGATTTTTCTCAGCCCCCATAGAAATACTCGTTATTTTTAATCAGCCCCCCCTGTAAATACTCGTATGGGTACCCAAGACGCGGGATGATACTGCAGTATTACTTATTCACAACGCAATTAAAATGTGTCGATCTTTGTCTTAAAGAAAACAGTTGGAGAAGAACAGTGTGCAAAGTATATTAGAAAGATTTTGACCTTTGTCGTGTAAGGTTTGTGACCACCAGAAATAAGAATTTGTAGATGATTGAGATGGAAGCTAATAGATCCGGAAAGTTAAGAGTTCCTCTCGTTGGATCACCAGAAAAAATAATTATTCCAAATTTTTATTCGCCTTCTTTTAGCGCTCCCAAGTATTTATTTTGATGGGGAAAACTCTTCCCAACGACGCATTTTATCCATCTTATCTGACAAACAGAGCTCTCAGGCAAGTTACTGTTTATTATGTGTCTGTATTTCCGAGTTGGATGACCAATCACGTGGTGTTAGTGGTATTCTCCTTTCTTCTCTTCTCATTTTTTTTAGACAAGAGGAGGGTGAAGAAGATAGCTCTTGTCTTATCTTCCAGAAAGTACAAAGAAAGTCCTGTTTTTTGTGTATTTCCTGTTCCCTTTCCTTAGGTCGTCAAGAAGACTTTCGTCCATTTTCCGCCTTTCCTTGCTTGCTCCTCCTCCTCCTCAGATTATCTCCGGCTTTTGGGTTAGAGTTCTTTCAGATCGAAATTGGATCTGCTTTCCGGACTAGTGACGAGTCCAGAAGAACTTTTATTTCTGAATTTTAACAAAAGTTTCAAAGACTTTTGTATGATATACGGGGTGTCTCAGAATGGCCGCGCCACCCTTAATAATACGAATTCTTCTAAACAGTAAAATTTCCTTTATATATCATTTTATATATATTGTAGATTTTTGAATGTGCGAACTTTTCATACTATGAAGAGTTCCGTAGAAATGGGACAATGTGCTAAAAAATACACTATACATCTTTTCTCCTTTACTTTAAATTGCATTCTATATATTATTTTATATAGGAAAAAGGCTATCTAAATGTGGTTCTAACAAAACCAAAATGGATTCTCTAAGGCTAATAGAACTACAGATATTATGAGTCGAAATGTAACATATGCGTCAATTTACTTGAGGACTACTAATAACTACATTATTAACTATTGTGAATATTGCCAATAACAATTGTTTCCTTCAGATGAAATCTGTAATACAAAACAAAAAAAGAAATTCACAATTTCTTACTCTGCCACTGGCAATAAACTGAGGCAAAGGCTATGACATATGATTTTAACGAGATCGAAACCGAATTTCTGCGAAAACAACTGGACTGATATTAAACTTTGATATTTACGGAAATGTTTAAGCTAAATAAAATTAATTTTGTTATGTGTATAATCTTTTAATTTTTCTTTTTATTAATAAACTTTCAGGAATTTTTTACATCTATGGAATCAACGCAATTAAATACATTTGTTATACTTTAAACTGTAATATCTCCAATTCTGTTCTCCATAGAAAATCCATTTCGATGTCGCCAGACCCCTAAATCACCATGTGGTGCTCGGATCTCAGCTTGTTACCACTGGCAGAGTATGAAATTGTGATGCCTTTTTCCTTCTTGTATTATTGACTTCTGAAGGAAATACTATTTTTTAATAGCAGCGGACACAATTCCTAACGTAACCGTTAGTAGTCCTCAAATGATTTGGCGTATATGTTAAATTTCAACTCGTAATATCTCTAGTTCTTTTCATCTCAGGAATATAATTTTGGTTTTGTTAGGACCACACTTAGATAAGTCTTTGTATGTAAAAAAATATAGAAGGTGCAATTTGAAATAAGAGAAAAATACGTTTTGTATTTAACGCAATGTCCCTATTGCTACGAGGCACGTCAGGATACAGAAAGATAGTGCATTCAAAAATCTGCAAAATGAGATATAGATTAACTTTTTCTGTTGAGAAGAACTAGTTATTCAGGGTGGTGCGTCCATTCTGGGACACCCAGTATATTTGAGATTTGAAATATATTTTAAGTTCAATTTTAATAAGTACAGTATTAGCGCATATCTTTTTAAAAATAATGCCTCACCATGTTTTATTTTTGTAATATAGTACATAATATCGATTATTGACGGAAAAAGTTAATTTTTTTCATAGTAAACTTGTTACTAGAATAGTATTTGGGACATAGACTTCATGCATACCGTTTATGTGTAATAAGTAAATGAAAGCTTAAATAGTTATACTAAAATTGAGACCTTAGTTAAACTAAAAATTGCAGTCAAAATTAAACTATCACGTTATAAATTGGCGCTATGTTGTATTCGGAGATTTTCGGAGATTAAGCTGTTGCCAGTCTTTTCACCAAAAGGAGACGTTAACCAAAATTAGGCTAGAAAAACCGCTGAATAATTCGCCGAAACGCTCCAAATAAAATTCCAAAGGTGATGATTATTCATGGAAGATAGGGTGATGATGGCGAGATTACTGCATGGAAAGATAGGGTGAGGGGAAGGATCATCATGCCGCCCTCAACATTGGTGAAAAAACCTTCCCTTATTGGGAATACTGAGCTGCTATTGCGTGGAGTTCATTGTTTGTAACCAAACTTTTCCGTAAACTTGAAACCAACTTTTCTAATTCGGCTACGACATTTAGGTGGAAGTTAGCGGAAAAGCTACGAAATTCTCTTTGGCAACTTACTCCCTCATTGCATCCAGTGCAAGGCAGAATTCAAATCTTTTTTTTTTTAAAGAAAAACATGATACTGATTTGCAGCACTGGTAGTCAATGAAAGCATCCTTGGTACCAAGAGAACCTTTATCATCTCTTGTGGTTTTGGTTCCCATTCATAAACAGTGTTTACTACAACGAAAATCTTAAAACAAATACAGTAAAACCTCCCAACAACGATATAACGATAAATCCCTCTACAACGATAATTTTTCTCGGTCCGTATAATAGTGATGCAAAGAAGTTTTACTGTGTATTTTTAATTTAGGACGGTAGTTGCTGGACTGAGTTCAAATGGAAAAATGTTCTGGTAAAACGCCAAACAGTGGTAAAACGTCCGACGATTGCACCGTAAATCTGGGTTTGACTCCCAGCGGTACCAAAAACCCCGCTCACCAACTAACTTCTCACTGTGGTCATCGAGGTTGGACTTGAAGGCCTTAAGAAGTTCGAAATCCTCTGCAAAATGACGTATAGTTCGTTCGCGGAAAGTTGACCGATGGTACCGTTAGAATTCACGGGAGCTGACGTCACAAACGGGCTAGTTCATTACAGCAGAGAGGAGGACATTATTTCAGAACTGGTTTTTAACGCAGACTAAACGTTCGCTAAAAACCAGTTCCGAAATGACGTCCTCCCCTCTGCTGTAATGAACTAGCCCGTTTGTGATGTCAGCTCCTTTGAATTCTAACGGTGCTATCGATCAACTTTCACGAACGAACTATAAGTCCACTGCCTTAAGGTGGCGTATTACTACTCTTTGTTCACGAAAAGAAGTCCGATGGAATAGTTAGAAATAACGGGAGGTGACGTTACAAACGGCCTATCCCATTACAGCAGAGGAGGAGGACTCCAATTTCAGAACTCGATTTTTTGGCGCTGACAAACGTTCACCAAAAAGCCAATTCTGAAATCGTAGTCCTCCTCTGCTGTAATGAACTAGCCCGTTTATGACGTCACCTCCCGTTATTTCTAACTGTTCCATCGGACTTCTTTTCGTGAACGAACAGTAACTCATTCGTCCATCATGCCTTGATCCAACTCTCCCTTGTATAATAGAACATGTTTCTGCCCACCGTTGTCAGGGGGTTTGTTTCCCTCGGCAGTAGACGTGTGGGTTCCTCGGAAGGTGCAGCTTGACCTCTACTGACCATGCTCAGTAAATAATCAAACAGTAAATTGGAATTACTCAGCAAATATAATATGGTTAAATATAATAAACAGCCATGAAATAATCATGGAAGATATATTTGAAAGGCGAACAACCGTTTGATTTTGATAGACTTTGTAGTCGTTATAGTTATTACTGGATCCTATACATAGGAAAAGCCCATTATTGTAAAAAAAAACCAACGATGTTGTACACGCACTGTATAAGAAGTCGTTGTAAGTTTCATGTTTAATATATAAACGAAACGGAAACCAAACTGCCTGTACTGATTCCACCGCCATATGAATATAGTCGTTATAATACGCTTCGTTATGAACCATTTACATTACAGGCTATTCGGAAAGTCTCAGTAGACTTACCTTACTTGTGCACCAGTAAGTGGACCGTTGGACTTTCCGAACACCCTGTACAAATTATACTCGATCGCTCATTTATAACATACATGTGCAATTGAAACACAATCTTTATTACTTTCTTCGCAAGTTATTCTTTTACTACAATACGTACATTTCAGTATAGCGAAATTCGATTTTATTTATGTAATTACGATGCAAAGATATTAAAGGTTATGCTACGTGCTGACCTACAGTTTTAGGAGAGACCCAAACCCCGAAAGACGATGTGCATAAGAACGTAACGCGTTCTACCATACCATTGAGGATCGAACTCGGGTGAGATGGATGAATGCATTATAACTGTACCACAAGAAATAGTGGAGCTGGAGTATTTCGAGAAATCTGCCTAATTTCTAGGGAAACAACCTTCGGTTTATTGGTAAGCGACGAATATTCTTATAATATTTGTATAATTTTTATTTTCATACTCAAATGTAATACGTAAATTATGTAAATACGTAAAATATTATTTTTTGGTTGTCCTAAAATTTGCTGAGATGGCAATGATTTTCACGTTTCCCCCCCTCTTCTTTGTTCTGATTACTTTCCTGGTAATAAACGAGTCTTATGTTACTTCGGCTGAGAATTGAAGATTTAAGTTTTGAAGTTTCCAAGTCTACGATTAGTTGTTGGACTGTTTTAAGACCTTGACAGGATTTCCAAGCGTTTCTAATTTCTTTCCCATTTAGAGTCTGACTCGAATTTTGAGTAAAAAAGTTGCTGGTACAGTAAATTTCCGTATATTGCGAGATCCTAGTATTTGCAACTACTCTTTTCATATAACGCGATTCCTCCTACGATGCCCTATAAAATATGGGAATTCCCCTCATCGTCGCGATGCGTCCAAAGAACATAGAGCCCTATCGTGGCGCAGTGTGGTAACGCGTTCGCCTAGTGCGCCGTTATTCCGGAATTTACTCCCAACAATACCAAGAACACTTACTCAGAGATCTCAAAACGATCGCACTGCTCACTTTAGTCCGGGGTTTGGTTCCCTAGGCCTTAAGAGGTTCGGATTCCTCGGAAAACAGTAGGTCCCGGCACAGCATGACCACTGTAGACCTTGAGCCATAAAACCACAAACAAACAAAGATTAGTGACGATCCTTTTCGTAACAAACAGTTAATTTCGTTTCGGGAGCTAAAATTAATATGGAGGTAAAATTCTGTCTTCACTTGACAAAGGGAGAAGTTGGCTCCCGAAACGTCGTGTTTTTAAACCTTACGCCAGTGTCGAAATAACTGTTTGTTATGGAATCTCCTGGTGAAACTCTATTGTTTCGTTATGATCTTTTTCATTGCTATTTTACCAGTGTTTAACCTTTTATATGTATACATAAAGCTCTTGTGAAAAATGCATGTATCATTCGATTTAAAATTTCCAGAATGCACAATAAATTTGACAATATTTTGTGATAGTATAGATACAATTTATTGCTGCAGAAAAATTTGCCCCAACGCTTACGGTATTGCATCAGTTTTCAAAACGAACAAGTATTTCTAAATGTTCACAACGGAGCATACATTTTTTTGGAATTTCAGCTAGAAAAATCCCTAATATGATACCAAGTACAGACGTTTAGGATAAAAGACATCCCTATGAAAACAAATTATGCAAATGAGAACGTAAACTGAGGAGTGAGATTGAACGATAAAAGAAATTAATATTAATCATATTTATTACAATTTCTGTTCCACAAGAGGGCAACCGTTTTCTCATGCCCTTTGTCCCATCCAATTATTTGCTTCCAATTACTCAACAAAACTCGTAACGGAATTTCGCTTAAGATAAGAACCCCATACAAAAAATTTCCTGCTAACGCAAATAACTACCAATAATGTTTATGCGATATTTTTTTTTTAGTTTTGTACTTGAAAAAATAATTAGATTTCTTGCCAGGGTAAAAACCTTCTGCTTCGAACAAGCAGTTTAAGGTTATAAGAGGTTAAACAAATAAGGCACTCATTTATTTCAGGCTAAAATATTTACTTCCATAGATACAAATGTTGACAACGAGCTAGTAATGAGGAAAATTCTAACATTGGGAAGTTTTAATATTGGGAAGTTAACATTGGGAAGTTTATTTTGAACAGGAAAAATTAAGGCGGATTTTTTTTGTTAAAAACTGATACTACAAATAAAAAAACAAACACCCCCATTGCTAGGATTGGCGTATATTTAAGTGAGGTCAGAGAGCGGATAATGAAATCGTGAATATTTGCTTATGTATATGATCTGTGTGTTACTAAAATTGCAGTTGGAATATCTAAATAATCATTAGGGACATTTTGGAAATAATCTTAAAGGTTTTACCGTTTTTGATTAATATATTTATAATTCGCAACATTTTTGTTTTCTTATCTAGACTAGTGTTTCCCAAAGTGTGGTCCGCGGCAACTTATCAAGTGGACCCCCAGGAATATCACCAAATTTCAGAAAAAAAATAAACTAGAAATTGCCAGCGTAGCTAAAATTTAGGTTTCGGTTGGCTTCCGCTTTCTTTTTGGTTTTACGGCTCAAAGACTACAGTGGTCATGCTGCGCCGGGACCTACTGTTTTCCGAGGAATCCGAACCTCTTAAGGCCTAGGGAACCAAACCCCGGACTACAGTGAGCAGTGCGATCTTTATGAGATCTCTGAGTAAGCGTTCTTTGCACTGCTGGGAGTCGAACCCGGATTAGCGGCGCACTAGGAGAACGCGTTACCACACTGCGCCACCGCAGGGCCAGGTTTCGGTTGGATTTAAGGAATTTCTCATAAATATTACTTGTTATAAACGTTACTTTACGGCATTTTGTGAAAGATTTGAATCCTCTGAATACACCCGTGCTGTCTACATTGCTTATTATTATTATTTAAATTAATGATGTCATTTTCATTGTAAATTTGACAAAATAAGATCATAACTGACACTCTCCTTATCAAATAGTGTTACTCTAAAAATTATTTTGTTTCAGGTGGGTTTGGCAATCAACCCATGTTTTAAGAACATGGTCGGATATTTTAGAGATTTTCTGCCAAAAGTTCATGCTTTTTTAAAGTAAAAAAAAAAGAAATTGGAAGCTTAAAATTTATCACAAAAGGACATAAAATTAAATATAAATTCTATTTCAGGGGATGAATAAATCTCTCCTGCCGGAGCTTTTATATATGTATATAAACCTGAAAATAACCGATATAAATCGAAGGTTACTTTAGCTATGTATTTCCTTGGGAGAGGAGAGGGGGGGGATTAATATGACGGTGGCTGAGTAGGGCTTAATATTATTAACCATAGTTGGAAACTTTAATTTCAGGCAATATACTTTTTTATTGGGGGAGAAGAATTCTCCTCCCGGTGGTCCGCGGTAGACAAAGGAATGCTGAAAGTGGTCCGCGAGCTACCAAAGTTTGAGAAACACTGTTCTAGACCGTATGCACAGTCTCATCTTGCTTGGCGCAGAATGACCAGTGTTGTCCTTGCGCCATAAAAATGCAACCAACCAACCCTTACCATCTAGTGTCTGATAGTTCTCCAAATTGCCAGACATAGGCAAATAATTGTCAGGAATTTTAAGACTGACACCACTACATGATACAAGATTACTTGAATTTCAAATGCATTGGAACTAAAAGCGGCGAAAGTTACCGGAGTGCATTTGATTATTGATGTAGCAAGTAGAATAGCCATTTCAATCAACCAGTTATTTCAGTTTTCTTAATTGAGACAATTCAGTTTTACAATTATTTAAAACAACAAAAGAAAATGCTCATCTCGCTTTTTGGGCAATTGTCTTCATTGACTCGCCGCCGTGGATTAAAGTGCAGCCTAACCACTACACCATTCTTCGCGAACGTGTCAGTATTAAAAGCCTCATATACGCTCGCAAAGGGGAGAATGATCGACGTTTGTAGCTTAATGGTTATAGCACTTGACCGGTTATCAAGATGATGTGGGCTCAACCCATATCAGGCTTTCAAAACACGTTCTTTTCTTTGCGAGTATTTGACCATGATCATCTTCGTCAACATTTTCAGCTTTATGGATCTGCCAAATTTAATCCACAGGTTTGTTACTTTTTACGCGAGTTCTTGAATCAGTCAGCAATTTTGAAATTCTAAGTAATCTGGCTGCTGATCTTTTTTCAACAACAGATTCACCTGCCCACCGTTTCATAGAAGTCCGAATTATTATCGGCATTAGCAGAAAAATAGAATGCAGTATTTGACGTGGGCTTTCATTCGTCAACACATTCAGTCTTGTATATTCAACGGCATTAATCAGAACACAAGAATTCCATTCAGTGCAAATAATTTTATAAGATAAAATTTAAATATTTATAAATTATATAATTTCATTTTAAAACTCAGTCACTGCATAGTGCAGGTATTCCGTTGACTAAAAGGTGTGAAAAAAGGGGGTTTTGAGACAAAATGTTTGAGAAAAAATAAAAATATACTCAAAGCAATAGCTGAAGCAAATGAATGATTACGAAATTCATAGTTTATCAAATATTTTACGAAGAAAAAAGTGCAATGTAGTTATTATTTAGTCAACAGGCAATGACGCAGCCACAGGTATTGGACTAGTATTTTTAAATCAATATTGTATAATCTAAAATCAATGTTTTCAAACTAAACTACCCTTTCCATAATATATTTTTCCGCTTTCTCTTTCACAAGGCCCCACTACTCCACAGAATTTGCATTTTTGCCCAAACAAATTAGCATCCATCAACTCCGTAAAAGCAGTAATTAGGCTCATCTCGAGATAACTTAATTACCAATTATAAAATCGCATCCTAAAATTTCCCAATTAAGCTATTAGGAACGAATTTTGGAACGAAAATTTTTATGAGAGTGGGCAGTACAATTAAATGAGCTGATTGGAAATAATTCCATATAATATTTCTACTTCATTAAAAAGTAATTAATGATCAACTAATTTAAATATGATTATATATATATATATATATATATATAGTTTCAAGCACTAAATTATTATATAATTGGGATCGAGATTACGCCCAATATTGTAAATGTATTTAATAATTGAAAACTTAAATATATAATCCATTCTATTGCGTAATACTTAACAATAATTCATTCCGTAAATGTATCTAATCTGATACTATGGATCAGTGCATTGAAATAATAAATTACATGTAATTACATATTATTACTTTATCAAAGCTTATGCGTCTTATTACATTGAAGTAATCTAGCTCACGTAATATCCATAAAATTGTGTCTAGCTTAAAATTTTTTATAAAGAAGGAGGAGGACCGCCGTCACTAAATCTGTTTTTAATCTCAACATAATGCTAACTATATTTTTGTCTTTTACCCCAGATGCGGGAAAGCAAATTCGAGCCTAATTGCTTAAAATTTCCTTCTTTTCCATTCTAACCAAGCTCCATATTTAGCCAAAGAAAGAATAACCAGCGTTTAGAAACTCCACTTGTAGTGAAAGCAAATTTGCGTTTAAAATATTGTCATATCCAGGCAATTAAGTAACCAAATTTCATGTCCGCCATAATGCAAAAATTATGATAAACGAACATGGATGAAACTAAGTAGATTTCAGTTGACGACGTTGTCTGGAAAATTGCATTTCCACCAAGCAAAATAATTCCACTATGACATATTTTGTGTCAGTAAACTACATTAAATATTCACTTTCATTGGAATATTTGGTTTTAAATTTTCAAAATTTTGTAACTAATTTTTTTTCATAATAATGAGCTTAGAATTGTGGAATTTCTTTCTTCATTCATAGCTTAGTATTCTTTTCTATTTTATATTCATTTTGAATTTAAATTTATACTTGAGAATGTAATATTTTTTTAATATTTTTTTAAATTTGTTTAAAATTATTAATAGACAGAATACACATTGCTGCTAAGTTTCAGTACCACTTCATTCAGAATTAATTGGTATTAGGTATAAAAAAACTGGTAACAATCTTTTACAAATGAATCCTACATTTCTTTTTGACATTTTTGAACATGTAAATTTAACATTATTTTCTCGGAAATATTTAAATTAGAATCATGTGAAAAGGAATACCAATAAATAAATGATAACACCTATTCAAAGTTCTCATGAGATGCCTGTGAAAAATTTGGTTTTAAGAAAGTTAAAATAAATGAAGGCAGGAGCCGAAATAGCAGAAAAGGTTTGTAGGCTAGCAAAACTCTTCAATTTTTGAAATCATAAATTCCAAAATTCTATACTTTTCCAACTCTCAAAAAGCTTTTAAACCAGAGAGTGCTTTATATTGAAATGTTTTTTCTTAAACTTATAAAAGCGAATGCGTAGGTAAGAAATTTTTGCTTATAACATCGATTGTCAGTCAGTTCAGCTAGCACAGGAACACTCTAGTTGGCGACCTTTGGCACCTCAATTATCATAGTACATTTTGTCTATCCTCTTTGATTTTGATTGCACCTTGATTGCATCTTTTGATTGCATCTTGATGTAGCTTCAATGTTTAAGCCTAAATTAGTACTTTCGTTACGTTATGTGTATTGGTAAATATAAATGAATGATAAATTATAACATGCTATATTTATTTAGGAAGTAAAAAATTCAAATATATTATAAAAATATTGTTTGGAACACCAGAAGTAGGGGTCTGGTTTAGTGGTTGTTTGTTTGTTTTTTGGTTTTACGGCTCAAAGACTACAGTGGTCATGCTGCGCCGGGACCTACAGTTTTCCGAGGAATCCGAACCTCTTAAGGCCTGGGGAACCAAACCCCGGACTACAGTGAGCAGTGCGATCTTTTATGAGATCTCTGAGTAAGCGTTCTTTTTGCACTGCTGGGAGTCGAACCCGGATTAGCCGCGCAATAGGAGAACGCGTTACCACACTGCGCCACCGCAGGGCCTCTGGTTTAGTGTACTGAATATTCTTTTATAATTATATATATATACATGAAAAGTCTGAAATATATCAAATAAAACTCCAATTGCTTATTTCTTGGGTTAAGCGAGCAATAAACGTAATACGTTAAGGTTATTAGCAATTTATAAATAATAACTAGTTTTTATAAAGGTGAAAATCAAAGGTTATTAAACCTTTGTACTCCACTGAAACGACATTCAGTATATGGCTTTGAATTCCTTTGGCTAAATAGCCTGGAGTGCAAAGGGTTAAAGTTTATCACAGAATAAAAGAAATATTGAAGCAAAATACGCATGAGTAAGTTAACGTAGTTGGTGATATTTTTGGAGAGGAAATAAATTCATGGATGTTTCTGGTAGTGTTGCACTTTTACAGTGTTCTCGACATTGATGTGACATACCTTCATCATTTTTGACAAAGCAGAAAGCATTTTTTCAAATATATATTTACACTTTTGCAGTTACGGGGTATCTTAAAAGGACTGGCGATTTTTAAAATTTAATAAAAAATGGTAACATTTATAAAAGTTTTTCTTGCTGAAGATTAATGTGTGAGCATGGTAATGTTTAATACGTTTCCGTGAATCGATATCAATCGATTCAAGGTTCGGCTGAAGTATTCAAGGCATTAAGGATGACCACAAATTAGTGCAAGATTTGAATGTAATGACTTGAATTCACTGTTTCTTTACAAAACGTTGGCCCAATGATGCCGCTGCTGGATATAATTGTCCATCTCGTAACATACAGTGAGGTGGAAATCACACATAAGTGTTCTCAGTTTCATAGATCCGCCTTCGCACATGATTCGCTTACAGTGTCGTAGCTCCATGTTTTGTTTGGTGCTAATTAAAAGAAGTTTACTGAAAAAAATCCTTACCTCACGAGTTAATTTTTTGCGAGAATAACTTTAATAAGTTTCACCTTTTTTTATATTAATTTTTAAAAACTTTCAGTCCTTTTTAGGACACCCTGTATATAAAATTCACATGTCCTTACCGTTATTCTTTATAAAGCACGCTGCTTCAGGGAATATACCATGCACAAAATGAAGAAACATCATACAGATATTGCTCGGTGAAGCATTTTAAAATGGCACTTAAAACTGCAAGACAACGGAAACTAGATAGCAATTCCCTTTGATGGCCACAGTTAATAAAATGCCTCTGAGAACAACTTCACTTTCAATCAAGTTAAAGCATTGCAGTCACATTTCAATTACCAAAACTTTATACTTTTATGGAAGAAATGTCCAAAGAACATAGCAAAGAATCTCTGCCACCCACCCCTCGTTAAAAGAAAAACCTTTCTCCGAACTTTCTATTTGATTACGGGGTGTCCGTTGTCTAAGTGCCACACAATGTCCTCATTTTCTTTTGTTTACCTTCTTTTTCTTGCCCAACAAGAATGGCCTTTTACTGTCGTCGGACAAGTAGTCGTCGGCTTGTGATTCCGCCCATTCCTTTCCTGCTGCAGTAAAGAACTCAACCAATAATTTGACTACAATTGCGGTACTTGCACAAGAACAATTGAATAATTCATCCAAGAATTGTTCAATGGGATTTCAAAGTGAAACTTTATTAAATTCTTTGTATTATGCTTTATAAAGCTAGTTTAATGTTTTCATTCTATATAAAATGGAACATAATACACTCTTTTCCATCTTAAAAAGAACTGCTTTCATTAAAATTCTAAAAGATTTTAGCAATTTTAGATATAAGGTACATTTTGCAGTAACTAAAATCATCACGAGAGAAATATGAGCGATACACTGCGCAAAAATAATATTTAAAACAAATTACACACAAACGCAGTTTAATTTGAGCAGGAGAAACACTTCTCTCCTGCTCAAATTAAACTGCGTTTGTGTGTAATTTGTTTTAAAATCATCACGTTTATATTTTAGGATAAAATTTAATAAATACATCAAACGTTCGAGATATTTAGAAACATTAACTCTATATTGGCACAAATAATGACTGATCAATTAATTTTTCAAAATGGGTGTAAGAGTTTATTGTAATTCTTTAAAAAATATTTATTTACACAGAGTACAGATTATTGCGATTTTATTTCAAAAGTACCAAAGTACCATTGAATAATTATATAAATATAAACATATCCAATTTCAGAATTATCGATAAACTTTCAATACCATCTTAAAGGAAATTTAAGAATCCGTGAAGCATAACTTCCAAGGAATTAATTATCAAAATTTATCCTGAAAGTTAAAAAATTTTAAGTTGATTTTTCTTTTCAAACGCAATTTAAAATAATGGCATTATTTGTATTCAAAGTTAATATAAAGTTATGGGACACTTAATAATTTTGAGAATAAAATTATGTGGTCAGAGTAAAAATTCGCAATAATAACACCTTTCACTTCATATTAAAAGAATATATTAATATTTGCGACCATTATGATAAATAATTGAGATTTAAGCGTATTGCGAAATTCCGAATCTCGCGGCTGTAAAAATGGAACGACGAAATTTATCGTAGCATGTTAATTACCTATCGTAAATATTTTCTACCGAGCAATTTAACTAACCATGCGAAAAGCAATTATGTATGGTACAAGTGTGAACACAGGCATAGCTCGCGTGATGGGGGGAAAAAGGGTTGAAAATTAGCCGTAAATCTTGTCAGTGTAGAAAACCCATTATAAATATACGGGCAGGACCCTATTTTATTAATTTATCAGCTTTAAATCCACGAATTAAATACGCATGATTTAGATTACAAAATGCAGTTGAGAGTAAGGATACGTAATGAAATGATATAATAATGTTTTTTTAATAATGACGATCATGATTATTTCTTATCAAGGGCAAGGTATTTGAAAAAATACACTAAATATACTGATTTAACGACTGAATTCAATTCGTTTTGACCAAAATATATTATAAGTTATCCCAATTGTGGTCGGTGCACTTAGAACTACAACAAACTTGAAAAAAATCGGAGAAATTGGGCATTTAACGTATCGTTTCAGCGTATATTCAATAGGCTTCTTTTCTGAAAACGTATTAAAAAATTTGTAGAAACGTTTTTGAATGCGAGAGTCTGAGTTGAACCGGTAAAGCAGACAAAATAAAAATAGTTGACGTTTGCTTTGTGTTTCGAAGAGAAATAACGTATAAACACATAATATTACTATTATATCATTATTATCTTATAGTATTATTCATTATATTATTATAT
The DNA here is from genome assembly GCA_006491805.2 of Dysdera silvatica. Lineage (NCBI taxonomy): Eukaryota > Metazoa > Arthropoda > Arachnida > Araneae > Dysderidae > Dysdera > Dysdera silvatica. The sequence continues at coordinate 18,860,037 of QLNU02015270.1, forward strand.
CATTATTATACCATTATAATATTATTCATTGTATTATTTTATCATTATAGTAGTATTCATTATATTATTATATCATTATAGTATTATTCATTATATTATTATATTATTATAGTAATATTCATTATATTATTATATCATTATAGTAATATTCATTCTAGAATTATTCGTTATTATTATTTTCATTATTATATTATAGTATCATTTATTATATTATTATATCATTATTACATCATTATAGTATTATATCATTATTGTTATATCATTATATTATTATATCATTATAGTATTATTTCATTATTATATCATTATAGTATCATTTATTATATTATTATATCATTATTGTTATATCATTGTATTATTTCATTATTGTATCATTGTAGTATGTATCATTATGGTACACATGCCAACAGTCAATAAATTCCTAAACTTAACATTTGAATAATCTCTAAACATTGGAGGAAGACCTGTGTGTGTGTACTTGCCTCTGTTAGTGTCAAGGCTGTAGCGTCAAGTGCGAGAAGGCGTGGTAATAATAACAATGCCATGCATATTAAAGTTTAATTCTAATAGTGGAAGCAAATCGTTCTGAATACAGACATATTGATTTAAACTATTAAAACACTAAGAAATAAGTGAAAAAAACACAGTGGACATATAACTTTCTACGAAATAAGGAGGATATGCTATAGGAAGAATGTTATGTATGAATAATTAAATGGCTATTCACCCGCAAGTATTTAAACATGCAATGACATTTAAGTAAGTCTAGACTGATGGGAATAAAATAATTCGAATTATCGGGACACATACATACGTACGTATGTGAGTCATTCTTTATTACTCAGGCTTATTTGTATTAAATACTATTTGCCATATTTTAAAAATTGTCCTTTATGTTTGCTTCGTAATGAAGATCGAAACTAGAGCGTAAATTAAATCATATGGGCAATTAATATCTCGTAGTAATGAAGAGAAAAATGGGGATGGAAGTTGTTCCTGAATATATTTAATGTATACTTTATAATTTTGTTGACATTAGAAAGCCATTATGCGGAATTTTTCACAGGAGAGAAAACAAAAATGACAATTTCCATGTGTAAAAAATGAAAAGGTCATTAAATGACGATCGCGAAATAAAGGATTATTTTTTATTTCTTTTGTCAAGCGAAAAATGTCAAAAAGACGAAATATTTCATAGTAATGGCTTCAGAAAAGACAAAATATTGATCCCAACGGATGAAAAAATGTGCATTTTTGTTCCGATTGTCAAATGGTGAATAATTACGTAGATTTCCAATCTGAGTTTGCCTTTGTTCCCATTGTGACGAACATAAATCAGTGGCTATGAATTAAATCTAAGCTTTCTTTCTATTTCTGGCATGCTTAAATCCTATGAACGTTTAGGAAAATTTTTATTCCATCCTTAGTATTCTATGCCACATGGATTTCGCCTATAGAATTTACCAGAAATTAATAAATGCAGGAGCATACAGAAAATATAACACAAACGAGGCGTTTAAAATATTTAAAAGAAATTTCAACCGTCCAATTTTTATGTGATCAAACATTTAAACGTTTGAACAGTATTAGACTTCCCATACCAAGTGGGAATTGAACTAACAGGAAATTCAAAAACATCGTTGATTTGTTCAATTGATGAACTTTTATTCTTAGGTTATAAAAATATTGTTATTTATTTACTCCAAATGTGTATTTTTACAAACAGCTTTTGTTCTAACACGATCTTCTTTACATTAGCACTACATAGCATGATATGGTATAACATACCCATATTATGTTTTGTTAAATATCTCTGCATTTTCGAATTCATATTTCAATGGCATAATGGTTAATTATCAGTTACAATGAGCATATATATCTGCAGTATTTTGTTATTTTTTGTGCTGTAGTGGTACTTTTGTTGAATTGTAGTCGGGTTCGTGTCCTTGCTGTAATACATGTTGTGCTAAACGTGAGAGAATATTCCGCTTCACAAATGAATATTTTTGTTCTGTATGCCTATTTCTGACTATAATTTGTTTAATACATTGTTTATCATACTATAATCGAAAATATATGTTTAATTACTCAACTTAGGCAGTGTTATTTTCATGGAATGTGATTTATGAGCCGCATGACCTTCTCAGGGCCCAATTCACTTGTAAGCTAAGTAGGCCCCGCGACATGGGGGCCCCCCTCAGGAACTAGGATGGTGCTTGATATTATATAAGCTTAAGAGTCCTGTTTATTGAAAAATATCCGATATCATTGCTGATGTGCCTGAATATTATATATAACTTCAAAGAAAAACTCACAATTTATTAACTCAATATCGCGGAAGCTATATTTTTAAGGAAACTATTATCTGCTTCAGACCTCTGGTCCCATAAAATCCTTATTCGGAACTGGACCCCTTACACAACAATTAGACTAAGGGTGAAAAGGTAAGAAATTTTGTTTATAGCTGGCAAAAATTGTTTGGAATGGATTTTCTTCTGGGCTTTACTAGTGTAGCTTTGTTCAGTGGAGAAATATTGGGTAAAGTCCATTTTCCATCCGAAGGGTTATAAGAAACCTGGTTAATACATTGTCTTACTTGGAGATATATGTATATATATATATGTCATCATCGTAGACAACAATTATCTATCCACTGCTAGATGAATGTCTCTCCAAATGCTTTCCACAGAGGTCTATCCTCAGCAATTCACTTCCACGTCACCCCAACCTGTTTTATTATTTGACCCACCCATCTAGTTTCAGGACATTTTCTAGGTCTTCGATGATCTCTTGAAATCCGGTTGAGAATGTCAGTTGTCCACCTTTTATCAGTTCTTCTTCTAATATGCCCAGCCCATCGCCATTTGAACCTTTTACTTTAACAATGATGTCCTCTACTTTAGTTTGCTCTATCAACCAAATGTTTCTCTTTCGATCTCTCCTAGTTATTCCAAGCATGCACCTCTCGATGTTTCCTTAGGCTGTCCGTAACTTCCGTATTGCTTAAATTGTTAGACACCATGTTTCTGATCCATAAGAGAGAACTGGGAATGCCACTGGTTGAAGACATTTCTTTTTAGACACAAAGGCAATTTCCCCTTCAGGATAAAACTGTTTCTTCCAAATGCACTCCAGCCAAGTTTAATACGTCTGTTGAGTTCTTTCATAATGTTGCCTTCCATTGAAATCAGTTGGCCAAGGTAAATATATGAATCAGAAATTTCTAGCTGAATATTGTCAACCTGTATTTTTGTTTTCCCTACGAAATTATTGAACATGATTTTAGTTTGTTGTAGGTTCATCCTGAGTCCAACTTCTAGTTGAGAGCTCCTGTACCATGTCATGGTGTTCTGATTGGTCTTGATAAAGAAATAATGATCCCATCAGCAAACCGCAAGTAATTTAAATATTCACCATTCATTTTTATTCTCTCGTTATCCCAATTTATAAGCTGAAGAGTCATCTGTTACGCTGAAGTAAAACGTTTTAAGAAATGGTATCTCTCTGCTTCACAACCTTCACCAATTTTGATAGTTTTGGTATCTTTATGTAACCAAAATTTTGCATTTTTATGCACATGTTTCACCATATCAATGTACACATCCTCGACGTCTGTTGATCTTAAAGAGTTAATGATTGCTGATGTTTTAATAGAGTCAAAGGCATTCTCATACGCCTTTGACTCTAAGGATACATTATGCAATAAGGATAACTGATGACGTTATCCTTAGGATGTAGATGAAAATTGACTGATTGATCGATGACCTAGTATGATGACCTTGTATCCCGGACTCTAAAGAGAATTACAAGGACGATGATTAACGGTTATCGCAAAACAGCGCTGAAGAATAATTTAAGATGAATGTAATCACTGGCCAGGATTGTAGCGTAATGAAACTGATTACATCGATGTTAATAATTTACGGTGGTTGGAGGCTCAATCTTGCCGGAGGCCGCCTGGCCGACCCCGGCTAAATAACACACGAGAATGGATCCTGTCAGTAAACGCGTGAATACGAGGAGCGAAAGAGAGAGAGAGAGAGAGCTCCCTCTGTCTGGCGCGAAATCCGAGAAACCTATTCCTTCTGGGTGTTTCCGGAGAAATTATTCGCAGGAGATTAACCTGTTTGGCTGGAGTGTAGCTAAAGCGTTGTATGAACTTAACTATTTAATGATATGTGAATGGGGAAACAGCGTCATATACTCTCCTTTTTATGAAAAAATATTGAAGATTTTTAGGATGTTACAAAACTGAACGCAGGCTTCTAGCGTGCACGGACATGGACAGTGAGTTTACGCTGGCGTACTACGCGAAGGCAAAGGTTTGTTTTTGATTTGCGAGATTTGTAAACGCTGACGGGTTATGAACGGCAAAGGAATGCGTTTTGGGAAAACGAGTTTGTTTTGTCTGATGTACCAAAAGGCTGGATTATTGTATTTGAAGGCAGGTTTACAATTGACAAATTGATAAACTGGTGCGATATAAGTTTGAGAATGAGTGCGTCTAGTCGACGGCTTAGTGCGCCATGTTTGCGCCCTGTTGGTGGCTTTGAGTGCGCCTTGTTGACGGTTTTGAGTGCGCTTTGTTGGCGACTTTGAGTGTGTTGAATTGTTAAACTGGCTTCGAAAATTGTACACAGCTTTTGGCTTTATTAACCAGAATCAAAACAAAACTACGCGTAATTGCTAAACTATTGAACAAGTTAGAAGGACGAGTATTGCATATATAACTTATATATGCGTGTTAAATGAAAGAAATTTGTGTGAGCACTTTGGAACATGTGCAATGCACTATTTGAGTACTAGTTGCACGTTTTGCGTATGCTTTAGGCGTTGATGCGGTTGCGAAAAAAATACGCACCAAGTTATTTGGATAAGTTTGGCGTACAAAAGTTGGCGGTTGCCAAAATGAAAGGTAAATTGAGTTGATACAGTGCGAAAATATGCGCTTAATGCATTCGAAAAATTGCCATGAGCGAAACGATTGCGCAGAATTTGAAGTTTTGTTGAAGATTGAACATGCTTTCTGGAGAGACTAAGATTAAGATGCTTTTAGTACTAAATTGATCAAAATTTAACGATTGATTGAGCAAAATTTGACAATTGATTGAACAAAATTTGGAAATCGATTGAACTAAATTTGGAAATTAATTGAGATAAATTTGGAAATCGATTGAGCTACCCAGTGCCATTTACAGAAACATATCTCTACATAGAACGATGTTCATTGATTTGCCATCAGTTTTTACTACATAATGAGTACAATTGAAAAATTCATTCAGCCGTATTGCTTGATGAATATAAATGCGTTAAAAATTGACGATTTGAACATTCACAATTAGTAATGTTGACAACAATCAATGAACATAATTTATGTAAACTAATAAACCTGAAATATATGCGCGCTTTTAATTTTATAAAATTAACGAAACGTCGAATTTGATTTTAATTTTGCGCTGTGTCGTACGCGAACGTCACATGATGTTTATCGAACATAAGCCTACCGGTTGCAGCAGGACGTTAATGCATTCGGTTGAGTGTTCTAACATTATAAATTATATGTCGGATTATCCGAAAAAAAATATGCGAACACAAAATTTCGTTGAAATTCGAAAGTTCGAAAAGTACGAACGATCGTTGAACCAAAAATGAGATTATCGCTTGATGATTAATATCCGATGGACTGGGTGATACCGAGAATTTGCACACGGTATATACACTGGATTATTGAAACACAAACACTCGCGAAAATAAAATATTCACAAAAATTTATATATATATATATATATATATTCGTGGTGAAAAACACGGAATATTAAAGCGGATTATGCGGTGAGAATTGATTTTGGAAAATTCGACTATGACACTACCGCGGTACATAACACTGAATTGAATGGAATTGTAGTGGATTACTATAAAGGAATGAGTTTCCGAGAATTGGGTCCTTTGTTCCGTGACGGGATCCATGTTTCCGAGAATTGGGTCCTTTGTTCCGTGACGGGATCCATGTTGTCGGCAATAAAATAAAACGACTGAATTATTCCTTGTTTATCGTCAAAGGTGTGGTCATCTTAAATCAACGTTTTGCAAAAACGATTTGGACAGCAAGGTTCAGCTATTGTTGAGGCAAGCGATTTGTTGAGTTTTTGTCCGTTGTGAAGAGCGATGACGGCCATGTTGGCGTAGCATCCAGAAGAATGGCTTTCTGTTCGAAGATTTCCACTGAATTTGATATGCGGATTGGATGATCAACTCCGTTGATTAATATATACTCCAGATGAATATCGAGGTTGCAGGTTAAAGATTGAGGTGGATCAGCGGTGAAGAAATTTCTTTGTCACTTCTGTCGAGCGAGGTCCGCCATTTTTCCTTTGTGTCGTTGGCAAGAAATTGGCGATAGCAGTTTGGCCGTGTAGATGATATCAGAAGGTTAATTTCAAAGTCCAGTTACCAATAAGGATACATGATGACATTAAAAATTTATTCTAAAGATGCATGTAATCACTGGCCAGGATTGTAGCGTAATGAAACTGATTACATTGATGTTAATAATTTACGGCGGTTGGCGGCTCAATCTTGCCGGGGGCTAACTAACTCACGAGAACGGGTCCTGTCAGTTAGCGCGTGAATACGAGGAGCGAGAGAGAGAGAGAGCTATCTCTGTCTGGAGCGAAATCCGAGAAACCTGTTTCTTCTGGGTGTTTCCGGAGAAATTATTTGCAGGAGATTAACCTGTTTGGCTAGAGTATAGCTACAGCGCTATGTGAATTTAGCTATTTAATAATTTGTGAATAGGGAAACAGCCCCAATTGATTGATTGATTGTTTGGCTTTTTTATGGCGCAAGAGCATCTGTAATATATATATATATATAAGGTGGTCCACAGCATATATGCAAAAAATTAATTTTATATTTGTCTAAGTCTTACTCCTATTTATTTTTCTTTTCGGTTAGTAAGCAAATTGTAAAAACTTTGGAAAATGTATTTAATATTAACACGTGCCCCAAAGAGGGTAAAACTGCAAACACATGTGCTACTTTCTAAATTTTTACAATAAAATTTTGATTATTTTTTTTAAATATAAAGAAATGTTTAGGATTAAGAATAGCTAAAATAAGGACTAAAACTTCTTAGCCACAAAAAGCAAGTTTTTATTACATTAGAATATGATAATAAAAGGTTTAATAATGGATGCTTTAAGTTAGTTGGAAAGAGCTTAGTGGGTGAGAACTTAATAAAAACGAGGTTGAAAAATAGGAACCACCCTACTAAGTATGTGTTGGTACGTGTGTGTTTGTGTTGTGTGTGTGTGTGCCGGTCTCTTACGGGACTCTGCAACGGTGACTGTCTTTCCGAGATGGCTGTTATTTAGAGGTTCAGTATAAAAAAATCAAAATAAAGTTAACAATAAAAAAATTTAGCCACTGCAAATATATTAATCCTCATCTATTTTAATTTTCATTTAAAAAATCGATGATTCGTAATTGTTTTGCAATTTTATGACAAATATTCTTTTCAAAGGGAATAAAAATATTTTTATTCTGTTTTGTAAAACTCCTCGTCATTTTTGTTCAAAGCGAAGGTTCGGGCCTCTCGAAAATGTGCCAAAATATCAGAATATATTTTGATATTTGAATTTTATGGCAGTTTCATTCTGTCCCTTTCGTTTCCATTTCCTCATCACTTTCTTTCCCTTCCATCATATTTTCTAACAATTCCTGAATAGTATTAAACGTAGCAATAACTTCTGAATCTAAATCCACACAAACAAATTCGAAAGCTTTCACATTTGTCATTCCTGTTAATCTGAGAATGTCATCCAACCCTTCCTCCTCATCATCATCTCTATATGTATTTCCGGGTTCACCAGGAGAGGGAAATTTCTGCAATTAAATTTATTTTAATTGCAATATTTTTGATTGGATTTATTTCGATCGTTAATTATAAAGCCACTCTAACAACACTTTGTCAAGTTCATTTCCGGTTTTCCGAAGCTTTGTTCTGCTATCTAAATCCACGCTTCGAAAGGACATTTGCAAATAAGGTTCACTATTTTTTAAAATCTCATTTATTTATGACATCGTACAATTACCAAGGGTTACTAATTTTTGTGCCCCTGTTGTTTTCACTATCATCGATAACTTTGATTTACTCCTTTAGACGAATGTTCGTGAAAAACTCATCGTAATTACAAACTAGCGTTTAAATGACGACGTTAGGTTGATACGACACTATTCAATGGTAACAATCAATAGCATAGCATTTTAAAACCCATGGGATGGGGCTCCCGCATCATTAAAGATGATTATATGATGCGGCCTATAAGAAAATAATGCATTTTGATACACAATGGAATGACCTTTGGGAACCTTAGCCCCTCCCTTTCCCACACCACTGGTAAAGCATAAATAACCAGAAATGTCAAAAACTATTTCTCGTGAACAGTGGTTGTTTGCGCGGACTAAGTATCGGGATTGTCGATCAAAACTAGCGATGCCGTGTTAGCAGAAATAGATGTACATATAAA
>QLNU02015270.1:18868664-18882592 GCA_006491805.2 Dysdera silvatica
CAAAATTCGTTAATCAATGTCACATTTTGCTATATGTACTTACATATGATTTGTCAAACATGCGATAATTTGAATCCATAATAATGATATTTATTACCAAATACAATAATAATTATAACAATAATTATCTAAATATTTTAGTCTTGCATCGCAACATCATTATCGTTAAAATCGTTTTATTTAGAATTCGTGATTTTTTTAATCTATATTAATATAATAAAGAGGCTGCTAATGGAAAAGACATGCTCACCCAATAGTCCTCCATATTCATTGTCCACGTGTATGGTTTCGGGACTCTCCTGGAGATGGAAGATATGTATCTTTCATTTCCTATATTCTGGTAATCATTTTCACTGACTCGGAAATCATTTCACCAGGCTATCATCTGATAATCCTTTGAGTTAGTTTAGTTTATCTTTATCTGCTAAAATCTGCCTCTTTCTCTTCTTGCTTCGCCTTTTTAATCAAGAGGGAGTGTTACTTCTCTCGGCCCTTCTCTAACCTCAAAATCTCATTGGCTCGATTTTGTATCAAAACAATAATTCTGGGCTAGTTCAATTGACGTCGTTTGAGAGTCGTTTTGTTATTGGCTTGGGGCAAAGGTATTATTTGAAACTTATTGCTTTTGCTCCTGAAAATGTCAGGTCGATCGAAATTACGAGTCTGTTATGTCGAACTTGGTTCGTAACTTACAATGAATCAAGTTCGAAAATTGAAGGCCACTGAAATTGGATGTTTCCAGTTACATAGTGTTCGTTTGATATGTGTGTGGTGTTAAGAAAAGTCAGTTGTAAATCCGGCTTATTTAGACAGAAGTCCAGGTCTTTGCATCTGGATAGTTCATTTGATGATAAACAAATTTTGGTTTGAACGCATTGAATTCCTGAAAGAAATTTAATTTTTATGCCCTCTTCAGTTTTGCTCAGAAAAACGGATGATGTGACAACATCAAGATTTATTGCTGTTACTTAAACTGCACTTTGTTCACACGTGGAATATGCTCGTAGAATAATTTGTGGAAAGCTTTCACAGCTGAAGCAACTGGAAACCTTTGTTCGGCTCTCACCGAATTGTGCAAATACCTCTGCTTTCACCACTTTAACGGAGTATCCCTGGAAATGTAGACTTAAGACGACTGCTGGTGAAGATAATACTTCGGAGAATAATTGTCCTTCTGCATCAAATTGTAAATAATGGTATCCCAATACTTTCGATAAACCTCTGTGTTTTTGTTGAATAAGTGTGCTGAGAGAAGATTCTTGTTTTTGGCATGATATTTGTCTTCGTACATCATACATTCCCATGGGTTCTGCAGAAACAAACATTTTTTCGAATAAGGTTCTGATGCTTATATGGATCCAATTTCTCCCGCAATTGGGCATCCTTGCTTCGATGCAGATTTCATAAATGCTAGCGTTGGTTCAGCTGAACTTACGATTAAACTTTCACTGTTGAATGGAGTTTCTGGGCTGTCCAATGCTCCTAAAATCCTTATTGTGATTCCGTTCCGAGTTCTTGCACTACCTTTAACGTGTAACGTCTCTGTGTAATTTTTTGAAGATTCCTTCACTTCCAATGTATATCCACATTCTATACTCGTCAATTTTCTTATCTCGTAACTGTTTGCGTAATCGGAATACAAGTATACTCGTGTATACAAACAATGCATACTGTCAGTAATCAAGCAATTGGAACTCATTGAAACTGGGTAACATTAAGAAACTCCCGAATGTTCTTGACTTTGTTGAGTGAACAACGAATGCAACACATGGTGACCGAAATTGCATCCACGGCCCCATCCGCATTTGGTGTTCTGCGCACATAGGCTAACACTGGATGTCTTGAGTTCGACGAGGAAAGAAAAATATTGTTGCTCGCTATTGAATTTGTATCTGTCTCCTTTCAGTGTTATTTGCAAATCAACGATTGTTCCACATTTTTCGTCCGGGAGAAAGATGCATGTTTTGAAATGCAAATTTTTTAATGTTACTCGAACATAATTAAAAATTTGTCAATTTTCCCTGTTACTTCGTTGATATTTCAAAATTTGATTTGCCAAAATTGCATTTTGTGTACATGAACTTTCCATTTCACTTACGATTGCGACAATATCCAATAGTACTCTGATGTTACTTACTGTTAGTGCTGGTCCCTGCATGTTTTGTATTCTTTCCGCTTTTTCTTCAAAATATTCCTTCAAATTATGCAGTTTTCCTTTGGTTTTATTCCCGACTACAGCGCCTACTATAAATGAAGCTCGAGTCGACGCATTTATTATAAGAAATATTTGTTTCGCCATGAAAACTATCCCTACTATAATTTGATATATCATAGTTATTAGGCTTTTCGAGTAAAATGCTGTTATGCTCCTAACCAAAATTCCTGTTGAATACACTGATATTCGTATTGCAGGTGGCTAGCGCTTTAATTATGATGCGAAACTCCAGCATATAAAACAGCTTGTGAAACAGCAGAATTTTTCTGCTTCCATAATCTTAAAATTTCCTTGAAGTAATTGTCCTTCAGTGGAAATGAAAATAAAATGTAGGATTCCATCATTTTGTAATGATTTGGAATCGTAATTTGAAATTTCTTTTCGCTTAGTGTAAATATGACTTGTCTGCCATCAAAACGAAGAATTAAACATCCTTTATGAAAACTTTGAATGATGGGAAAGAGATATTGTATAATTATTTTATCTTTCTCAAACGTTCTGGTTTTCTCTAAATCTGCAATTTCAGCAATATCTTCTGTTACTTCTTCTGTACTATCAGTATTTCGCTCGTTTTTTGTATCATTTGAAGATGTCTTCTCATTCTCCTCCTCCTCCTTCTTCTTCTTCTTCTTCTTCTTCTTCTGCTTCTGCTTCTTCCTCCTCTTCTTCTGCTTATTTTTTTTTTCTCTGACATTGAATAACAATGACCTGGTAAGTCTGTCCTTCAGCTTTGGTAAATTTGCTAGACACACTTGATAATTCATCACTTTTAAATGCGTGTATTTCGTTTCGTCCATTCGTGCTGTCCACTGTGGCATTGATTTCTTCACCATACATATACACTTTGGTTTCCTTAAACAATCTCCATCGTCCTTAATGCGATCCTGTTGTGCCGGCAATTGTGTATCCCGTGTGCAATCACAAGTACTCTGGTCCTTTGTGGATATGGCATTGAATGTCAATTTGGATCCAAAATGTCGTCGATGTGGATGTTATCCGCTGAAAATAATTTCATTTACTTGGTTAACATTTTTGTGACAACCCATGTAACACATTTTCTGCAATTTCGAAGAAGGTATGCGTTGTCTGGAAAGTAATTTATTTGTTTGGCAATATATCCAGCCAAATTTGTACATTTTATATTATCTCCGTCTAAACTGCATATTTCAACATGTTTCCGTATCGCTTCACTGTAATTAGTATATATAACAATCATCATAAGTATAGATATCACTTTCATGAAGAAAGCATGTTTTCAAAAAGCAGCCTCTTATTTTTAAAATTAATGTATAAATTATTAACACAATACCTGTTTGCAATTCTGTTCTCAAATATTTATGTTTCTTGAGTTCTTTGGAAACAAAATATAATTATTCTCAACTTTCAATTATTAAGACTAATAATTATCATTATCATTAAATTTTGATAAGATTTATTTTCTTCCTTTCCTTTTTTATATAAAATTTTGCATTTGTGTTGTTATATTATTTCTTTACATTGTATTTTTAATACTAATGTGTATTCACTGTATTTTATAATATAACTATTCGCTCACCTTTCTTCCGTCATCCCTGTTTCATTCAGTATATTAATTTCCAAGCTTTTCCTGTAAGGTGGCTTCTATCAAATTTGGTTTCGCTTGATGCAAAGCAAAATTGGGGAAACGCGCTTTCCGTCATGGAAAAAATTTTCTCGTTTTTCGCGCCTCAAGTTGCGTACCTTCGCTAAGAAACTTGTTTTCTCGCCCTTCTTACCTTTCTCACTTTCTCCGTTTGTATTATATAACCGTTGTTACTTTCACTAAATTTTATTACAGTTTAAATACAGATGTGTCGAACTCTTTCTTTTCCCTTTTTCTCTACCTTCCTACCTTGCTTTATTTTATTGTTTGTAACTTGAAGTTTGGGTCACTTTAGAAAGGGTGTAGTGGAAGCTGCGTGAGTCGCTTTTTCATTCCTTTTCTCCTCTGTTCCCTTTTCATTTATTCGTGATAACATACAATGGTCAATATATCTTTGGTCCAGCTTGGATTCTGCTTTCCCTTTTTGTCTGAAAAAGCTTTGTTATTTGATAAATTTTCCTCCTGCTAAATCATTTTCTTTGCGTTGGTCAACTTTAGTGTAAAATTTATGTTGCCCCGACCTAAATTTCGCTTTCACTTGGAATAGTTGAAAATCTTTTCAACTCTTCGGACAAGAACTTGAATTTACGATCTTGTTTGCGGCGATTCTGTGCTGCGGTCAATTTCTCTGCTTATTTCGACCACATGAGCACTGGAAATTTCATTTACTAGAGACTTTAAGACTCTATCTGTCTCCTAATTCTTCTACTGCAATGTCAATCAAATCATAACTGTTTGTTTTCGTGCTTACTATTCCTTATCGCTGTGTTCTTAATGTTCACCTGTTCTATCAAATATGGATTAACGACATCTATTGGTGAATAATTTCATTGAATTATGTGTTTTTCGTGAGTAACTTCATTGTGGTAAGTAATTTTACATACCATTAATCCGTAATTATTGCCTATGTTTAATATTTTGTTGATAACCTTCTCGTTGGTTAATTCCGCCAACACAACTTTCTCTTTCGTAAAGTTTGCTAAAATATGATATGTTATTTTAACATTTCATTCATTATTTTCATAGATTATCTAATATATATATATATATATACGTTAATATATATATATATATATTAGCTGAAATTCATTCAACAATTTGTTTAATTATTTATTTATAAAAATGGCAAATGACGTAATGAAAAATAATTTATTTATTAATAATTATAAAATCTTTGTGGTTCCTTAAAGAGTTAACCCTTTTCCTACCGTTATAGTAATTTCGAGGTATTTGTGAGATAAGCTCGAAATGTCAATTTATTTAAATGTATTCTTACAGTTTTTGGTTAATACATATAATTGTCAATACCAAAGTTTATATTAACTTGACTAAGTTATATTGACAGTGTAATTGACATAATTTTAATATCTTTCATTTATGTCATGTCATATAAAATCTTGTCTTCCTTCCTTCTTGTAGAAGTTGTTATTTTGATTGCGTTATTTTGAACTGAATTAATTTTATTATTTCTATCTTCCCAATGATTATTTATGCATAGTTTGCTTATCGATTTACCCTAAATATAACGTTATTTTGTTTAATTTCTAATATTTATTTTAAAATTGAATTTATAAATTTTCTAGTGATTATTTCTGTCAAGTTATCAAGAAAATTAGGTTAAGAAGGTCTAGTACTGTCTAAAAAATATTGAATAAATGAGGTGCTTTGTGTTCTATCTGTTTCTTCATTTCTCTGAGCTTTGTACTGTGCTTTGTACTGTGCTTTGTACTGTCTCCTTGTAACTGATTATCAGTACTTTTTTCAGTGTTTCGTAGATTTGTATGTGCGTCCTGCACGTTTACATCTGTTTGCTCAACAGTTCTACTTTCCATTTGTGTATTATTTGAAGAATCGGCAGTGGCTCCTGTGTCGGCATTCAAAATTGCCCTATTTTCCATACCTAATATATCCTTTTCCAAAAAACGTTCCCAAGTTCTCCATGGTGGTAAATTTGGTTCTGGCAAATTTATTCTTCTGTTAATTGAACTTCTTTCTCTCTGTGTTTGTCGTGTAGGAGATAAAATTAAGGTCATATATTTTTCTACATCCGGACAGCGAGAAGGAATGCTTATTTAAGGTCTTATATCGTTAAGGTCTTATATCGTAAGGTCTTATATTTGCAAAACTTGTGTTATTTGTCCAAGAAATCGGTCCTCATTTTGTAACTTTCTTGTCTATATTTGACATTTGAAAAAGATAATTTTTCAATCTCAAATTTCCCTCGGCATCACTAATACTGTCCTCATATTCGTTTTGATCTTCAGAAACACATGACGGAAAATCGTCATTATTTACTTCTACTTTTCCCCTCTTTTTAATTTTCCCTCTTTTTGCGATATTTTAGAGTGTCATTACACGTATTCTCACAATCCTCTAACGATTTCTATTTTGTCTTTTCAATAATTTCTGTGCTCTTTCAATTAATCCCTTTTCACAACCTTTACTTTCTTTTTTTTTGTGATATTCTCACAACTGCTTATTTCTGTTTCAGGTTCACTTTCAGAACTTGTGTGAATATATTTATTTTTTGCTCCTAATAGCCGTGTTAACGCATGATCGGGTCTTTTTTAACTAACTTCCGTCTGTACATTCTTTTAAACCTTTTCCATAATGTGATTATTTTTTTTATTAACCGGATTATGAAATCTATTCTCGACATTAGTGTAAATTTTGTCATCATTGTCGTTAATAACGCGAGATGAAGTATCATTTACAATATTCTCGCCTACTCAAATATGCATTACTTTAAAGTCAAATTCAGCGAAACTTAAAAAAATTCTCAGAGTTCTCTGAGGGCGGCGTTTCTGCGTAAATGCACGGGTGCGCTTTGCCAATCAGTCAATATCCAGAAATGTGCTCCAAGAAGAAATTCTCTACAGTGATTCACTGATTCATGATACCCAACAATTCTTTATCAAAAGAACAATAGCTGACCTGGTTTTCATTACATTTTTTTGAGTGAAAAGGTATAGGTTGAATTTCATTATTGTCCAATCCAAGCTCCGATAGCATAGTCTGAACTATCAGAAATAACGGTAAATGGTTTTTTAAAATCTGGTAACATTAATACCGATTGATTCGTAAGTCGTTGTTTCAGTGTTTGAAAACTGACTTATGCTCCTTCTGTCTAAACAAACTTTTTCTCTTTTGTTTTAAGCAAATCAGTAAGATCTTTTGCGTTTATGGAGTAATTGGGTATATACTCTATGAAGTAATTTGAAATTGCCAAAAATCCTATTAAACTACGTAAAGACGTCGGAGTTGGGTAATTTAGTATGTTTTGGATATTTTTAGGATCAAGCATTATTTTGTCACCTTCTGTGACGTGTCCGAGATAATTTATTTTTGTGTGTAGAGAACGACATGTTTTTGGGTTCAAGCATAGTAAACGTTCATCTAACTTCTTAAAATCTTCTAAAACTTCAAAATGCCGTTCTTTGGATGAGCTGTATGCTAGAATATCCTCCAAATACATTATGATATTTTTTTGGTCAGCGAACACGTGACTTACAGCTCTTTGAAATTGTGCTCCGCTATTAATTAAACCCTGAGATAAATGCTGGAAGCATATTTGGTTTTCCTTCTCATTTTAAAACTGTTATTAGTTGATATTTTTTTTACTGGTAATTTAAAATACCCGTTTGAAAAATCTAGAATAGACAGAAATCAGTTCCCTTTTAAATGGCGAAACAATTTTTAAGTGGAATATAACTGAATGCATGTGAATAAATTAATTTATCAACCTTAGAATAGTCGATGACTAAGCGCGCATATTTTGCTGTTATTAGTCTTTGACCTTCATTGTCACGTTCGTCGTTTGGTGATTTTTTTTTTTTTGTCACAAGAAACACTGGCGAATTGTAGAGGCTTTGGCAGTCTCTTTTAATCCCTGCTTTTTCTAATACTTCAATTTGTTTTGTGACAATATTGTGACAATATATTTTACATGTAGTGGGAGAGAATAATTTCTACAATATATTGGGGTATTGTCTTTTAATCCTATTTCCAAAGGAAACAGTTTTGCATTTCTTAGTTGTAAAATTGATTTAGCAAATATTTTTTATATTTTAAAATTAATTTCATTAGTTTTTGTATGTCCCCTTTATTTAAATGGTCTAACTCAAAATCATTTTCAGATAATTCTTCATTAGATTAACATTGTAACGGTAATTGTGTTACAAGACTATCTGGGAATGGTTGTATAGTCGCTACTGTCATTCTTTTATTTAGGTAGATTTTTCGCGACATTGTGTTCACTACTTTAATAGGACATTGACCTGTGTGAGAAAGATTGTTTACTGCGGTCAGAGAAATAAATACATGTTTCTTGTAAATTATCGGTAGAACAAATCATTAATTTCTTATCTTTAAATATTTCTTGTATTTTTGGAATCCATGAAGGTTTTCCAGGGCTCAATTTTTTTTATTTAACTTCAATACCTGAGTTTCTACCTTACCGTTATTAATTTCCAATTCTCCTCATTTCCGTTTTACGATATCGCTTCGTATTGAATTAATTCTTATCCTAAGTTTCTTATTAGAGTTCTCCTTCATATATTTTAAAATTAAATTCATTTTCCTCAAAAAATTCTCTCCTAAAATGATCACATACTGATTACTAAGATTCTCTTCGGTTTCAACAAAAGGATGTTGTGTTGTTCTGCCTTGCAAAGTAATTGGAACAAAATAAGTGTCTGCAATAACTATTTTACAGTTACAGGCTCTTTTTAAATTCAAAGAATTAGAATGTGGCCTATAGTTAAAATCTTACTTTATTTTTTTTAACGCATCGGCCACAATCAAACTAACTCTCGCGAGTAGGTCAATCAAACCACGGATTGATTGTAATCCGACCAGTACGAAACTTTACTGTAGGAAAATCTGACTCGTTATCCTCCACCTCTTGCCATTTATTTTTCACCTGCTTTGTTTTTACTTTACTTTCCCTCGCAGAAATTTTGTTCGCGCTATTGATATTGTTGCAATTCCTGTTCCGAATCTTATCCCTATATTACATCTTTTTATTAAAACTATATTTTACATACAGTTTCTTTATTGGTGTCTTATGTACGCTCTGCTTATTCTTTCCGTACACTTCGTGTTTTTTTTTGTATTCACACCTCTTTCCATCTGTATTTTATCTGGGGCACTGGGTTGTAACAATAGTGTTTCTCCCCGCTATCCCCGATTCTCGTTTTTTGAAAAGGACTGGCCTCCCTTAAATCGTCTTCCGTGAGGTTAGTAACGTCCTCTGCTATTGAACGTTCTCGGTCCAAACCTCTGGTTTCGGAATGTATACACATGGGGAGTTCTTTCGACTTTTCTTTCTTTTTCACCCTCTTTCCTTATGAAGCAGAAATTGTATAAATGCCCTCTTTTATTACAATAGCTATATACCCTATCTTATGGGAACTCGGACATAAATGAGTTTTCTCTTCTGGATATTTCGTATTGGCTTCCCTTAAAATTCTGGTTAACAAATTGTCTTGAATATCTACGATTCCCATTACTCGCTCCCCACGGTGGACGAAATGATGGACGTCGATCATAATAACCTCTGTTTCCCAAAAAAAAAAAAAGTCGTTAGCATAATTTATTTTCCCTTCTTGCTTATGCTGGCCCTTTGTCTTTCTATCCTCAATGTCTTTTCTTGTTTGTTTAACGGATTCCTGAAGATTTGATATTTGTGAACTAGCTTTTCTTTCTTCGCAATTTCCGATTTTTAATTTCTTTGCAACTAATTCTACCATTTCCTCAACTAGTAATTTATTGATTATCTGATTTTATGGCATTTATTGATGTATTATACAATAATTTTTGCCACCCACGTTTAAGTAGCTCAAACTAGAGCTTTTTTTATATTTGGAGAAAAAGAGGCGCCGTCCTCATCCTGGATTCGAACCAGGGTCCCCGCGTTGATTTATTGATGTACCTTAAAATAGCATTTCATTTTCTTCAAACTCTTTCGCATAATCTACAGCTTGTTGAAAGGTTTGAGGAGTTTTTCCCATAATGTAAAATTGGGCTTTTTGTTTGATTCCGAAATGTACTCAAATTTTTATGGTCAATGAGTTTGAGTACCTCAGGTGTTTGCGTTTGGGACGGGTAGACGTTTAGAGCTAGCTGGTAGATTCGTGCACTAGAAGCTCGAATGCTTTCGTCTGGACGTTGTTTAGCGCTTGTATAACGTTGAAGGTGGACGGAATGTGGAAGTTTTCTTTCAAAATACTTTAGAAATGTTTCCTTAAAAATTTGGAAATTTTTATCTGTTCTTAAATTACGGTTCTTTAAAAAAACGATTGGGCAGGTTCGCGCGTTTACTAAGACAAATCTGCAATTTCTCATCTTCGCTCCAAATAGATAATTTCTGGGCATTATCTAAGCATTCAGAAAATATAATCGATATTCGGGCTCTTCTGTTCCACTGATTGTTGGAACTAAGCCTGCATAACCCGACAATTGATTGCTCATGTTTACTTGCGTTTGAACATCCATTTAAAATTTATTTAAAATCACAAGTTTTAATATGCTTTAAACCAAACGCAAACTTTTATTAAAATAATTAACTTATTTTAGAGTTGTGCAGTATAAACAGTTTCCTTACATTCACCCTCTATTCATTACCATATCAATAGTCAGCAATCATGCAAATACATCGTTTTCATTTCTTGTTCAATTCCATTTTTATCAAAAAAAATTTTCCAATTACCGTCGCAACAAAATTACTACCTAAATCATGACAAAAATTCATTGATTAAAATATAAAATATAAGAACACATATAACCCTAGGATCGAACAAGATAACTAAATTTTTTTCTCATTACCTTATTTTAAAATGGAACGGCACTATTTTCTAAACTGTCCCGTTTTATATGGTCTTGGCATTTTTTAATTGATAATGAGATCATTATGTGGTAAACAAATATTAGGATTTAAAACACTTAGATTAAAGGATGTTGTTTTAACGTATTAGTCTAGTGGTCTGCTATTTGCGCAGATAGGACAATTAAACTTAGGTTTTACGCGTTGTGAGATTTTTTGTTTTGTAAAACTTCTAATACCTATATTAAAGAATAAGTACGTATGATTGCAACATGAAAACTATATTTATTTACAGTTTAACGGATACTATAATCAGTGTTATATAAATCATGAAGTACATGATTATAACTAAACCCAATACATTATCTTCGGGATAGCATGACCAGATAAATAGGTATATATTTTGGTATACATGTTAGTGGAGTCCTGTTCTTCAAAAATTACAAATTGGTCTATCGAATCCATATCAGGTAAATCTTATTGAAATTTTTATCATATGAGAATGATTATTTATTAGTTTATCCTCATTGATCAAACTCAAAAGATTCAAATAATTCAATCGAACAAGTAATATTCACTGATACATTCACTAAACACGTTGATAAGTTCACTACTTTCTTAATTACGCTTATGCTGAGTCGATTTCTATTACAAAATTCGTTAATCAATGTCACATTTTGCTATATGTACTTACATATGATTTGTCAAACATGCGATAATTTGAATCCATAATAATGATATTTATTACCAAATACAATAATAATTATAACAATAATTATCTAAATATTTTAGTCTTGCATCGCAACATCATTATCGTTAAAATCGTTTTATTTAGAATTCGCGATTTTTTTAATCTATATTAATATAATAAAGGGGCTGCTAATGGAAAAGACATGCTCACCCAATAGTCCTCCATATTCATTGTCCACGTGTATGGTTTCGGGACTCTCCTGGAGATGGAAGATATGTATCTTTCATTTCCTATATTCTGGTAATCATTTTCACTGACTCGGAAATCATTTCACCAGGCTATCATCTGATAATCCTTTGAGTTAGTTTAGTTTATCTTTATCTGCTAAAATCTGCCTCTTTCTCCTTTTGCTTGGCCTTTTCAATCAAGGGGGAGTGTCACTTCTCTCGGCCCCCTCTCTAACCTCGAAATCTCATTGGTTTGATTTTATATAGAAAACAATAATTCTGGGCTGGTTCGAGTGACGTCATTTGAGAGACGTTTTGCTATTGGCTTGGGAGAAAGGTATTATTTTGAAACTTATTGCTTTTGCTCCCTGATAAAGTGTCATGTTGATCTGAAATTACGAGTTTGTTGTTGTTCAACTTGGTTCGCAACTTAGAATGGTAAAAAATTGAATCTTTAGAAATAACTTTTTACTTCACAGCTGCAAAAGTTCGTTCGTGACTTACTTTATAATTTTCCTATTTTTAAGATCACGTTAGCTTCTGCTTTTCTTTAGTCCTGAGTTTTTATATTAAATTTTTGGGTATTCTACAATGATTTTATGGATTTTAGTTGCTTTTCTTCTTTTTGAAGTACCGCACTTTTCTAACGTAAGAATTTTTAAATTTAATTTGCAGAGTCAAATCCCTCATGGAAATGTGAGAAAATGGCCTTTGTCCCCCTTTGCATTAATTAAAAGAGAATGATATCACGCTGATTAAAAATCACCGTGACAGGTGTTGCTAAAACGGTTGGATTACAGCATTTTCGTTAATAGTTTAATCTTTAATTATAATTCCTTAAATCTGTATGAGTTGTAAAAAACAGGAGAAATTTGAAAACAAACACACATTTTTATACGTAATGTTTAAGCATGAAGTAACTTAAAAGTAAATTAATGAATTACAGAATAACCCCAATTAAGACATATATGAGTTAACGAAAATTCCCTATTTTTTCCAGTAGGCACTCTTTCAATATTTTAGGCAAAAATGTTCATGTTTTTGTTTCTAGTACACATTGCCTTTATAAGAAAAGAGCCGATACCGATTGTATAATAATTGCACGTTTATTCCCTCTTCCAGGATTTTCAGAGAAAGTCGATTCAGCTATAAATTCTAAGTCTCATTTCAAACTCCAGTTGACAAAACCAACTCCAAAAGTGCGAGATTTCAAATTTATAGGTCTGCTACGATAATTAGTTAAAATACCTGACATTGCCAAAATTGGCCATATGAAGCAAATTTGTCCGGAAGGACATTAAAATCATCTCTGCTCCTGAAAATTTTACGAGACAAAAGTGCAATTCCTAATCCTTTTCACCACCTTTGAGGAAGTGAAATAGAACAGTCACTCGTGAGTATGTGAGTTTACTTATACCCATGCGTTTATTTTTAGTTACATATATGCCACCCGTCCTACTAACTGGAAAGAAAGAGGAAATATCCATCGGAGTATTTGAAAATCCAGAAGACCAAGCTGATTATGCTGGATCAGATGAGCTTTGTAGATTTATTATTAACGTTTCTTTTAATATTTAAATAAATATCTTGCCTGAGAATTAAATTTTCCTTTATAATACGTCTCAGGTGCTACGTCGACATCTACGCAAGACTTATGTCACAGGGATTTCCAAGAGCCATTATTGCTGGAGCAAGGGACATAGTCACGTCTATATCTAGAACATTCGAACTGTAAACGTTAGTCGAGGAAGAATGCCTAAGGTTACGTGATCCTGGGAAACAACGGCTACAAATTTTCAGCGAAAAGTAAGTGCATGAAAATACTTTCTGCAAAATAGGCACGTTCAAAGTTTAGTGCGCTGTCACTAGAAAAACAGTCTGGTTATTGCTTTGTAAATTTGTTAATATTTCAATATCGTTCGAAAAAGAAAAACCATAACTGGGCACTGGAATTGTACAAATAAGAATTTCACGATATGTTTAAATTATGCAAGTCTTTTCTTTACTCTACGAAATACACATCGTAGCACACAATTTTCCTGAGATAGTATGCGGTGGACTACGCAACGGTGGAGAGATTTTACACCCATAAATCCATATCATACTACTCTTTTTTCAAAAGAAAGAATACATGTGTTCATCAGCCAAACGAAACTTACCAGACAGAGTATTTAACTCCAACTGTAGTCTAACAAGTTTTGGTATTGAAGTAATGGCGTGGGCTCATTTTTATGAGGTAGTTTTGGTCAATTTGTTCCATCAGAAGGCCTATTTCATTTCATCACTATACTCTTCAATCATAAATGGTTACGTTCGCCCTCTGATAAGGAAACTTTTCCCTACATAGCCAG
>QLNU02015270.1:18889487-18901403 GCA_006491805.2 Dysdera silvatica
ACTAAAATACAAGGCATACTGCTGTGACTGAAATACAAGGAATACTGCTGTGACCAAAATACGAGGCATACTGCTGTTAATAAAATACAAGTCATACTTCTCTGACTAAAATACAAGGCATACTGCAGTGACTGAAATACAAGGAATGCTGCTCTGACCAAAATACAAAGCATACTGCTGTTACTAAAATACAAGGCATACTGCTGTGACTGAAATACAAGGAATACTGCTGTTACTAAAATACAAGGCATACAGCTGTGACTAAAATAGAGTGACCCAGAATCAGACAAAGCAATAAGCATATTCACTTGTTGCCTAACACCAAATTGTATAATAGCATCAGGGCGTTGAGAAAATATGCAAAATCCTGATATGTAAATACATTTAGCGGTCAAGAAAACCATACCATAACCACAAGCGGCATTCGTTGAAAACTCCTAAGCAAAAAGTATTAATGCGAAAATGCTAAACAGTCAACACTTTTTTTATATTAGCCATTTAGTATAGCCAATTACAAGCCAGCTTTCATTTCATGACAACTTTTCTAGTTATTTTAAAACTAGTCATAATACACTTGCATCTGAGAAGGCGTTCTTTAATTATCTAAGCAATTTATTTCATAATCTAATTGCGAAAGAAACTACGGATGTAGGAATTTTCCCCTCAAAGGGACCGAGTGTTGATTACGTCATTTCAAATGCTTTATTCCCAATGGAATTCATAGAAAACGTTAATACTAGTAGGTCGCACCAAAATGTGAATGTACAAAATAGTCAGTAAAAATTTTATTTTTCCATGGCATAGATGTAATACCAGTATCTCACATCGAAGTCGAAATAAATTTTGCTTCAAAAATTTACTCCCTCCTGTGGGGAGGAGGAGGGAGGTGGAGGAGTAGAAAGACGCTTTACAAAAGTGGCTCTCTGAGCACGAAATTTATTGAATATCGGAAACGCTTTAAAATATTTTTAGCATTACTTTCGTTGAAATTTAATTTTACAAAATGAATTTTTAACCAAACTAATATTAACCGTTGCTTCTAAATTGAAAACAACGCAATAAATATTTTTTTGAGTCAGCAAAACAATCCCCGAAAAACCAACTACATATCATAATAGGCCTTGCTGAGGCTCCTAAAACAAGGGGAGCTAAGGCATCAGCCATTTTGATGCTTAAGTTGTGGTCGTAAATTGTATTTATTGGCGACATTTTAAAAGTTGCGCCAATGTTTACATTTGACAAATAACTGCTGATTTTTAATTATTTTCATCTCAAAATAGCAATCCGCTAAAGTGGAAAACCTTTATCGCCAATGTAAATAATACCGGAAGTATACAACTAGATGGCGCTGATGCGTTGGCCTATAATTCTACGAGTTCTAGGCCCTTTGGTGGTGCAGTGACTATACATTCACTCTAGGCATGCCATTGTCCATATTCCATTCACAACGATGAAAAGGAATTCTACCAAGTATTTGCAGTCCAGATATCGGTTCTTGAAACAACGAGGTCCAGATCACTCGAAAATAGTTAGCTTCCGGCGCATCATAAGCTTGTTTATCCTTGAGCCATATACCCCACAAACATGTAACACTCACTAGGGAGCTAACCAGCTTGCGACTTCTGGATTTTGATGAAAGTGGTACCATTGGAGAGGTCTTATCTTGGAGAGAAATAATCCAAATAGAACTACCCATCGGCGGTCAACGGTTTTCGAGATATTCGAAATTGAAAAATGAAAAAAGTAAGGCAAGTTGTAGAAAAATCAGTTAAAGAAAATGAGAGGCAAATAAAGAAAATTTCAAATACATTTTCCTTCCGTAACAGGAACTAACTCCTCGCCTGACCCTACGGGGTGGAAAAAGGTCATGGACAGTAGAGATGAGACGGGATCATCGGACGGCTGAAGCTGAAAACGGAAACTGGATGTTCTATACAGAAATTGTCCAAGGAATACAATTATGTGATTTGTTTTCGAGGATTGTAAAAATCTGCGTGTATATGAAAATTCGAAGGAACTTAAATGGCGTCGTTTTGCAAAATTTTTAAAAGTGTAAATCATAAGTCGAAGTTCTAAAGATATATTTGAAGTTTCGGGCTCAGGCCTCGAAAAATGAGCCCGCACCCAACTCTAATGGGCAGGGCCTAGGTAGGAAGTTCCCTATGCGTCCAACAATGTCGAATTATGGAAGTAACTATGGCCTGCGTTCCGGGCGCTATATCGGTTAAAGAGAGATAGCACTCACTGCTGTGACATGCGAGGTCGGGACTTTTAAGGAGGTGGCACGCACCCTTGCGACATGCGAAACCGGGCCAAGTTATGATATTATTATCGATGAGCTCTCATCATGCTCTAATGCGAGCGTGGACAAAGCCGTCATAGCAAAGTATATTTGTTCACAATTTGTAGCATAAATTAGAGGGGCAGAAGAGGGGGAATACCACACCTGAGGAAGAGTAACTGTAACCTTCTCAACCCCGGAGGGATTACGAATTTCCTGTATATATTACTCATTTATTTTCGGCATGCTTATTTTTTTCATAAATTTAAGGATAAAATGTAACCATGCATTATATATATTTTGACGATATTTCAGTTAATAATTTAAATCAAACGTGAATTTATGATAATATTTTCAAGGTTATAAATATTTAAGTACATTTGAACTATATTTATGCCTCTTTCACCAGCCTTTCCAGCATATTGAACTACTTTTATATAACAATTTAATAAAACGAAATTAAATAAATAAATAAAAAAAATTAAATAAATAAAATTCAATTTAACAATTTAACAAAGTAAATATTGAACTACTTTTATATAACAATTTTTATGCTTATTCGTGTTACATCTTCCCTTTAATGATTAGTGAAATCTCAACGTATACGTACTTTGCTGCACCCGTATTCGCAGTTTGCTAGTGGTCGTAAAAGATAGTTATCGCCAACCGCTACATGTAACAAAAGTAGCATAATACACATTATTTTTTTATGCGCCTTCGCCTTTTTGAAAATTAATTTACTTGCGGTCGAAGAAAACAAGAAAAGGGAGGGAATAAGTAATAGTTCATGCAAAATAAATCTTTTTTTATGAAAATAAATGTTCCGCTGATGGAAGTTTACTATCTCTTAACTATGAGAGTAAGTTATATCCAACTTAAAATCTAATGGGGAAAATATTGGAAGTCTTCCAATAACACGTTCTTTGGTATATCGTTTACGTGGTCGGATTTTCAACTTAAAAAAAATTCTGATGTGTTTTACTAATAAAAAAATTAACCTAGTGTTAACCAATATCGGACAGAATGAAGAATGACAACACTTCGCTTGGCGTGCTTGAGAAAATAATCAAATTCTCTAATAGAACGGACGTAGTAATTGTCTCATAAATCACGCATTGGACAAACACATCATAAACTTTGACCTATCTTTTAAAGAACACTGTCTGTCCCTAATTAATGTTTTGAGTTGTTTTAACTAGTAGTAGTTATTCAGAAACTAGAAGAACCCGTGTAAAACAAACGATAATTTGTGGTATCATAATTGAACGAATGTTTCTGATGAACGTTATTGATGAACTGTATTGGAAAGAAGAGACTTCTTACACCTTTCACTGCGCCACATAGTTGGACATAAGAAAAGCAAAATTTCATTTGACAAGGTCGAAATTTTATGCAAACCCCTTTTCTTTAGATTTGGAGTTTAACCTTTCTTCATCCAGTAGAACAAAGAATTCCTCGTTAATGACATGTTCGCTACCCCTAAACATCATTTGGCCTGGGCTCAATTCTTGGATATTAAATTACTCCACACACTTATTAATTTAAACTGTTTTCATTTTCGTTTAATGCAATTTATTTTCGCCACATCACATCACCAGACCTTCCGCTGACTATCCAACAAATCATCTTTCCGCAGCTCGCAGTATTGACGTCATTCTTATCGCTTTGAAGAAGGTGGCAGAAAACCGTTGAAAATCATTTTTGCTTAATAAAAATCCTTCTGCTTCAGTTTTTTATTTTTAGTTACTTCTCCAGTAACACTGAATGCTTGTGTGACTCGTGAATTGTTACACACGTAACTCCTAATCAACTATTTCATAGAAAATTAATAAGTTATTATTATAGTGAAACTTCAATAATTCCAAACTAAAGGAAAATGGGTTTTGCTCACAGTTACCTACTTTTAGGGTGTATCGAGGCTCAAGGAGAACGAAAATTACTTCAATTTACAAATGTGCTGTAATGAGGTTTTGAAACGAAGTTACCCGTTAATTAAAGTGACCGAGTTATGCGTTTTCAGTTATTTATTGGTACAATTACAAGGCCGCAATACTGCCGTAAATCTAAGTATTAATTTACGTCTAGAACAGATGATAATTCTTCGTTTTAATTACGCATACACTTAAGATTATCTCAAGGACAGGCGAAATGGTGATTTAATAATTTAATAAGTTTAATAAAGAATCCAAGGAGATTCTTCCCATAATATTATTCACTCACTCACAACAAAGCTAGTGAAAACTCACAACAAACATAGTGAAAACTCACAACAAATATAGTGAAAACTCACAACAAAGATAGTGAAAACTCACAACAAACTAGTGAAAACTCACAACAAATATAGTGAAAACTCACAACAAACTAGTGAAAACTCACAACAAACTAGTGAAAACTCACAACAAAGGTAGCGAAAACGCACAACAAACTAGTGAAAACTCACAACAAAGATAGTGAAAACGCACAACAAAGGTAGTGAAAACTCACAAAAAAGATTGTGAAAATTCACTCACAACAAAGATAGTGAAAACTCACTCACAACAAAGATAGTGAAAACTCACTCACAACCATTATGGCGACAATAGCTCACTCTCCGACAAAACCTTTCGGTTCAAGCTTCTAACACAACGAACTATCTATCTCTAACCTCTCCTCAATTTCTATATATATCTCCTCATTTTTGTCTGCTCCTTTCTGTTTACTATTTTCCAGAGGGTACGCAGCTGCTTACAAAACCTAGCCGCTCCGCGTGTACAATCCCCAACTAAACCCCAAAGCAGAGTCCAGAAAAGCACGAATAGCCACATGAAATGTTCACTCCGATTTGATTCCTAACGTGGGTGGCAAGACAAAATGCTTACAGACTACTGTTTACTGCATACGGGGATTTTTCCCTCGTACTTAAGAGGGATCCTCGGAAATCTGTAAATCCCTGCGCAGCATTGCTTTTGATGACCCTGTGCCCTAAAACACATCACAAATAAAATGAAAACCACGTCAAGAACGGCCCTGTCAAAAATAATTCAGCAAGCCATAAGTTTCATTAAATCAATACTCGAATATATGAAGTACTATGAAATTTTATGGAAATGTATGCGGAAACTGTCACACGCACATTGTATGAACTTCATACATAGCGCTTCAAGCTTCAGTGGGGGACAATAAATATGAAAGAGTGCTTACCATTAATTATTGATTACTAACAAACTCTGGGCAAGTGAAAACTTTCCTTGTTTCGTCATTGAAAAAACCCTGTTTATATGATGTACGTCTAATATAAAGCATGTAAGTGACGTTAAGATTAGTAGATTGATAAGTGTTCTTCAAAATAAATTGCAATTATCAAAAATATAAAGCTTTTGTTAGAATGTGTCTACTTTTGTACAAAATAGCTATTTTGATAAAAAAAAATTCGTGAAACGATTATCAAAGAATAGAAATTAATTTGTGGAAAACCGCTATAATAATGTTATCTTTTAACGTCTGGTATCAGAGATTTTCTTTAAGATTGTACACTCTAGAAAATAACGAATGTTACAATTCTGAAGTAACTTGTTAGAAAATTAAATGTGAAAGTTTAGATAGAAAATGATAAAAGTCACCCTTACACGCACGTAACAAAAATTTACAATTTTTAGATAACAAAGATAGCTTTGTTTTGCTTTTAATTAAGAATTTCATTAAGTATAAACGGCCATTAATTACATTCTTCATTGTCTAACTCTTTTACTTCTTCATTATCAACAATCTCATTAACGAAAGGGCCTCCAGCGTGCTTAATTTCGTAGCTAAATTTTGTTTGTCACGGACTCGAGTGAGACAACATCACGTCACGTGAAGCTCGGATCTAATGCAATCTTTGATAAATAGGATCCGAATTTCTCGTCTGCTAAAAATAAAACGTGTCAAATAATTTCTTTGACGCTAACATAAAATGCTTGATGGGGAATTTAAGAATTTCATCGGCACAATAAATGGTCACGTTCATAGAACGTAAATTTTCGCATCGGTATTAAAAGTTCTTCGTATAATAGATGTTTTTTTTTCCAAATAATGTGCAATAAGGGGCTGTGGTCTGTTTTAAAAATTTAATTAACTTCATCTGCGTTTTCTGCTACGGAAATTAAATTTATATTTATTATTCTGATTCGTGTAGGTATTTTTCTCAATCTTGTTCAAGACTGGACATCATTTTATGTCAAGGTTTATTAATTTTGAAACAAATTAGTAATAATTCTTGTGTGAGAACTAAATGATTGTTAACGAAACAGTTTATAGAATAAGAATTCACTTTCTGAATGATTGCGATTTAATGAAGCTTTTTAATGAATAAAATATTTTTCTAAATAACATGTCATACCGTCAGCATCTTCAGATGCCTTTTCCGATTCAGAGATTGGCAGATAATATGTATGTGTGCGGATCACAAATCCCTCTAATGCTGTTAGAGCATCTTGTTTATGAATACAGAGCAGCCTCCAATGGCTACACTTCCAAATATCCGTCCCTTGCACCCGCACACCCCATTCCACAATTGCCCCATCTCTGCCCTACGACATGTTTCCTTTTGTACTTAGTCCAGTTTGCCATCCATCTATGCCCTTCTTTTTCTGTGTCGACGGCTCTTCTCTATGGTGTTTACCTTTGGTGACAGTTAGGAGAGTTCATATTTTTACTTCTCAGCGTATATGTCCACTGTATACTATGTTTCCTCTATGTATTATGGTTGCGATAACTCTTCAGAAACTGGTTTTTTTCTGAACTTGTAGATTAAGATTTTCTTCATCCAACACTATTTCTCTCATGTACGTATCCTTTATAAGCCATTTCTTATGCGTAATTTTATAAACTCTTTCACATACGTATCTTTCATGAAGCATATCATATGTGTGTATTTTAGGTACGATTTCATTTACATATCTTTTATGAACCTTTTCGCATATGTACCCTTTAACGTCTTTTACAGGGCGAAGATGCCTGATGTGTGCCACAGGTAATGAACCATTGAATGCTTTACATGCTTTAACCATTTGCATAAATTTTGACCAGCAATTTTCATTAGATTTTAACCGAAATAATTTTACATTTTGTGACATTTTATGAGATTATTTTAATCATGAAATCATTTTTAATTTTTTTATCGGTTACTGGCTTTAAATCTCATCTTATTTTATTACATCATTTCGTTGTACTTCATATATTTTAATATCAAATTTATAATGTATTTTGATATTGAAACCGAATGTATGGTTTCATTTTCTTAGCAAAAATTACCGTTGTCCCTGCGCCATAAAATTTCAACCAACCAACCAAAATACTTTATGAACCATTTCATATCCCATGTCTTTTATAAATCCGTGGGAGGGTGTATAAGATTAGAACGCAAATTCTTATCAGAGTTTAAAGCATAATTTAAGCGATATGCTTGAACAAATGTCCAAGCCACTCATATATTTAAACAAAACTCAACCACATACCGATTTTATAAAATAAGGTTTATTCCATTTTTATAGCAAAGCTCACTTCTAAAAAATAAAGCCGCAGCCGGAGACAATATCCCCAAACCCTTGCAGAATCAACAATTATTTTAACAGTTTTTCACTAGATTTCTAAAGATGAGGAAAAGGGTAATTATCAGAGCGGCTCGAAGCAATTGAAATATTTTAGATCTTTTTGCGGTAGTGCGGAAAAGATGTGAACTCTCATCATTAAAAAGTGTGCAAAATCTTATAATACTGAATTGATATCTTCTGTCGCCTCAATAGGCCGAAAGTTGGGAAAATTGGACTAAAAATGCTTAAAATTCAAAATGAATAAATAATCACAGATTTTGTTGATCCGTTTGCGGTAATGTTTAAAAGTTACTATTTTTTAACAACAACATCTGTACAAAATTTTAGAATTATACGTTAATATCTTCTTCCTCCTCAACGTCACCGAATTTTGGAAATGGAAGGCAAATTTTTAAATAAACACACATTACATTTACCTCATTTTAATGCGAAAAGAAAATTTATTCTATCTTCTAGATATACAAATTAAAAACGCATTATTGCTTGTAATCTTTTTTGGACTCAAATTTTGGCATGTGTTTTCTGGATTCTAGTGTTGCTCTAATAAATCCATCCCTATTCTGTGGTCCAACTGTTTTTTCAGAGGCTTCAGTGATTAGTTTTACAATTCGCTCAACTACTTGTGTGTGTGAAGGATATTTAATAACGTCCCGGCCGTCCATTGGCACACCGTCCTTTATCACCTTCAGAGGTTTATGAGAACTGATCTCTGTGAAAACCGGAGGCGATGTCAAATAACAAGTTTGCCAATCAATGAGATCTACGTAGTCTGTAGCTCCAAGGTTAACAGCAGGAATAACGAATCTGCGAACGTAATTTCCATCTGGGTCATTTTCCCTTGCCTTGATAATCTGCCTAGCTGCAAGGGTTTATTAATATGGCATCTCTCATCAGTTAACATGGCCAAAAGCATGTTTTCTGGAGTCGCAAAGTAAGCGCTGCGAGAAGTTACTGGTTCGATTATGTCAGGATACTTCTTAGTCAAGTACCGAGATGAGCTGATGAAATGCCACAGGTGTCTAGTATCGTCCTATATGGAATGATGAACCAGTTGATGAACCAGATGAAACAGTTAGCAACTCATTTAATGGGCCTGATGTAGAT
Organism: Dysdera silvatica; assembly: GCA_006491805.2. Lineage (NCBI taxonomy): Eukaryota > Metazoa > Arthropoda > Arachnida > Araneae > Dysderidae > Dysdera > Dysdera silvatica. The sequence continues at coordinate 18,898,443 of QLNU02015270.1, forward strand.
ATATAAAACCTCAGTATTCGATAGGCAGTTCTTAGCTAGCGAGCCAAATTCAACGTTCCTGGTTGGCACTTAGATCTGAAGAACAAACGCCAGAACTCATCGCGGTTCAAATGTTTAAGAAGTATTTCTGATTAGAACTTAGGGCGGTGGGATCAATGCCTAGACAGGACGGGGCCAAAAAGTCGAGGAGGCGGCAGAAGATATTAACTCATAATTCTAAATAACTAAAGTAATAATGCTTTTGTAATTTGTATACTTGAAAGGTGTAATAAAGTTCCTGTTTGTATTAAAATAAGGTAAGTGTAACGTGTATTTATTTTAAAATTTGCCTTCAATTTATTTCCAAAATTCCGTGCAGTTGAGGCGGCAGAAGATATTAGCGTATAATTCTAAAATTTTGTACACGTGTTGTAATTAAAAAATAGTAACTTTTAAGCATTACCGCAAACCGATCGACGGAATCTGTGGTTATTTATTAATTTTTGAATTTTAAGCATTTTTAGTCAAATATTCACAACTTTCGACCCATTGAGGCGACAGAAAATATCAATTCAGAGCTATAAGATCTTTCACACTTTTTAATGATGAGAGTTCACAACTTTTCTGCACTACCGCAAAAAGATCTAAGACACTTCGATTTTTTCGAGCCGCCCTAGCAATAGTTGCTGTATTTTACAGAAATCGTTAATATATTACTACATTTGAAATCCTAAACTTACCAAGTAACGTTGAGAACGGTTTAACAAAGTTGGTTACAAAGTAATATTATTTGCTTGGTTTCAACGTACGTATATACGCATGAACATACATGCATGCATGCGTACACACACACACACACACACACACACACACACGTACGTAACAATATATGTATACAAAGTACGAACTTGCTAATTGTGAAAATTACAGATAAGCTATATATATATTCAGATAGTACAGGTATATGCACCAACATCAAGCCATACCGACGAAGAGGTTGAAGAATTTTATGAAGAAATCAAAGAGTTACACACCAAAGGGAAACAACATATCAAGCTCATCATGGGGGATTTCAATGCAAGAATTGGACAACAGGAACAAGGAGAGACATCGGTTGGTAAATACGGATATGGGGAAAGGAATGAACGTGGCGATCAACTCATCGAATTTGCAGAAGCTGAAAACCTTAGCATCATGAATTCATTTTTTAAGAAGAAACCGCAAAGAAAATGGACATGGAAACACCCAAATGGGGGAACTAGTGAAATTGACTATATCCTGGCAAACAAGAAATCAATTATTGAAGATTGCAGTGTACTGAACAGATTTAATACTGGAAGTGATCATCGAATGGTGAGATGTAAAGTGCACTTAAATACTAAATTAGAACGACAGAAGCTCATTAGGAAACAAGTAAGTAAGAGGGTGGATCTAATGAAACTGAAAGTAAATACCGAGGCATTCAAGTTGGAATTAAAAAATCGCTTTTCTGCACTGGAAGGACTTATTGATGAAAGTGATATCTCAGAAGCAAATGAAAACATTGTTAAGACAATAGTTGAAACTGCTGGGGAAATTGGTGGTGTAACCTGTAAAAAGCACAATAGCAAATTATCTGAGAAGACGAAACAGCTCATGAAAAGGCGAAGAGATATGAAGGTGGACAATCGAAATACCAGTTCCAGGATTGAGTACATAGAACTTTGTAAAACTCTGCGCAAAAGCATGAAAGAAGACATAAGAAAATTCAACTGTGAGCTAGTAAGGAAAGCCATTGAAAATAACAAGAGCCTTAGGGTTGTTAAAGGAAGTTTATCTGTTGGGAAGAAACACATCATTGCATTAAAAGGAGAGGATGGCACCGTAACAAGAAATAGGGAAGAAATACTTAGAAGAGTTGAAGAATTCTACAAAAAACTGTATGAAAGTAACAGTGAATTAAACGAAGACATTGAAATAGTCGAAGGAACAGCTCCTAAAATCTTAAAAGAAGAAGTTTCATTTGCAATAAAAAATATGAAGAAAGGAAGAGCCCCTGGTGATGATGGTATTACATTAGATATCCTAAAAGAAGCTGGAGAATATGTAGAAGACATACTTGCAAAATTCTTTACCAAATGTCTTAACAGCGGTAACATACCAAACCAATGGGATTCTGCAACAGTAATTCTTTTGCATAAAAAAGGTGATAAAGAGGATTTGAAAAATTACCGACCAATTAGCTTGTTACCTGCTATTTATAAAATCTTCACAAAAGTGCTAACACATCGCCTGCAGAAAAAATTAGATGCAGCTCAACCAAGAGAACAAGCTGGATTTCGAAGTGGATTCAGTACAGTGGACCATATTCAAGTATTAAGAGAATTAATTGAAAGAACACATGAATATGAACTTCCATTGTGTGTTGCATTTATTGACTATGAGAAGGCCTTTGACTCTATTAAAACATCAGCAGTCATCAACTCTTTAAGATCAACAGACATTGAGGATGTGTACATTGACATGGTGAAACGTGTGTATAAAAATGCAAGTGCAAAATTTCGGTTACATAAAGATACCAAAACTATCAAAATTGGTAAAGGTGTGAGGCAGGGAGATACCATTTCTCCAAAACTTTTTACTTCAGCTTTACAGATGATTTTTCAGCAGATAAATTGGAATAACAAGGGAATAAAAATAAATGGTGAATATTTAAATCATTTGCGGTTTGCTGATGACATTGTTATTTTTTCAACGAACCCATCAGAACTCCAAGACATGGTACAGGAGCTCTCAACTAGAAGTAAAGAAGTTGGACTCAAGATGAACCTACAAAAAACTAAGATCATGTTCAATAATTTCGTAGAGGAAACAAAAATACAAGTTGACAACATTGAGCTAGAAATTGCTGATTCATATATTTACCTTGGCCAGCTGATTTCAATGGATGGCAACATTATGAAAGAACTCAACAGACGTATTAAACTTGGCTGGAGTGCATTT
>QLNU02015270.1:18901503-18915360 GCA_006491805.2 Dysdera silvatica
AAAAAGATCATATGATTAAATTTTCAAATAGCCTCCTTCTAGGGCATACACTAGATATCTTTGACACATAATTACAAACCAAATTACCATGACCCTCCTCGAAGAAAATAAAATCATCATCAATGAAAAAGCCCGGTATGTAGAAGATGATATATCCTAACTTCATTAAAACAATTAGCGTTAAAATAACACCACTAAGATAGTAAACAGTACCGGATTTAAATATAGGCCAAGAAAGCCCTTGCATAGTGCTCCGCGATTTTTGACCCCTCTCAGTTGTATTAAAGAGATACTATTGATACTATTCAAATTTAAACGGAAATTTTATTTTGTTTATTTACAAGGTAGACTTCATTATTAATATATTTGGATACTGAGATAATTAACATAACGAAAAAAATCATAATTTGTTGGTTAAATTTCGCAAGGGCTACGATTTTCAGGGGTACATTCTGTTCTTGAAGTTTCGGGCTCATAAAAATCTTAATCAGCACTGGTGGTCAGTAATGAAAAGAAATTATAATTAATTTAATGTAGATAGCATTAGCATCTTCAAATTCCATATTTATTAATTAGATAATGAGAGAAAACTTAACCATATATTTTTCTACCACCCTATTTTATTTATGATTACTATCTTACACCTCTATCTGAATAGGTGTATATATATATAATATATATACATGTAATTTATATAAATATATATATATTCTTGCTGCTCAGCGTTTGGAGTTTATATGGAGATTCTCACTCTATTCTAAACTTTATTGTTTGTTTTCTGCTTTATTTTCGAAACTTATTTTGCTCGTGTCTTCAAGCGCAACAGGTAATCAAATCTTGAGAATGTACGTAAACGGAAATAATGCTTATTATTAAATCAGTCCATAAAATTAATCTTCAGTGACAACAACGATTTTACCAAACATTCAAGATGATTGAATACAATCAAAAGAAAATCATACAGTAAATAGAGCAGAATGTGCATTTGCTAATAATTAGAAATAATTAATTCGTTTAAGTTTCCCGGGATATTTTTACCCTTCTCGGAGATAGCACAATTGCCACACTTGCAGCTAACACCTGAAGCCATCAAAAATATTGGATAAAATACACCCACATCCACGTTTAATGCTCAAATTCGAGCCGTATAAAATGTACTGTCGCAAGATTTGGTGCGATATTAATTAGTCCTAGTTTAAGTGTCGAATATGGGTGTCGGAACATCTTCTCACATTTCCGTATAAAGTTGTTACCAGGAATAGAAAGAATTAGATATCCCGCGAAATGAAATGCCTAAAAAAGTAGAGGAAACTCTCATTATGTTGAAGATTGATAATTATCACTTGCTGTAGAATAATTATCACTTGCTGTAGAATGGTAATTATCACTTGCTGTAGAATGGTAATTATCACTTGCTGTAGAATGGTAATTATCACTTGCTGTAGAATGGTAATAAAAAAATACCACATAACTGTAAATAATAATACAGACAATACATGTTAAAAGTACTTCATATTAGACTCTATAATGAAAGACCCCAAGAAAATATCAGCAAGGATATAACACACCCGGGACCTTAAAATTGTAATCTGATTCCAAAGATGACACAAAACCAATTTGGGAATCATTCATCCTTTTAAAATATTTTATTACATTTCCTATTCCATAATTTAAAAAAAATGTTATTTTTAGAATTAATTTTCAAGCTAAAAGTACGATTATATCAGATACATATTATTTACACAGTTTAAAATGTCTGAATGTAATGGACATTTTTTTTTCTCCTTTGTACTGAAAAAGACTTCAAAGATCTTGTTAGTTTGGTATCTTCAAGTTTCAAATCGGTTAATTATATCTTCTGACGTGCTTATCCATTTTTCTACAACCAGAACCTTTCGCAGTTGACAGATAGAGCTTTATTTATTTATATAACAAATAAAAAAGCAATAAAAATAATATCCTGGTGCTCAGAAAATAGTCCAAAAAACATTCAAATTTTCATAATTCCATTTCCTAAGAAAGTAGTATGTGTGGTAAATTGATTTACCTTTTCCTCATCAGATTGCAGGACAGTACTACATTATTGTGTCCTCATTTGAAAAATTCTACGGAGCAATGCTACATTTAAAAATTGCGTTTTCATTACACAGCCATGGTTGTTTCGATTTTAGGCAACCACTGTTTAAAAAAAAATTAGGTGTATAATATCCTTGTATAAAATGTTTGGAGGCATATTGTGACATGATATATTTCTAAGCAATAAAACCGACTTTATCCCTGATATTACTGAAAAGCCTTTGACGTAAACGCTGGGAACAGTAAACGGTAATTTTCTTTATACCACCAACAATTCATTCATTCATGCGTCGGAGATCCATTGTTTGGTAGAGTGCTTTTGCTCATTTCTTTCCTGGAGTTGTAAAAAGATGTGAAGCAAAAGAAGGAGGTAAACAACTTGGGATTTCTTTTTTTAAAAAAGAAGCCCAAGGGCTTAACGTGGAAAAGTTTAATAATGGCGGATGGGGAGGTCCTCTTCTTCTCCAATGAAAAGCATTTTCGCATAAGCAAGAGCATTTGAAAGAATGCTTTTAAAGTGTGTGAAATGCTATTTACTTTTTGTGTGTCGTTCTAAAATTTGTTTAGCGGTCGCGATAGTGAATTGAGTTTTATAGAAACGTTATAGAGAAGAAAAGAAATAACAGAAGAAAGGAAAAGAAAATCTTTACTTTTTTTTTCGGATGACATTCACCACAGTGTGATAGAATTCCGAAACAAGATTGTTTAACAAGATGTTTATTCTTGTTCTGCTTTAGACATTCTGTGTAACCAGCGAATTAAATAACGTTCTTTTAGATTACTGTAAAACTTTTTAGTGTATAAAAGCAAAATCTATGGTCTTTAAAAGGTTAATAAAATTTCTGTAGTTGTACTCCCCTTTCGCACCACTGCCGTATCCAAGGGGGTGGCGATGGGGCATTGCAACCCCTCGAGCTGGGATTGTATCATGGAAAATGAAACAAATTAACGGACGCACTTGGCTAAAAATAGGAATCGGATATAAATCGCCCCTCCTCACTGAATGATTTTTGGATCTGCCATTGGTTCACTTAGCCTGTCGTCATGGGCACCCCGAGGGGAGTGCAAGGGGGTGCTCTTGCGCCCCCTTGGCTTATGGGAAAAAGGGGGGAGGGGGGGAAAGACTGAATCCACAAGAAACTATAGTCCAACAACATTATTCAATTGGAATTTTTCCTGGATGGACTCCCCCCCGCCCTGCATATAATTCTGGGAGCACCCATGCATGGCGTTATCCCAGTTCGAGACCCAATACAGTAACCCTCCTACTTACGTAATACGCGACTTAGATAAAATCGTAGTTACGTAAAAAATCTCGGAAATTACAAAATTTCAACTAGTAGCGCGTAAATAACACAAGTCACAATAAATGCGACGAATAGTAGCAAGGAGTGATGAAGTAACAGTCGGTGAGTTTTGGGCAAGTGTCCAAAAGCCGTAGCATTCAAACTGAAAATTACCAATTAGAAATAAGGACTCCGTAAACAATCCCCTCCTTTCCACGACCCGTACTTCTCATATTCAAAAAATATTCGTGATTGTCAATTCTAGTATGTAATATTACATCGCTAGTAGCAGTAGTAGCCCATATCTTACAGGGTTAGTTGTTTATCCACCCTTAAAATGGATTCGAAACATAAACCCGAATGCGCTGGTAATAACTCTAGTAAACAGAGGTCTCCATTTATTTTAAAAGAAAAGTTGGAAAATAATTCTTACGTGAAAACCTGAAAATTATATCAACAATAGAACGGGATATAAATCGACCTTTTTCGACAGTGAATATGTTAGTGAAAGATAAAGTTAAAAATTAATGAATAAAAAAATAATATAAAATATACAGATATTGATAATAACATTGCAATTTCTTACGAAGTTACACTTCAAGTTACGTAAAGGTTAGTGGAACGCATTACTTACGTAACTCGGAGGATCTCTGTAGTGTATAAAAGTTTGGGACCAACTGCTCGCCGTAGTCCTGAGTTTGGTTCTTACTCTGTACGTGGTTCGAATTCCTCAGAAAACTGTAGATTCTGACCATAGGTGTACGCAGAAAGTTCATAAGGGGGTTATAGGCTCAATGGGGGTCTACAACATGTATTCCTACGTTAAATACACAAACCTTCATTGCAATGGGGGTTATAATTCCTCCAACATCCCCCTGCGTATGCCAGTGATCCCGTCGCAACATAACCTTCGTTGCCTTTGCACTCTAAAATAGAAATAGAAGTACTGAAACCAAAAATAAGGCTATGAAAGTTAATAAGAGTTAATTTTAAATTTAAATAAATTTATTATTTCAGCAAACTGAATAAAACTAAATGTAACTAAATTTATTAGCATTATTTCAGCATATGTGAAGTTATTATTAGCTGAAACATGTTTCTTAGTTAGAGGGCAATGTATTGAATAAATTCCATACAGATTTATTAGGTTTAATAGTGATATGTTTACTAAATTTAATAGTAATATATTTACAAAATTTATTAGTAATATATATATTAAATTTAATAGTAATATATTTACTAAATTTAACACTAATATATTTACAAAATTTAATAGTAATATATTTACTAAATTTAATAGCAATGTATTTACTAAATTTAATAGTAATATATTTAGTAAATTTAGTAGTAATATATTTACCAAATTTAATAATAATATTAACTAAATTTAATATTAGTATATTAACTAAATTTAATATTAGTATTTTAACTAAATTAATTAATAAATACAACCTGACCTCGAAATATTTCTATTATATAAAAATAGTTTTCATTCAAAAACATTCCAGCCCTCTCCCAAGCAAAATCTCAGGTTATTTAATGATCGGAACTTGACAAGAAATTTCCGAAGAGAAAATTATGAAATGCTTATCAAATGTCCTAAAGAACACCTGATAATTTTAGTGAATATAAAAAACAAGTACGTGCATAATTATTACTTCGGAAAGAAATCTTTAATCGTTATTTGTTTTCAGTTTCTTGGAATTTGCATTTAACATTGCTTTCTCGTTTTCTTTTTCAAACGCATTGAAGCAAGCATTGAGAAAAACATTGTAAAAACATTGAACATCAAGTTAATTGTTATCCTTATTAACTTGGTACTCAATGCTTTTTTCTCGTTACTGAAAATTATTAAAATACAGTCTAAACCCAATTTAGCGAAACCAGTTTTAAAGATTTCCTCGATTTAACCAATGTTTTCATGGGATCTGACCAGTGGCGTACGCAGGGGGTGTTGATGTGGGTTGTAACCCCCATTGAAATGAAATTTTGCATATTTAGCATAGGAATATATGAGTTATAGCTTTGTGTAATATATATATATATATATATCGCCTATTGAACCTAAAATCTCTTACTTATGAATTTGTTGCATACGCCTACGGTTTGGACTGACGAGGGAAATCCTCAACGCGACCGACGGGGATTGAAATCAAAGTAGATGCGTTCGAAAGGTCTCAAAAAGTTATTAGACCCATGCTCAAGCCTTTTTCAATATGGTCCTATATTTCGGAGGTATGCCCCCCCCCTTCAAAATTCGAAGAAAGCCCTATTACAGACCTAGATAATGTATAGATAGTGAAATAATTAGCAAAGACGTATAAAGCTTCTATTAAGTGTATATTGAAATAATATTGCAACAGGATAACGGACCAGTTGCAAAAAAAAGTATTCATATATTTTCTCACGAATTTGTTTTTTCATGATATCTTCAAAAAAAATTGTAAAGTATTTTTGGATATAAAAGCATTAAGTAAAGTTATCATAATTGTATTAATCATACACACAGATTTTGCGTGGTATTATATACTATTTCAAGTATGCATTCAGAATCCGATTTTGGCCTTTTAAATTGTTTAAAAGCATCCTTTTTTTTAAAATGAACCCCTTATGATCCCTAAATAGTTTGTCTCCCTTTGTTTGAGAATATAATATTTATTTTAAGCTTTATTCGTAAACTATTTTCGAGAAATTTAAATGGCTGTTTCCCCTCACTTTTCATAGCAACACATTTTTAATTTCAACTAGAACAAAATTTATGACATCCGCCATTTTTAAACAGAAATGTAAAAGAATTTGAGTTATGGAGCTCACCGTGGCAATGTTTCAGGAATACCGAGTAGAGATTAAATGGGAAGAAAGACGAGATATCGGGCAATCTTCCGTCAGTTTGGTTTAAACTACAAACTTTCTCGACAAAAAACATTTCGGGAGTTTTACGTCAAGTAGTCACTAAAAACATCCACGCTTCGAATAAACTAAATCTAATCTAATAAGTGAGCTAAGCAATTCTCGAAAGAACCGTAATAAAGATTAGTGAACCTCCACTAACCATATTTCATTCTTCCAGAGCATTCAACTAGGCCGGAACTAACCTGTCTCGGGCTCCCATGCTTTTTCTCTCAAATTGGAAGATAGCCAACAGGAGAATAAAGACAACTGCAGAATTTCGTGGAATAATATGTTACATTTGTCGCGTAGAGGAAGCATAAATTATGAAATAAACCTTTTCAAAATTATTACTGGAGCAAGGAGAAAAGTGCGAAATTCTTGTACACAGAATCACGTATGCGCAAGTTACATAAATGTAATTTATGTTACAAGGAGACCCGGAAAAAATTTCCTAAGGCCCCACGAAACGTCAATCCAGCTCCACATGAGTCTTCTACATTTTTTGGTATATTTCGACAAAGATCATCATCAGAATTATCACTGAAAAAAAACAAGATGTAAATATGAAGAGTACGGGAGACTATTCGATTTGTTGATGGCACACTACCTTAATCTAACGTAAAAAGAATGCGTCATAAAACATGTTGTCCAGTTACAGTAAGGAAGGATTTTGCAATTTCGATGCCCACATGGTATCTTCATCAGAATATGATGATAGCTGATTTTGTCAATGATGTTCGTCGGAGTTTTCAGTGTGCCGGTAAGAAACTCCTGCATGTTGGTGGTGATGTCCGTAGTGCAACTGTGCCCACTTGGAAAACCTTTTTTATCTAGGACTAGAACCACATCAATAAGCAGAATCTTTCCTCAATAGAATCTTTCTCATCAGAATCTTTCCTCAAGCAGAATCTTTCCAAAGCAAGTGTCTAACGGACGCAGTGGCAACTCCGAGCAACATTCGCAACCAAAACAGAAGTCGTCACGCTCTGATTAAGATAGCAGATGGCTCTTTCAAATCAGCTATAAATAATGATTTTCTCAATGTCACTGCGCTGACCATTTTCAAAATTATTCCTATATAGCTCCAATGAAGAATAGTGGCCGAAATGTTCCATTCCGAACTTTAGAATTGGCTTCATAGAAATCTGACCTAAATTGGATAATACTCAATTTTCCCCTTTGGATTAAGGAATTTATTAGTTAGGCTTTTCACCAGTTGGCAAGATTTCAAGTGACCATTCGCGAGTTCCATTGAAATGAAATTCCATCTCAATGAAGCCTTCGCTCCTAACTTAATTCGATTCCCACATGTCACGTTCTAAGCTCTTACTCTTCCAATAGTTATTTCTCTATTCAATGACTCTAAGCCTAGGAAGTGAGTTCTGCAATCCGGTTAAATCGAACTATTCAAGAAGTCAATTGACAACATTCAACCATCTTATTTTACCAATCTATGACAATGATTCTCCTTATTACATATAACACAGATTCAGAGTTATGAAGTTCATAAACACACACACACATATATATATGTATAAAGTTCAATGGCATATATATATATATACGTGCACACAAAAATAATAATAACACAAGAGTATCAATAAAGCCACTAAAAACTTTCAGAGTAGAATGTTATTCCATAATTTATGCATTGGGATTTAGTAGGAGTGAAAATTAATGTCTCAAAAACGTTTTTGACTGTATGTGTGTCAATTACGCATTTAGATTTTGATTATTCCAATAGGCATGCTGAAGCTTTAAATATTATCTATCGTCATTTTTCGATTAGTTTTTCTTATATAAATAATTTTAATGATATTCACTGTATAAAATAGTATCAATATACACCTCATATACGCAAGTGCATTTTGTTTGTACGTATTTTGTTTTGTTACGCGTAAGTTAGAAATGTAGCATTGCGTAGTGGCTTTGTAAAAAACAAAAACATGGATCTTGTATCATCAACACTAATTTTAAGGGAAATTTTAAACCTGACTTATTTTCTATTAATTAACACAAAAAATAAGATTAATTTATCAACACCTAATTTTGCGCATTTTATAATGAATATGATATTTTATCTTAATTAACAAAAATCATATTAAAAAAACATTACACATAATAACTCAGACACCTAGGTTTTTATAACTCAAACTAGAGGTTTATTCCGTTCTAGGAGAAAAAGAGGCATCGTCCTCGACCTAGGGTCGTGCTAGTGTCTCTCCGTTGAGCCCGGAGTAATAACACAGACACCCAGGTTTCTATAGCTCAAACTAGGGGGTTTATTTCGTTATAGGAGAAAAAGAGACATCGTCCCCGACCTAGAGTCGAATTAGGGTCTCTTCGTTGAGCCCGGAGTTGCTTAGTCGCCAGTTCATTGAGGACAGGAACTAAGCTCCTTTTCTCCACATGTATAAGTTTATAAGATATTTTTTCTCCTACAACAAAAAAGTTCTAGTTTGAGCTAAAAAATGTGGGTGTTGGAATTATTACGTATCATGAATCCCCTACGCGAAAAAAATACAAAAATTCACCCAGGAGGCTTTCTATGTTAACCATTATTTAGCAATTGGGTTAACTATAAGAAGGGTACGTAATGACATCTAACAAAAAAATACAACCTCCGTTGAAAAAGTTCGATGAATGACCTTCGCATGATGGTAAAAGATGATATGCGCAGCAAAGTGCGCACGCAACGCATGCAGCTATACGTGTGTTGTTGTTTAGACAAGCAGTGTTTCGTTCGGACATTTTATTTTCTTATACGTAAGTTGGAAGTGCAGCATAGTGTTGTGGCTTTGTAAAAAACAAAAACATGGGTCAAAGTGTCAATATGCGATTTTGTTTTAAACTCGTAATGTTAGCTAAAGATTGTCATCAAATGCTTTTAGCGGTGTATGGACAAGATATTGTATCTTTAAAGTGTGTGTACGAATGGTATCGATGGTTTCATGAATGCCGTGACAGCGTGGAAGACCTCCAACGCAGTGGAAGACCTCCAACGCAGTGGAAGACCTCCAACGCAGTGGAAGACCTAAAACGCAGTGGAAGACCTAAAACGCAGTGGAAGACCCGCTACTGCGAGAGATGAGCATCGCATTTAAAAATTGAAGGATCTGTTAGTCAAAGACCGTCGACAGACAGTGCGAATGTTAGTGGATGAGATTGGAGTTAGTGTTGGCACGGCGTAATCAATTTTGACTGAGAAATTGGGTAAACGTAAACTTTGCTCGCGTCTAGTGCCTCACCTTTTGCGTGCAGAATAAAAATACAAGAACGTTTAGAAGCATGTGGGGAATTCATTGACATTGCAGATAATGACCCCACTTTCCGTAATCGTATTGTTACCCGCGATGAGAGTTGGTGCGTCAGGTACGACCCCGAATCAAAGAGGCAAAGATTGGAGTGATGGGGTGTGGGCTCTCCGAAGTCGAAAAAAAGTCCGAAGCGAAAAATCTTGAATAAAGGCAATGCTCATTTTTTTTTTGATCGCCTTAGGAAATGCTTGTTTGTTTGTTTGTTTTGTGGTTTTACGGCTCAAAGACTACAATGGTCATGCTGCGCCGGGACCTACTGTTTTCCGGGGAACCAAACCCCGGACTACAGTGAGCAGTGCGATCTTTTTATGAGATCTCTGAGTAAGCGTTCTTTGTACACTGTTGGGAGCCTTGGGAAATGGATACGGCGAGTGAGACCTCAGTATGCAGTAAAGGGCTCGTGGTTCCTACTCAACGATAACGCGCAACCATATACTTACTTTACTTTTTTTACTTTTTGGTTTTATGGCTCAAAGACTACAATGGTCATGCTGCGCCGGGACCTACTGTTTTCCGAGGAATCCGAACCTCTTAAGGCCTAGGGAACCAAACCCCGGACTACAGTGAGCAGTGCGATCTTTATGAGATCTCTGAGTAAGCGTTCTTTGCACTGTTGGGAGTCAAACCATATACGGCAACCACATACGGCCATCGTCGTACACCAGTCTGTAGCCAAAAAAGGGATTGGGTCACTTGCTCACCACCCTATTCTCCTGATCTGGAGCCCGCGGATTACTTTCCGTTACTGAAGAGAACCTCGAAAGGACAAAGATTTTCGACGATTGAGGAGATTCAACCAAATGTGACCTCAGTCCTAAAGTGCATTATAAAAGACGTCTTCTCGCGTAGTTTCAGTGCCTTGTACACACGTTGCCAAACGTGCATAACATCGGATGGTGATGACTTTGAAGGACAGTGAATATTGTTTGCCGATATATGTGAATACCTTTCGCGAAATATGTGTTTCACCGAACTTTTTAAACAGAGATTGTATAGGCAAAACAAGCAAGTGGATGTAAGTCGCCTAAGGTCGATATTTAAATTTAGCAGGTTTCAATTGAGATTAATCTACAACTCTCTAATTCTCAAGTAACTCGGTAGGTTTTCAATGTTAACAACAGCCATCATTATTGCATTTACGGAAGACCTTTACCTTACCCTTTTTATTGCAGACACAGGCAGAAAAATCAACAGAGCGTTCAATATCCATTGAAACCTCCTAATGAAAGATCAACAACCTAATACAAATAAACCTGAATGAAATTTTCGTATTCTATGTGCATACTAAGAGAACTAGGCGGCGCTGGCATCGAAAGGGTAAAGAATGACGTCTGCATCTGAAAATTTTCAGTATTTTCAGTGATGCTGCGATGTTAAATTTCAGATAACTATTAGCTGCAGTTTGAGAAGAGAAGAGAATACTTACAAGATATATAGATATAATGTTATATATATATATATACTACTTAATAATACTTCAAGATATCATTTTAAATGAGATTTGCAATAGCTTTGGACCCAATTTTCGAACAGAACTTTATAAATATCTAACCTAGAATATGTAACATGTTTAAAGTAACCATTTTCTGGTGCATATTAACTACCGCCGTGAAAACCTTTCTTAAATCAAATTACTTCTTGCATCATGAACCTAAATACATAAAGATTGCATCGGTTAAACTTCCATAGCAACGAACTACGTGCTAGAAAGCGTAATACCGTAAACCGCGAGAAATACGTGATTCAATTTCCTAGAAAAATTGGTCGAATATATTTCGCAGGATGAAGTTTAGTAGCTTTTATAGTGATTATATAAATGCGTCATTTCCAATACAGCCGAATGATGTTGACGTAATCACATTTAAATTATATTTAACTTTGCATGTTTCCTGGATCCCCGTCAAATTGTATTGTAATGGTAATACAATCCTTTCATTTCCAAATAATGTGAAATGCTTTTAACGTAAAGAAACATTTTCTCTCACCGTGAATGCTCACGTCAGAGACATTCGATTCTACAACATTGTAGTTGAGAGTTTTTAACATGTAATAGACATTTTTGTCTATTACAGATATTCATCACTTTGGTTTGTTTATTCAGAATCTGAAACATGTTATGCGATTTGGAACTCCTTTCTCTCGACGACTCGATACGGCATCTAAGCCGAAATATATTTGTATCTAGTTAGGCTTAAATTTGCAACGAGCCCAATCTAACGTCCGCTTAAATATCCTGGTTCTTTATCCACTGAAGTATTCTAGCCAGAGACGCCGCGTGCAGATATGCATGTTGCGCCCCGCACAAAGGCTTCAGTTTGGGAGGGGCGCCATCTCAAGGCGACAAATAGTAAAATTTTACACAATGCATTCAGATAAATTATTAAATGTATAAATTATTAAATGTATAAATTATTAAATGTATAAATTATTAAATGTATAAATTATTAAATCTATTGTGACGATAAATAACAATACAGTTTTATACAAATCATGAAATACAACTTTGCTGAATAAATTGCGCACCGTAAACAGCGAATTAGTCGTGTTTTCTTGACATACTACGACTACATAAGTAGTACGCGGGCTCGATGTATTAGAAAATGAAAATTTCCTGAAATTGATTTCATTATAATTTGCAAATTCCATTTTATGGGGGCCACTTAAATCCAAGTTTGGACAAAGGTGCCGCTTACATGTTACAGGCATTGATTCCAGCGAAGAACATAAACATCCCCCCCCCCCACGTATGATTTAATCCTCCTCTATAAAAAGTATACATGCAGGTATATTTTTGCAAAGATTAAACGCTGCTCTATTTATAGATGGAAAATAAATAACAGTTTAATATATCCAACATAATTTTTTATATTCATTTTGAAAAAACACTTCTTCTTTTATCCACGCGTATTGTATAAGCTGATGCACATGTATAAGCTGATGCTATGAACGTTATTCGCGTTTTCACCTTCTCAATAAAGTTATAGTATTTCATAAGGTAGCAGGATGAGTTAGTTTATAATAATGACGGTAATAATAGAAATTTTATTTGGAATGAAATACGTCATACCGTAGTAACTCGTTTGCCTACTGTACAAAAAATCTCGAATTTCAATCCTATAGTTGCCCAGTGCTTGTCGGTGTTGTCCGACTTGCGTACATCTCAAATTTTAAACTATTTTGGACGATTTTCGTACAAGTAGAGTGAAAATTTCTGACAAAGTGCAACTTGATTATAAAAAATAATTCAGAGTTAAAAGAGTGACGAGTTTATTCTTAATCGATTAATGGATATCATGGGTCTAATGAAATCTATACGCATATATGTACACATTTAAATTGTATCAAAAATTGGACAAAAAACACATTTAAATTGAAAAAAAAAAAAAAAAATGCTGGTAGAATTTTTATCGAGAAAGGCATGCTTATGATGAATAACGAAGTTGTTTAAATCCAAATAAAATAAATATTTAGCAAAAGGAAAATGGGACAGAATAATGAATTAGATTGGAGTATGAATGAGTTAAACCAGGAATTAATTATAGGGTAATTAAATGTAATAATATATTAATTATAAGATAAGGAAATATTAGGTCTGGAGCAGGTTATATTGAATGTATTTTCACCGGACACTTTCTACATTGCATGGATGTAGAGATTATTGATTTATTGGCATATTGGTTATTTCTGGTACTCTGTGTCTAAGTAGGTATTGAAGAGAATCGATATGAAAACTATGCCACTATATGAACTGTATAATGTAGAAAATAAATAAATATATTATTAATTGCAGGGCCATAGGTAGGCTGGAACTATCGGGTACTGATCCTTCTTTGAAATATAACGAACTCCCCATCCCTGGAAAATAGTTTTCCAAAATAAGTTAGTGAAGAATTTGATTTTAAATGTTTCGTTTTGTCTAAATTGTACATGACAATTGAAATTGTTCTTCTGACGTTTAAAATATATCCAAAAGAACTATCTATAGTAGATCTTGTGCACATCGTGCTTTTTTAGAGGTTTGAGTCTTTAATATAATCTTCCTAATTATAATCTATTACGAACACTTGGGTCATTGATTAAATATGATTATTATTTAAATATATGATAAGTATGTAATGTATCTAATTTTTTTAGTTATTTGCTTCTCTCCTTTTCGCCATCTGTCTTAATTAAAAATATTTAGCAGAGCTTTCAAATAGAGTTGGGCCCAATTTTAACGTGCGCATTTTTAGCATGCTTCCAGATATAGCTAGGAAAATGTGAATATTGTTTGGCATGATGATTCA
>QLNU02015270.1:18915460-18944850 GCA_006491805.2 Dysdera silvatica
TTTGTACCAAGCCATGTTTTTTCATCTCAATTTTTAGCTTCTTTGTCGGGCATATTTTCCTCTCAACAAGGTTGCTTCAATATATCAAGTAAAAATTGTTCTTGCATTTATCATATAACACTTCTCGTAGATAGAATTAAGTATAAGAAATTTGCGGAAATAACTGTTAATTGTGAATTAATGAAGGTTGTTAAACTAATCTAGGAAATGAACTTTAATTAACATTCTAGCAAATTGCTGATAATAGGAGTTTCTTTCTTTCTCTCTTTCTCTTTAATAAATGAATGGGAACACGCTAGATTTGAGCTAATTATTTGTATCGCCTAGTTCATTATGACAACTTATTCGATTATAAAGGATGGAAATAACCTCACTGGCATACTATTTTCGAAAACTCTGTTATTTTAAAAAACATTCTCAGTTCTAAACAATATATATATATTCAATAACCGTCTTTAAATATTTTACTTACTTTCAAAAGAATCATCAAGTTTTGGCACGTACTAATCTAATTTGTATATTGTCACTATATAATAAATATCTTTGCCAAGTGCAGTGAGACATACTCATTCCATCAGGACACGGAACCGTGTTACGTTTTGAATGACATACATCTGCACAGATAGTGTTCGATAGTTAGTACAACATTCATGATCATGTCACCAAAGATTAATGCGGGAACTTAACATATAGAGACTTCAGCATTCGGAGCATGTACGAGAATGGAATCATTGGGCAGATATTATCTACAGTCGTGCTAAAGCTATTGCAACCACCTTCATCAAATTGCACTCCGTCGGCCAGACTACGCGGACAGTGATTGCTATAGAAATGACTGTACCTGCCCTGTCGTTAGCAGACGTCGCTGCTCTGTGGGAGAGATTAGAATTGCAAATATCTACATCAGATTTGACCTTTATTGTGTGTGTGTGTGTAAGTACTCAGAGCGATATTTAAAAATGTGCAGCTGAGCATAATTTAAGCACATCCGGTAATAAGTTGCTTTCATTACAATCATCTCAAAAAGATTATATTTTATTTCAGTGACTTCAATTACTTCTTTTAAAAATGAATGGCCTACACCTCCTTTCACTAACAAAATACTTACTTCTGCCTTTTATTTCTTTAACCTGTTAACCGGGGAATAAAATTTTGTGAAACTCGTTTCACACTGGGGACTTTTTTTTTCGCAGTGATATTTAATTAATTTAAGTGATATTAACTATATTCATTATATTTAATTAATTTAAGTGATATTAAATATATTTTTCATATTTAATTAATTTCAGTGATATTAAATATATTTAATTTCAATGACGAAAAATGTCGTCATTCGCATTTTGGTAGTCTTCCGGGCATGACGAAAAATGTCGTCATACCCAGTTAACAGGTTAAACTTGTGCCTATATATGCCAGATCCGACACTTATAAGTTCAGCTTTTTTCAAAAACCATCTGAGAATGAAACTCCCTCAATTATGAAAGTTTTTTCCATATCGTTGCTTTTTTTCACCAAAAGATTGTCAAGTGTTTAATTTATATTATTCTGGGTATGTTCTCAATTATTACTATTGTTATTATTATTATTATTTTGAACTGCTGGTTAATTATTGTTCACTCTACCTCTAGCTTAAGCCGACTAGGCTAAATCTGTATCTTAAAATAAATAAGTAAATATATATATTTTATAATATACCTACATAATACATTATATAAATAGCCATATAGGCTAATCTTGTATAATAGATAGTAATAATATATAATATATCTATCAATTTTAAATACATTTTTAATACATTTTACATATTTGAAAATTTTTGTATTTAGATAGGCGCAATATGGCCCACATTTTCCTCGAGCCAATAGAATTCACCTATCTATCGTTGTCTCCTGCGGCCCTTAATAAATTTACCTCTTCTCCATTTTAGGCAAATAATAAAAATCCATGTGGGTATGGCATACCCTCGCGCAGCGTTTCAGAAAACTGCTCCACAACGTTAAAGGCACCGGTGCCAAAAACGTAACTAATACAGAAATACGGAATATTTGTGGCAGGAAACTTGTGCCAGGAAAAATTAAGAAAAGGAAGTGCAGTTTGTTTGGACATATGTTCAGAAAGTAATCAGACAATTCTTCTAGATAAACACTTCTTTGAAACTCGCCAGGAAAAAGGGAAAAACGTTTATCAAAACATACATGGAGAAGAAATTCAAGAAACTGGGGAAGAAATAGGGAAACAAAGGAAAATAAAACCTTTTGAATTCACGTAGAAATTACGGGAAAAAGTGATCTTTATGTATGTGCTGTACAATTGTTTAATTTTTTTTACATATACTGTGGGGTTTCCTATCAATTTCTCTAATTTGTTTCCTCTAAACTTCATCAATTCTATCAATTCCTCTACCTCTAATATGTTTCTTCTACATTTTACCGGCCATTAATTTGCTTAATATTTGGTAAAATTATTGAACGAACACGTGTTAAATCTTCTTAAACCTCTGTAAAAGTAAGATGAATTGATTATTGTTGTTGCATTTACTGATGTGCTTATGTGAGAAAAATTAAACTCGACTCCTTGTACTTTTTTTCATTACAAATACAATAATTTTATAGCTTATATAGACACGATTTTTCGTTGATTATAGCTACACTTACGTAAAAAGTAGTTGTTTCAATTATTCGTGCTTATTCAGAAACCCCAATGTTTTGGGAATACACGAAGTAGTTTGAATTAAGTTTCATTTTTTTATCTGACACTTAATATTCAAGAGGAGGAGAAGATTATGCTAGATGAACTTGCACTCGAGAATTTTTGGTTTTAAAACCAATTTACAACGTCAAAATTTCTTAAAGAGCCGCGTTATTTATAACGAAAGAATCCAAAAGATATTTTCTGATTTAGTTAAGAGCTTGTACTTTATTTTTAATTATTCATTTAAACTAAAAAGAGCGAAAATATTTCACTGCTGAGAAATGATAAATATGATGGCTTTTTATTGAAATTACACAAGGCCAGACTGGGGCCAGGGGGACATAAGCCTCTTGGAAATATTTTTGATTTTATATATTTTTTGCTCAAAATAAATTATTGTAGAAATTTGTTTTAAATTTTCGTTTCGCAAAAAATTGTACACGACGAGAGAAATTCTTTGACATTAAAATTTTATTCAAAACAAATTTTCATAGTATATCCTGTATATATTATGCTATTTACAAAAGTACTTTATATTTACAATTTCCCAGCTGTTTTTAACCGGTGTGTCGCGAAAATTTTTAAAACATATAATACTTGACTATTTATTCATAGGTATGAACCTCGTTCCCCTGAGATTTTCGAGTAAAACAATAGCAACAGCCTACACAATCATTTTTTATTTATTGATTATTACTAATATGTAACTAATATAATTTACTAATATTTTTTATTAGATCGGCAAAAAATGTATTTTTGGTGTGTTACAAAAGTTTAGTAAGTAGTTTTGATATAAAACAACTTTTTTTATATGCCGCGAGATGTAATAGGTTGAAAATCGGTGATCTAGTCCTGGGGTGAGAAAACTGCGGCTTTCAGACATCATGTGACCTTTTGGGCCGTGTGCGGCCTTTTGGATGAATTCGAATTTTGCAAACCAAATCCTTTTATTTTTATTAATACGATTTGGCTCATTATATATTTTTTATTTATTTATGTATAATTTTTATTGTTATCTTAAATGAACATATTTAAAATACAAAAAATAAAAGAAGTACAGCAAAAGCAATTTAAAATTTCCATTTTTAGAGTAAAGGTACAAAGAACTTTAATGGTTTATCCAAAAACACTTTTATTTGCATATTACCAAATAACTATATTGACACTAAAGGATTACAGACAGTAAAGAACCATTTAGCCCGGAGGTCAAGACACTCCGGGCTAAACGGAGGGACCCTGGTTCGAATCCAGGACGAGGACGGCTCCTTCTTTTTCTCCTAAACAAAAATATCTCTAGTTTGAGCTACTAATACGTGGGTGTCAAATTTATTTGTAATAAAAAATCCCCCACGAAAAACTCACAAAAAACTCGCCCCGGTGGCTTTGTGTGTTGACCAATATTTGGCAATTGTGTTATCCCTGCGGAGGGTAATAATACCTTACACCTTTACATACGGAGAAAGAGAGCGTTATTACCTGTCCTCATTCGTCTAGCGGTCCAAGACACTCCGGGCTAAACGGAGGGACCCTGGTTCGAATCCAGGATGGGGAAGGCGTCTTTTTTTTCCTCCTAAAAAAAGGCTCTAGATTGAGCTATTAATATGTAGGTGTCGAATTTATTAGTAATTTCATATTAAGGGCAGCTTCATATTTTTACATAGGTAGGTGCTTCTTCTTATTTCAATATTGTATTATTATAAGGGCCGAAGCCATTCTGCAACCAGGAAACCTCCGTCCCACCCATAATTTTTGAATTGCGACGTTACTGGTATAAAAACTGCATTTTGTTGCACAATTTTTGTATTTGTAAATTCACTGTAATTGAGTTATTGTCAGCCCATGTGGTTGAATTCAACCTCGTGCTTCGAAGGGGTGAATCCCTGTGCTTTGTTTGAAGAGTAATAATTGCTTTTTAATCAAATTCCAAATTCTGACTCTTTTTTTTAGCAGTACAAACAGCCAAAATCTTTAAATCGAAATTATTCTCATGAACACTATTTGCTTTGCAGCAAAATAAATCATTAAACGAATTCTGAGTGCTACAAATCAAACTAAAATCTTACTATTTCGCTTTGTAGCTATTATTTTAGTACACGGAAAAAAACTGAAAAAAATGTAAAAATTAATGGCTGAATTAATGAAATTTTAGTAATAAAATCAAACTTATGTATTTAACATAAACGGATAAAATTCTTAACATAAATATTGCATTTAAAACTTGTGTAGCGGTATACAAAATCTTATGATTCCTTTTCTTCTTACTGTAGATTCTTTAATGAGTTTAATCTTTATTAAAAGCATAATGAATGCAAGATCGAGCACGAACATATATTCTAAATGCATTTCTAACGTCAAAAGACTACTGCTATTATTGTGTACAGAAATTTCAAACGTTAAAAACAAACTAAAAGATGTAAAATAAAATTTTGCAATATTTAAACAAAAAATAAACCAAAAACATTTCCCCGGATTGGCGATTATATTTTAAGGGAAGCCAAGTTCCCATTAGTGCCAGACTGGATGCGTCCCTGAGTTACACACCGAAGCCAACACATCACGAATAGGGATCAACGTAGAATTCTCACAATTATTAGTGCGGGTGAAGCACATATTACGGGCATTTGTAAAATACAGTATCTGTAAAATCGCAATTTATTTAAAATTGTTACGGGAACGGACCTCACGGGCCCATATAACTCTACGCCTGGGCGAATAATGCAGCGTATATCGTTACATGACGTGATACGATAAAATCGTGAGCTAAGGAAACGAAACTAAGGCCTAACTTTACGATTTTAGCAGTTAATCTCCAATAAAAATAATTTGGACCTCAAATATTACATTTCGACTGTCCTCCACAATGCGGTAAATAAGGGAAAACTCAACTCTCACCCCATAGGCATAAAATGAACCATTTAGGCAAATTATTCTATTAAACAATCACACTTTATGAACGTCTCTTAATGAAAAGAAAAGGAACAGAAATCCTTAAAATTTTTCGCAATTTTAAATAATTGGTAAAATTGATTTTCCTTCTTACTTCATCTTTGTTTTATTTTGTCTGCTTTTACTTATCCTCCTCTTTGTTTTCTTTCCTCTCTTTTAATATTTTTTTCATACGTTTTCTTCTTTACTTTTACTCTTTGTCTGTTTTTGCTTGATATTCCTAATTTTATTTTACTTTCCCTTAATTTTCCTTTTTATCAGTATTTCTTTTTTTCTTTGGTACATCGCATTTCGACCTGTGGCAATATTTTTGTAATTAAGGTAACGTTAGTTAATGTAAACGGTAATGTAATGTTAATATAAATAACGTAAGTTATAGTAACGTAAAAATACCAAGCTGGAGACTGACGCCATAAAAATATCTGTATTTTATCCCTTAAAGCGAAAAGAATTAAAAGTAGATTTCGAAAATAACGAACTGAACGTAGATGAGGGAAAAAAGAACATTCTTTGGTTTATTTTTTTATAAACTAATTTGGTGAGATTATTTTGGAGAATGAAAATCCTCATCAAGCGTTACTGATTAGATAAAACCTTCAGAATTTTTCTACATGAAAGAAATTTATAATTCGTATTGTTTTCTTTTTACTCGAGTCTAAATCTTACGTTAAAATAAAATTTCTGATTCAATTTATTTTAATCGAAAAGGAGGTTAGATTTTGTAAAACGTAAATATTTTTTAGTGTTTATTGAAAAAATTTAAAAGCGCAAGTAATAAAGGATCTTGCACTTTTACTGTGCTAGGGTTTAATATTGGTTATAAAAACATGCTTGGTAAAAGAGTTTATTTTTAGTATTTTGAAAAATTCGCAAAAGATTAGGAAGAAGTTGAGAAGAGAAAATGGAAAATTCGTCGTATTTTTACCAAATATTTTAAGAAAAATACAATGCTAAATCCCACTACGGATGTTGTGCAGACATACTCGAGGAATTTCGTCGGAGAAAATACTTTTGCTCAGCTGTAAACGGATTTTTGATTAATTCTTAGTAGCAGTTAAATTTTATTTATGTAATACCTTTATTCTTTGGTATCTACGGTTTGTCACTAACTGTATGATTCATACAGGATATATATATATATATATATATACCCTTCTTCTATAAAAAACTTTTATCAAACAAAAAATAAAACACAGGTAAAATTATACATTGGACATTCAAAAATAAAATATCACACTTTTTTCCTTCCTAACGTCGTTTAATTGTTTTCTGTTACATATTACTATTTACCTTCTGCTGCTGCTGCTATGTGCAATGGTGGTTGGAAAAGTTGGCCGCATCTGCGGCCTGTATTTCCAGAAAAAGCATGGTAAAGCCACAATGATGAGGTTTCATTCCTGACTTATAAATGACGACGTATGGGAGAGGTTTGAATCATGGGGGAGTTATATGGTTCAGTAGGACAGAGTCTAGATGAGATTTGATGAAATGGGGCAGAAGCAATCTACTACTTGCTTTCTCTTAATTTATATTCGGAAACAGAAGGAAGCTCGTAACTCTTAGTAAAGAAATATGCTGTTGCCACTCAATAAAGCAAATATACGCAATATTATATTACAGCACACTATTGTATATTGTTGACAATTGTCCGATAAAAGAAAATTCGATCCCCATTTATGCAGAAATTGAGTTTTTCTAGTTTAAATAATTATCGAAATTACGTTTGCGTCTTTGCGAAATCTGAAAATTAATTTCTAGATGCCAAGTTCTTGGTAATAAAAAGTACCATACTATTATCACTAAGATATTAAAGGTTTATTATTGGTAACATATATGAAATCTGAAATAAATTGGAAATATATAGTATCAGATTTATGAAAATATGATATTCGTATGTTTCATTTTCTAAATTCATCTGTTGGCATAGTTGAACAATGATTGTATACGTTGCTATGCAATTTTTCAAATTGCTTTGCGTACATGTAGTTTATATTTAATTCTTAATTTTAGAATACTCCTAAATAAATAGCCAGTAATATCATTATGTCAGTGATATTGATCTTGCGGTGGCTCAATGGTAACGCGTTCATTTAGCATTCCATTAACCCGAGTTCGAATTCCAACGATGAAAAAAATAGCTCACCCAAGTCAGCTGCTCACTGTAGTCAGGGGCTTGTTCCTGAGAGGTTAAGAAGTTTGGCTTCTTCAGAAAAATAAAGGTCTACCATTCTACGGTGGCGTAATTGCAACGCCTTCGTCCGTCGTGCCACTGAACCGGGTTCGTAAGGCATTCGTCCATCATGCCATAGAAACGGGTTCGTAACCCATTCGTCCATCATGCCATAGAAACCGGTTCGTAACGCATTCGTCCATCGTGCTACTGAACCGGGCCCTGCGTTGACACAGTGTGGTAACGCGTTCGCCTAGTACGCCGTTAATCCGGGTTCGACTCCCAACAGTGCAAAGAACGCTTACTCACAAAGACCATACTGCTCACTGTAGCCCGGGGTTTGGTTAAATAGGTCTTAAAAGGTTTGGATTCCTCGGAAAACAGTAGGTTCCGGCGCAGCATGACCATTATAGTCCTTGAGCCGTAAAACCACAAACAAACAATAAGTAACGCATTCATCCATCGTACTACCGAACCGGGATCGTAACGCATTTGTCCATCGTGCCACTGAAACGGGATCATAAAACATTCGTCTATCATGCCATTAAAACCCAGTTCGTAACGCATTCGTCCATTATGTCATTGAATCAGTTTCGTAACGCATTCGTCCATCGTGCCAGTGAACTGGGTTCGTAACGCGTTTTACCGAAGCGCGTTTGTTCGGCCCGAACGTGTAAACCATCCTCTGAGAAAGTATACTTCGGTCCCTTGAGATTCATTAGTGGGTAAAAAATATTCTATGTCTGTGCGATAAAAGCAACAACTAATTGAGGTGCATGCCAAATGTCACAATTTTCAATTAAAAATTACAAAAATATATATTGCTCAAACCCACTCGCGACTATTTAATCAAAATATATGCGTCAACTCAAGCTTCATTCTTCACACTATCCCAGTTTCTCAAAAGAGATCATATCATATAAAAACTTTTTCATAATTTAAATAAATCAAAGTCAATGTTCTCTTTATCATTTAATTCGTAAAAATGCAAAATTAAAGAAACTGAATTGTAAACTACGATTTATATAGCATGTCACATATCTGAAAGAGAGCCTAGTGACAAACTATATTGTCCTGCTTTCCTCTTTTTTTCACACTAATCGCCAGTCAATATTTTTTGAATCCCGAAGCAATCACTATAACAACAGGAATATTACGAAACAACTGTACCATCACAGCTGTACATAGGTTAAATAAACGCCTTTACAGTTATATTATCATTCTATATAACATGTAATACGTAGTAAAATATTGGATAACTTGTAAGGAAATAAACTAATAATAATGAGATTACTGCATTTCATTATTAATATGTAATGTATCGTAATAGTTAAAGATCAGTGCTCGACATTTTGTTCGCTGCGCTATCATCTTCATGTGAAATGGAAGCGTTACCTATTGTACAAATATATGGTTAATTGTTAATTATCTTAATCATAAAATATCAAAGAGGAATAGAATATTTGCCCGCTTAAAGGTTATTATTATTACAGTCACTGTATGATAATAAAATCTTAATCGTAGATATTTATATCACTTTGATAATGACTTGTTTCAAACGATGGTGGAACGATTAATATGCCACTCTTAGGTGAATGATACAGAGGATTAGAATAAAACATTTTAATAATATTTTATAATTTATAATATTATATAGTTAAGCGTATAACAAGCGTGACTGAAATAAACATCAAATAATTTTTGGCATTTCAAAGTGGCACAATCCTGACCATAATTCTAATAATTCTGACCTCACTTCATTATATTTTACTGATCATAATCAGAAGTTAACGATCTAATACTAGAGAATTCACGAACGAAACTTGGACACTCAGGCATCTGTTGCTTTGACCCTAGGATGTGGAATCTTCCTCCGAACTCACTTAAATCAGTTTATTCCCTCAGTTTATCCCAGTATAAAAAAAGATTATCCACTAACATCTGTTGAACAGCGAATTATGATATCAATTTTGTTTTCACTATACCTTCTATAACTTATACTAATCAGCCAGTTTCTTTATTTACTTTTTCTTACTTTCACTATTTATTATCTAATGACAAGCAGCACTCATTTAACTATTTGGCCGACCCTAAAGTCTCTAACCTTTGCTGCCTAGATGACTTAACTAATAAATTGTAAATCCTTACCACCTCCTGTAAATACTATATATCCGTCCGAATAAATTTGATTTTTATAAGTCAACGGAGTACTAAATTTAATCCAAAAGTGAAATTCCGTAATTACTAGAAATATATGAATATACAAAAATCTAAAAAAGCAAAAGTATAAGATCAACGACATATGTAAAAATGAGCAAACCACAGGGCAAGATTTAGTAAAATACAGGTTATTTCTTTTTAGGACTTTTGCTTCTGCAATATATGCGTCTGAATTCAGGCATTTTTGATTCACTCAACTAAAGAAGTTTAATTCTTTGTCTGACAAATTTATTGAACCTGTAATTGATTAAGGTATGTATTTTATTAAGAATAAGAGCATAGTAAATTAAGTGAATCGAGTATTGAGAGAAACGAATTAAATACGAGAATTAAGGGAATTGAGTATTGAGAAAATGAACTAAATACTGAGAATTAAGGGAATTGGAGTATTGAGAACGAATTAAATACTGAGAATTAAGGAATTGAGTATTGAGAAACGAATTAAATACTGAGAATTAAGGAATTGAGTATTGAGAAACGGTGAATTCAATACTGAGAATTAAGGGAATTGAGTATTGAGAAACGAATTAAATACTGAGAATTAAGGGTATGTCGAATCTTGGAAGAATAACTTCACTTGCAGAAAACGTCTAGCTCGTTATTATCATCACAGTCTCTAATTGAAGGAAAAACACTACAAATAACGTTTCATAAACTTTTGGGTTTAGATAAGAAAGACAATGTATAATACAAGAAAGGTTTGGCTTTAGAGTGGAGACAAAGCCTTGGCTAACACAAGGAAAGAACCAGAAATTTTCCATAAAACTGGTTACATTAAAAGATCTGGTAGTCTCCGATGATCGCTTTGGCAGCACTTAAGAAATGTTTAAATTATTAACAATTGTTTCTGTAAGGCTGAGAAAACTTGTTTTATATTTTAATATTAAAAGCGATAAATAAAACATTTTAATCTTTACTCTAGACTAATGTTTGTTAAACTTTGGTCCCCCCATATGATTTATCACTTTAGGAATGCTTTTACATATTGCGAATCACTCGGGGGAGGGATAGAGTTTGGGGACCTTCCTGGAAGAAATTTTAAAAATATAATACATGAAACTAAGGTTGCCAACTCTAATTAATATTATTAGGTATTTTTAGCAGTTTTCGAGCTACTTAATTTTGTTCTATAAAATATTGTTCCATTCGCAGATGTAATACAACTGCCAAATTATCCGTACATTGGTCAATAAAGCCGCTGAGGCATGCTTGTTTTTAGATCGATGGTTGTAAAATTTGGCAATCATTATCCCACGAAAAGTACTATTATCTTACAACAGACCCTTACATATGAAGAAAGGGAGCAACTTTTCTGTGCCGGTGGTCTAATAGGGTAAAGCACTCCTGTACAAACGTTGCGTTCCGATTCGACTCCAGCATGTATGTCCTTTTCTTCTTTTCGAAAACGACTTGAACTTACAGGCGCGAGTGTCAAATATGTTATCAATAAACCTGTTCGTCGCATCCTTATTAACATGTTAAAAAAATTCGCAATTAAGTTTTTAAACCTTAATATTGATTTTTTTTTTAAATTACTTAGATGTGCACGTGGCTTCTTCTCTTAGAAAGTTTATTTCCTGCGAATTTCACTGGTTGCGAACAAACACTTTTTCAAGCTCTGGTGAGTTAAATGCACTATACTGGTAATTATTGGTAATGTAATTACGATTACTGGTAAAGTAATTACCTTGGTAAATTGGCCACCTACCTAAAGTGACAACATTTTATGAGAGGGAGAGAGTAGGGATTTAGCTATGTCTATACCAAAGTATGAGGTGTATTGTGACCATCTGTCCATGGTGACCATTACGATTCAGTCTCAAAGGCGGTCATTTTAGGCAGGTTCTACTCTATATTAGTTCATTCCTTTTTCTCCTGAATTTTTCTGGAGATCCTGCGCAAAACTTGCCAAGTCATCATGGACCACCATTGGTCCGTGGACGATATTTGAAGAAACACTTCCCTAGATATAGCGTTTTTTTAATGTGTATTAGCCATAGAAGTCATTGAAATTATCTTCCCTAACTTGAAGGAGTAATACCGAATCTTAAAATTTAATTTTATGTTATGTTTTAGTTCAATGACTCAGGGATATACAAAAGCAGAGAGAGAGATGTGAATAGTTGGTATAGGGCTAAACTTGAATTTTCACTCAATTCTGCTAAGGAATCAAATATCTATTAATAGTCAATTTAATACGATGGACTAGCTATACGATCTCGAAGGATCGGATATGCGCATAAAAGGCCATTGCCAATTGCCGATATGTCCCAATTTCGCAGAATTTTCTGGTTTTTCCTCTGTTTTACACTTCGAGTCAAGTTTGATTTCTAGTTCGTGTAGATGTATTATATATACAGGATAATTTAAAACAGATGTTACAAAACAACCAACTTTTTAAACATTAATAGTAAAAACAAACGTCCGAGAAGGAAAACTCTCAAATTACATGGAGATGTCAGAATTATTTATTTTCCAAGGTAGTGCATATGTAGATAAATACAAAACTTAACTTTTTTATACCAGCACGGTATTAAAAGCTTTGCCATTAAAGAAATTTGTCCATATACATCTAATTTGCTAAAGGAAAATTCATGTTCCTAAGCGTAGCACTCGTTTAGTTATTGAAAGTTAAATTCATTAATGGTTAGAATAATTAGTCAACATCTAATGAACTTCTTCCAAGTTTCTAAGGATAATTATTCACATATACGTGATTGAGCGTGTGTGTGTGTGAAATGTGTGTGTGTCCTCATAAGATTATAATGCATTGCATGTGACACATCTAATTAAATGTATTGATATAAATTTCTAAAGGGCAGAATTGATTGTCTCCGTTTCACATGCTTGTAAAACTGGACGTCAATATGCTTACAATTTTCTTCCCCATAGGACTAAAATATTGTTAAAAGTCATTAAGCCTGGAAAGTCCCTGAGGGCAAATATTCAAACAGGAAATACTGGAAATGGCTCAGTTGAGAATAAAATCGTGTAATTAAAATTTTAAAGAAGATGGAAAACGTCGCCCGGTATCCGTACGTCGAAAACACGTTTTAATAGGATTTTTTAACTTCGTGTTTTTTAATTAAAAATATGCTTTCAGATAACTCGGTGTAAATCAGTTACGAATTCTCTCCCCTCTCTCTCTCTCTCTCTCTCTCTATATCTCCACACACACACTCTCATATATGTCTCTATTTCTCCTATAACAAAAAAGCTCTTGTTTAAGCTAAGAGACGTGGGTGTCGGAATTATGAAATATAACAAAATTTCTGACGGAAAAACATAAAAAACTCGCCATGGAGGTTTTCTGCGTTCACCATTATTTGGTAATTTTGTTAACCCTAAGAAGGGTAATAGAGTCTTACAACCTTATATAAAGAGAAAAGGAGCTTTTTTTCCCGTAGTGTTAAGGCACTCTGGGGCCAACGGAGAAACCCTAGTTCGATTCTAGGTCGAGGACGATGCCTCTTTTTCCTTCTACAACAAAAAAATAGCTCTAGTTTGAGCGAAAAAAATGTGAGTGTTGGAATTATCACGTTCATGCATGCAAGGCGGTAGATCTGGTCGTCACTAGCGACCAAATTTTTTGCGACTGGCGAGAGTAGGGAATCTTTTCTTGTCAGATTCCAAGGTTTTCTTTGTCAGATACGTTAGAGTAATTCTTGTTGGATGAATGTTGTTTGTTGCAATTTTTCGAGCTTTGTATGTAAGTATAAAAATAGAATATAATAAGAAGTACTTCTATTCGAACTGTATACAGTTATTGTTGACACTTCTGCTCCAATATCCGCTTCCAACACCTCAGTACTCTATACAATTGCGTCCAAGCTTCTATAATGGTTCAGTAGTTCAGTGATGAATCAATGCTTTTATTTCACTCTGATTAATGAACTCATTTACAGTATTTACAATTGATGGAACGTAGCGCCTCTTGCCGCTTTTCGATCGAAATGGTGGTAATAGACCTAGCTAAGGCTGTTTTCGCCAAATTAGAGAACTAGCATATTGTCCGGTCGTTCGAAGCAGTGCAATTCCGATCATTTGGTTATATTATGCTTTCTTTCAATCGTTTCCTGACAAATCGTCGGAATTTAGCGTCATCTCTAGAGAGACATGCATTCCTGTGCTTCAAGTTGACCTCCTAGCCTCATGGAAGCCAATGTCTCTCCTTAAAGACTGCTACATGACTGCATTTCTTGCAAACATGTTTGTCTGCAAGTTCTACGGTGAAGGGATTTACAGTTTTCCGAGGAATCCATATCTCTTATACCCTACGGTCAGGGGCGGACTGGGCCGGTGATCTCTCTTGGACGATAGGGCTCGCGCTTCAGAATGGGCACGGGCTCGCGGCCTCCCCAAATCCCACGTAGAACCTGGGATAGAAGAGAGCCAGGCAAACGTATTACCGATGTTGCACGGTCCCTTTCGATCTAGGTACCATGGATAAGCTTGTCTTTTTCAGGGAAAAGTTAATCCATAAATCACAATGTGTTCGCCGATATATCTTTTCCATTTTCGGGATTTCTGTACTTTTATCATTTGCGAGGATCACCTTAGTGTCCTTGTATATAAATTTTTAAATATGTCTGTCTATCGTTTATAGATGGTGAAATTTCAATTTTACAGAGTGCATTTTTAATATGGAAATACCAATCACTTTCTTGTGGTATCAGTATGAAAGAAAGTAGCAGCTTTGAGGATTTTAAGTAATCTCTATCTTTGAAACGGAACTCTTCTTGATTAAATAGTTGAGATGGTTGAAGGCTTGTCCACAGGAATAAATTTCTGTCCTATCCATGAATTTCAATTTCACTAAAAACCAGAATATATCTCTGATTTTCCAAACTTCCCCTTAGCTTTCTAGAAACCTACAAGAAGTAAAAAATCTTTGATTTACCAGAACCAATTTTTGACTTACAAGTGATTGAGATGAAAAGTAAATTACTGGGCGTTATACACACACAATGGACTCAAAACTGGGACATTCTGATTTTTGTACCAGTGATTTGATTGCTAAAATATTAAGGCTAATTACATTGGAATAGATATCTGAGGAACAATGGTTTCAGTTCAGTTGGGAACACAAACACTTGCTTTTATCTTTAGATGCATGTGGGCCAAAAATACGTTTTAGTTAAGAAGAAAAAAGAATGCGTGACAAAACTAAATTTTAAGATTATATCTCTTCTATGTCCACTAGCGTATCAATTCAAAACTCATGGGGAGGGGGCTCAAGTGACTTTATGGAAGATTATGTGATGCGACCTTAGAGAAATTAATAGGCTTTGATATCACAACATGGGCTGGAGACCCCTAAGACCCTTTACGTACGCCACTGTATCTTATTTCTTAGTTAAAAATCCCCAGGTATATAAATTTTAACACTTTTATAACGGAATATAAATTACAAACTAAATTACATGAATATGCTAGCAGGGCAAGCAAGTATCCTAGTAAATTAGAACTTAAAAAGAAGCGAGATGAATGCATTATGAAGCTTAATGATCAAAACATTGTAAAACGAATATAGTTTAAAAAGTATTGATCTAGGTCGATTGTCAGTTCACCACCATACTGTTCAATTACTTTTCCTGTCCAAATCTTTTATTTTTTTGCTCGTTTTCAAAGTTTTCCGTGGACTTTGACACATTAGTAACGTCAATGATAACAGAAATGCATACATTATCATTTTATGAATTTCTGTTCAAAGTACTGTTATATACAGACCCAAATTATATCTGTGAAAGTAATCAGTAAAGCAAATTAATTCACTACCATTACCAAATGATTGACAAAGAAACTGCACTAAATACCAGAATATAGAAAGTCACAGTTATATAGTGATGTGCTCAAACCAGTTTCGGGCAGTCGTGTTGCAATGTTCTATGATATTATCAGTACCATCACTAAGCAGATTAATGACAGCTTGTTGACAGGTAAAACCCATTGCATGACAGAGGAGAAACACCGTTCATTTAACTAAATGTGTTTCCGGATACAGTTATACCAATCCTGAGTTTACCCTCAAATAGAGACGATCACTCACATCTTCAGAAATTCATAAATACGAAAAGCTATAAATTTCCAAACAACGCAATAGTTAAATAATTATTCTTTGTAGAGAAAATAATTGTTTTATAGCCAAATTCTTGTTTATTAAAATTAACTCAAGAAACTCATTCGTTACCACTGAAATTTCATCCTTATCCTTTTAAAACATTTTCCGAAATGACTTAGACAAAGGTAGCTAAAATTCTCTGTTTAAAATTTTTTTAAAGATATGGAACATGAGCTCAGAATATATCATGTTTTTTTTTTTTTAATTTGATGTCGGTTACTGGATAAAAAATTCCATTACCACGCAAATGAGTTTTAAATGGGAGAATTGTAAGTCCTTTGTGAAAAGCAATTAACAGTTTTATAAGGGATTTGATTTATGTTCTGTACTGGGAGTGTACGTTTCATGTAGTTTTGCACATTAACCTAATGGGAATTTCATCCTACAAATCAAAGCTAAATTCATCGCTGATGAGAAATGACTTTGGTGAATAAAACGATTTTTCAAGCGGATAGCAGCGGTTTAAAATGAACTTTGCGATAAACGCGTAAACGTAAAGAAACGCCAAAAATTCGTATCTCTTAAATTTGGAGGCCAAACCATCTGAATTAGGATAAATATAGCAAGAAAAACAATTTTACAGCGGCAACAGATATAGGTCAGAGCGGAGAAATAAATGAAATAACTTGGTAAAGCATCCCCAACTCCCGCTCATTTGATGCATTACTTATTCGACATACACTCCGAAAGATATATTTCTCATATTTTCTTTTATTCCTTTTCCATAATCGAAAAGACGGGAGCTCACGGGGCTGGAAATGAGTTATACTTCCCCGATACATGCGTTTCTCTCCATTTCTTATTTTTCTGCTACTCTTAGAATCCTTCTCCAGGGATTTACACGTGAATGAGAACGCTAGTCAGGGCTGTATAATGCGGTAGAACGGATAAATCTGATTTTTAGCCATGGTCGGGCGCTTTTTTTCTTAACTTTGCTGGTGCTATCGATTTCTTCTCACTTTTCGCAGCACCCTCAAATTTTGAACTTCCAAATCAGTAGATTTCCCCAAAATAAGATTGATAGACTGACATTGATCAATTTAGTTTTTTTGACCAACAGCAAGAGTAAAATTGCGAAATTGAAAAGAAATTTTTCACTCTCTATTTGACAGGGCGTTCTGAGGCACCTTAGAGATCGGCAGAGATTGAAGAGTGATGGTAAAGGAAGGCTTGAAGGGAGTTTTATATAAAACTTTATGGACCACAGGGCTTTAGCCTCCATTACTCTTGAACGAACCTGCGTTATTATAGACGTTATGGGCGATATCACTCTGATTTAAGGAAGGGATTTCTGATGGCCATATCAACTACACTTACGATGGATCCTTTCCAAAGTGGACTATTCAGTTGAGATGTGATTGCGCATGGGCAATAAAGTGTAACATAGTTCATAAGTCTAACCCAAAATATACTACACCATAACTAAATGATTCCACACACCTATAACATATAGGGTTG
Organism: Dysdera silvatica; assembly: GCA_006491805.2. Lineage (NCBI taxonomy): Eukaryota > Metazoa > Arthropoda > Arachnida > Araneae > Dysderidae > Dysdera > Dysdera silvatica. The sequence continues at coordinate 18,933,067 of QLNU02015270.1, forward strand.
ATCCATCAAATGTTTATTTTGAAAAGTTCTCATAGCCTCGTGAATATTCACGCATTCAATCATAAGCGACAGGATTGTAACCCTTTTTTTACAGTTAATGCATAAGTGAGAATTATCGATTGTTAAAACAACAGTTCGGCATCACATAGGCTTACGAAAAAGCCTATGTGAGTATGTGCAAGCAGTGCCAAAAAGCTCACTAAAATGTTTAATTTCCCCCCCCAGATCTACCTGTTAGGACGAAATTTGAAAATTTTTTTTTAAATAAATAAATAAATTATGTCTAAACACACAGGAGCATATAAATAAACAAATAAATAAAAAACTCTCTCTCTCACTATATAAATATTATATGTTTTGATGTTGTAAATGTTTTTTTTCCGCTATTCTGCCGCTGTTTATTTGCTTATTCCACAAGATAACTGTGCAGTGTGCTTACCATGTTACATTGTTCCATTGATGAGGTAGAGTTCTCCACAAGACGAAACCTTCCTCTTTTGAAGTCCTCTTTGACAGCAACGCCAAAAAGATTAAGAAGCACCAAGGCGTTTCCATAGATTCCAGTCATTAAAAGAAATGCCACAAAGTTAAAAGGTGTCAGTGCCAAAACGGTTAGTGCTTCCCTCAGCTCAACGATATACAAATCAATCAAATTAGTTTCTTCAACCAGGATCCAGCATGACATATAACAAAATAAGAGAACTTTGAAATTACCTCAACATTTATTAGGAGCATTATATTTAATTATGTGATTAACGAAACTGGTTATAGGAAATGCTTATTCAATTACCAAATGCTTGAATATTAAATTAATTTCATTTTTATCAGGAAAAATATAATCCCTTAAAAATTCTATATATAAATAATGTACATATAATTAAATTTCTTTTCTTTTTAAAAGCAGGACCCCCATAACATACTAACCCACCTTTTTGTTTTTGTTCTACATATTATATTTAGTTTTTAAAAGCCCACATTTAACACAGAAATAAAATAATTTTGGCCTATCGGGGCATCCAAAACTTTATAATTTCTCTCTGCAAGATGTTTAATTTTTGATCAACGTAGGCGCCTTTTAAAGGATAAAAGTTAAACTTTGAGCTAAAATTAGACTTCGTAGACAACACATATGGACATCTGTAAAAATCAGGTCACGGCCGGGTTCTGGGCTGCCAGAGTGGCCACTTTTCTTTAACATGGCGGACGCCATGTCAGCCAACGTTAACATGAGCCAAGTTGAAGTTGGCTAATAATTGGCGACCAAAGATTCTGGCGGTCCTTAACCAGCACACCAAGTCACAAGATGGCGAAATGTGAAGAGCCATCGAAAATCGGCAGAGAGAGTTTGCTGCTTGAAACTTCAAAACACAGGCCATCGCCTGTCCATTTTCTTAGCTTCTTGAGGTCTTCGGGTTGACGGTTTCACCTTAAATAAAAATGTAAGTTCCCTTTTCTTTATTTCCTCTTAATTTTAATAAATAATGCCTCCTCCCCACTAAAATTCTAACTTGAGTAAGTTTTCTTTTCTGGTGGTCTTCTTTACTGGAGTATAAAACCTCAATATAAATGACCTAATTGGTAATTGAATTTGGTTTCATTATTTAAAGTAATAGGAAGTTTCCAATTGTAAACAAAAATGTAAAAATAAAAAGATATAAACCTAAGAAAGATATGATTAAAGGAAATCGGTTTTGTTAAGAAAAAAAGTATGAAAATATGAATATTGTCTCTGTTTCAAAGGGAAATTTTGAACATATGTTTTGTACTAATATGTAATCATGAAAAATTGATTACTGGCCCCAGTGCTTAAATAAAGGGCACAGTTTAAATTTTAAATAGCGTTCTTGCCTGTTTTTATTGTGAATGTCTGGGTTTATTTACTTTTAATTGCGGATTCTAATTTAAAATAATTAAAACACAATCATGAAATGTACTTAAGCTTCAACTTTCATAAATGGCCTGTTCACTGATCTCGATGAGTAAAACTAATATTAAACATAATTGTAAGAGGGTTGTAATGTTCACAAATAGTTAAAATAATCAATAAGTTAGCTAACTTCAAATTTACAAAACTAATTATAAAATACTTTTAACTTCATTTTTATTCTTTCGTTCTAAATTTCTAATCCTAAATTCTAACTAATTAAATTAAACGTTTGCAACCGAAGTATCACCTTAACATACCTTTGTTCAGACCTAATATTGCTTGTACAGTGGTGCAGCCTGCGGTCCAACAAGAATAAGCAAAATTGGCCTTTAGACCGGAAAATATTGAAGACCTCTAGGATAGTGGATAGGAAGGAAGGCTATTGATGGCTTACCAGGCTATTCTCACCACCACGATTTTTACTGTGTTTACTCTTTGGTTCCGATTGCTCTACATAAATAGCAACTGGACCGGCCTTCAGCTTAGTTATGTTCAAGACGTATTACGCCAGTACCCACGTGCTAAATTGTTTTGCTTACGAGATGATAGTGCCATTTGGTGTGTGTGAACAGCACCTGTACTGGTTGTAGAACAGTACAGTTGCTAGCTTCTCGGGTAGTAACTACCTCAGTGACTATCTACTACTACTAGTAACGCGGTGATAGCGCAGTGGTAACTCGTGCGGCTATCACGCTGATAATCCGAGTTTCATTTCAGCATGTACTTAGTGCTCACTATTACACCTATTTTTGTACACCTATTTTTTCTTTTATACCCCTATTTTTTCTTTTGTGCACCTATTTTTTCTGAAGATTCGCAGTCTGAGATAGTGGCGTACAAAAAAGGAGAGATTTATGAGGTTCAGGCCTCCGATCTTATAACCAATTTCATTACTATTCTTGACTCTGAATCACTGAACCTTCTTTTAAAGCTAATTGAACTCCCCATACTTTATTAATTGATACTCCCCTGGTTTGAGATACGGTTCGCTTAGTAACACTGGTTTGGATTCTCATCGACAAACTATGACCTAACGCTTCATTACCTTAGATACCCTTGAGCCATAAGATAAAAGCAAAACCTCAAATGTATAAAGTTTTCATGTGCTTTAACGCTAATTTATTCTAGTATGGAGGAAATAATATTTCCAAGTTTAACAAAATTAGAATGTCTTGAGCACTGCACATTTCAGAGATTGGCATGACCAAACTATCAACGTATGTTACTTTTAAAGTAGCAATATTAGCACCCTATACATTTCTGAAATACTTTAGTACTTTCACAATATTATTATGTACTAATCGTAAAATACAAATATAACTGATTGTTTCATTCCGTAAGGAAAAAGTGGGAACGAGATATTATAATTAATGAAGTGCTAACAGAAAAAAAGAAAAGCGCATCTGTTTGTAAAATTACCAACGTTTACGACATTTGACGTTTACGTAAATCTGGCGAAAGTAAATGGAAATGTTTCATGATTAAATGTCTACGAAACTCCTTCTCCTTTTTATACACGTTCAGTTTCCATGTTTACTTAACCCAAGAACTGATTTTGTATTCATGAATTCAACCCGCACCATGTCACCCAGCTGATCGAATCAGCTCTTTTCATGTCCTCCGTTTCTCCCCAAACCTTTCCATCTTCCTTTCCCCTTTTAATTCCGCTTGGTTATCCCTACGTTCAAGATATCGCTTTCCCGATGCTCCTGACTGGGAAATTGGGATCTGGAAACACTGAACTGTTTACAGAAATTTACGAGAGATCTTTATTACACGCTTGAAATTTTGTTCTTAAAGTGCTGATCGGGAAATTATGATATTCATTTCCCCCAATGCTCTTAAACCTATCTAATGTTTGGATAATTTCTTTATTACTCGTCGGTGCGTCATTATTTCGTCTAACGACTAATCAGGCGATATTTAATAGCATTGAAGAGCTCACAATTTAACGAGTTTAATTCAAATCCGCTGAAATAGAAAGGAATTTTATGAATATCATAAAAGTTTGTTAATGCTTTCGATTAAAATTATATTATTTCGGGGGCAAATGAGCTTCGCTCGAGTCTCGCATAAGTAGGAAATGCCATTGAGATGAAGTTTCTTACGATGAATAATTACATTATTCTTTTTTTGTAAGCAATAAATATTTCGAAACTCATTAAAGCATTTATTATTCATTAAATTATTATTCCATTTCACATGGAAGTAGTTCAATATCTTAATCAGTCACCTAATGTCTCTGTAATGGCTATTAGTTAAACATAGAAGGAACCTATAAAGCAGTGGTTCTCAACCTGAGTGTCGCGACCCCCAAGGGTATCGCGAACAGGTTTCTGGGTGTCGCTGCAACTATTTTTACTTCCAATTATTTTAATAACGAATTTCATAGCAAAGGTTTCCAACTTTTTATATTTCAACATGGCTACACACATTGCAATATTCTACTAATGGTTTTAGCTTTATGATTTATACATTAATAATTGTTATATTCCATTATTTATATGCATTAGTATATATAAATTAATATAATATATATAATTAATATAATATATATAATTAATGTAATATATATAATTAATATAATATATATAATTAATGTAATATATATAATTAATATAATATATATAATTAATATAATATTATATATATAATTAATATAATTTCTATTTAATGTGTTTTCTTTACTCTGTTAAAAATGCTTTTATTATGCAAATATAGAGGCGACGGACAAAGCGAGCCGCGGATCTTTTGGCTACTATAAAAGTGGGTCACGGTTTGAAACAGTTGGGGGAACCACTGATACAAAGCAATATTTTAAGTTGAAACTTCTAATTTTTTTTGCGGTAGTTCGAAATAGTGAAATGAAAATTCGTCATCCGAACCTCGATTTTGTGTTTTCCCCAGTTCCAATTAGTATTGCAAAATCTACTTGAATATACGTTTCAAACAGAAGCAGATCGACAGTAGGCGGATAAAAGGCGAATTGTTATATGATTTCTTTCCTTTTATTGGCAATTTCGATTACTCTCGCGGAATAAAAGGACTCACTGCAGATCATAACAATGGAAAAGAGATTAACTTCTTCCGTCAATAAAAGAGTTATTGCTGAGTGCAAGAACAGTCACAAGATTTGTCCGACATAACTATGCGTTAAATCGATCCCAAACCAGATTTGGGGACGAAACTTGAATATTTGATTTGGTTATGGCTGCCGTAACACAACCATTAAACAAGTAAGTTGTAATAGATAACAAATTAATTTCTGAGGCTTGAGGAAGATGTCTGAATGTCAATTTCTTGATCATACCTTGCCGGAAATAACGAAAGCTTTTTACTTTAGGTAATTGAACACTAAATTTCAATTAATAATATGAGTTAAATGGTAAATTTATAAAATTTATTCAAAGTGTTTCTTTAATTTTTAGAGTAGTTTTGTAAACAAGTGGTTTAATATAATTTTGTGTATATGTATATATATATATTAAAATTATATGTTTCTTATATACCGTTTTCGATATAAAGAAATTATATATGTGTGTGAAAGACTATAAAAATGAAAAAATAAATAATTGTCCGCTTTGCAATATTTTCTGGAATATGATTCAACAAACACAGATATCATTAAATAAACTCTTAATTTCGTATTTTAAGAACTTTTATTGCAGCTTAATATTACATAAAGCCTACGGTTTCTGCGTTTATTCGTAAACTGGTTGGATTTGTACTCTGTACGTAGGCTTCCCAAATTACATCGCGTGTCGGGAAGTTTAAGAGACATATTAACATGATGACAATAATTAAGGATGTTTAAAAGCCATATTAACATGATGGCAATTTAGCGTAGCTGGCTATAATCTTAAAATTTCTGAAGTTAAAATCATTAGGGGGCAGAGAGCTATTCGAAATTAGATTTATGTAAATCAAGTGTCACTTTTAAGCTTTACATTTGTTTATTTAGACATAGAGTTTCATTCCTGCTTCTGCGTAAATAAGTGTACATATATGCCTATATTTTTCTTAGGCCAGAGGAGTGTTGTAGAATACTGAAAATATTTTCATCCGATATTTTACCCAAATATGGAACTGTCAAGTACATATATTATCAGGGCTGCCCCAAAGGGTACTCGCTGTGGGCACCACATTACTCCTCCAAGAAATTTCGAAAAATACGTAGTACGTCTCACGTACTCTCAAGGTCTCAAGGAAGTTTTTGTATTTGCTGGTTTTTGGGCAACTTTCAACAAAGGGTCTTTTTCCAGTCATTTGCAAACCTAAAAATGAGTAAACCCCCCTGAACCCCCCAAGCCTCAAAATAATATCCTGCGTACGACCAAGGGAGGAATGAAAAACTGATGAAAGTGGCAACTGCCACCTTGGGCTTGGATAGACGATAGACGACCAGTCAAATGCCATTCAGGGCGGCGCAATGACGTCACCAAGTCCAGTAACCCCGCAATTTCAATACTCTTTAATTAAGACAACACTGCATACTCTCAACAATTTTCTTCAATACAGCTCTGTGCATGATTATATTAAAAACATGTATTTTTCCAATATAAAATGCATTCAAATAATCGAGTATGCGTAAAAAAAAACCATCATTGGCATATTTTGTTTAAAAATACATCCATATAAAGTGGGGTTTTGCATTAAAGTATAAAGCTTCTAATCCTTAATTTAAGCAGTTTCAAGGTAATTTTTTTTAATTTAATTATTAAAAAATTTTGCTCATATATTAAATCCCTCCTGTTTCATAAGACAGTTCTAATATTTCCAGTGCATATTTTGCCACTGATATTCTTTTAATGTTGATCGGTTTCATAAACCAAGTAAAAAAATGGTTTCTTTCTTGGAAAATCGTGGAATTATTATAGTTGGAAAATTGGGCTATTTGTTAATACGGACCACGTATATAAGACCATTTATAGGTGCAAATTCCGACACCCACGTTTATTAGCTCATACTAGAGCCCTTTTTTTCCTTCAGGAGAAAAAGAGACGCCGCCCTCATTCTGGATTCAAGATCATTTTTATGGCTGTTCACGCAGATCATGTAAATAAGGATATATTCTGAATCCGCAAGTAGTGAGAGACACAATATCATTAATGCAATAATTGATAACGCAAATTGCTATCAATATTAATTTAATCAGGACGCCGTAATTTGTTTAGTATGAAATCATGTATGTACAGTGAAACCTACTAAACAGACCACCTGAAAAAGATTACCATTTTTTATAAGAGAAAACTGGCAGGGGCTAAGTCATGCCTGTACCCAAGTCTGTCGTGGATAGCGACCACCTGTCTGTGATGACTATTGCAGTCCAGTCCCAAAAGTGGTCACTTTAGACAGGTTCTACTGCATATTCTTATATTTTAAGCAGTAAATGTCAATATTCAGCTGCAAGTTTGTTTTTGAACATGAAAATACGATTAATTGTATTATTTTTAATTTGTTTTTGAAGATCAATAGATCACAAAATTGTTTCAAATCCAGATGTGCACGAGTTATATTTAGTATGAAAAATTTCAACTCATATATATAATTAATTATTTCTCAGAAATATTGATTATTTTACTATCTTCCTTTTCGAATTTTTGAACGAAGTCTAGAGTTAATTGTCCTGAAACCATGGGCGCCCATAAAGCACTTCTGGGGGAGGTGCGAGAAATATTAACGATTATTTCTAGGGTGCTGAGAAATATTACCTCCTTCTCATAGCTGTCGAGAATTTTAGTGAATGTACAAGATTCCAAAATGCAACAAAAATAATTGATACTGCTTGACAATTAGTAATGAGCTAAAAAGTACCTTATTTTAAAATGTGACTGTAAATTTTTTTTAAGTAAATGCATAGCACAATCTGGCACATCATTTTTTGAATGGCTAGGGAGGCGCTCGAGCCCACTTGCCCCCCATATGGGCACCCATGCATGAAATCGATTATTTTTATTTAAGGAGAATTGATGAACTACAATATTAGAAACTAGGATAGTCAAGCTTACTATTGGATAAACTAGATAATTATAACGTACGAAAAAGAATATAGGAAAGGGAATGTGGACGCCCAAGGAAAAAATGGTAGAATAGAATGGATAGAACCTTAGAAAAATGGGAGTAGAAGAGTAGAGACAAGAAATCGTTTGACAGATGAGAGTAATTGGTGATTGATAAAAATAGTCCAGGTCCTTGTAGGATTGCAGACCCAGAAAAAGAAGATGCACCATAATATTTTTTACGGATACTATATAGTTTTAAAATACATTAGTCTCGATAATCTGGACTTGATGGGCCCGGATTCCGTCTGAATTAAACGGAATAAGATTTAAAATGTCTGTAAAACAAGTTTTAGATGGGTAAAACTATTAAAATTGATGTTTTTACCAGAAAAATTACTTTTTAAGTCTCACTATTACAACGTAATCTTACTTTTGTAACCAACGAATTGATTAAGGATTAAAGACAAAACATCTTATTGATTGTAAAGCAAAGTTTATTGATTGCACGATATTAAAGAAAACTACAATTACGTAATTAAAAAGTGTAAAAACGAAATATTGTTTAAATTCCGTGCAGAACTGTAAGATAATTGAAATTACTTCACCGGAAACAAGAATTACGTAAGCCTTTTAACTCACTTGAAAAAGTACATAATGTTCCTTTGTTTTAATGAAGACGGGCGTCGTTTCGCCGTGCGATCTCATAGACATCTCAAATGGTCATCTTTTTTTTTTTTTTAGGTCCGTTCGGATTAACCGAATGTCCGGAACAGCGGTCCGCGAGACTCTATTGCATAACACCTCTCCAATATCTCTATCTGCCGACAACGTTTTATTGCCATAATTAAACCCTTGGAGTAAAGGGAAATCGAAGATAAATCCATAACCTTTCTGGCCGTAAAGTCACAAAATTTTCTTTAAAATTGCAATTCATGTAAAAATCATTTATCTCTAAAATAAATTCTACAGATTTTACAAATATTTCATAAAATTGCTAATTTAATAATTGCGCTAGTTATTATTGCTTTTTAAATTTGAATAATAAGTTTCTGAATTGTAATTCTGATAATCTAATACTGAATTATTTTGTTAAATTCAAATGACGATCGTTTTCATAGGCAGAGAAGCAAACAGCGGGAAAAATAGAAACCCTATGTAATTGCTAACATTTCAATGATACTGATAAAGAATTTTCTGGGCGTTACCGTCATCCACAGCTGTAGAAGAATTGAGTAGAAGCGGCCTCGCCTCTTCGTGAAATGTCTTTGTTACAAAAAGACAATAGTCATTTTAAATTGGTAGCGTTTTTTTTTGTTTTTTTTTTAACGGACAAATCTTTCCGGCGTTCTTTAGTATCAACTAAATTTAGTTACCCGAAAGTTTGTACCTAAAAAAGCATTCATTTCTAGTGCAGTGAATGTAGTAAAAATATATAAATTCATTTTTCTAAAAGATTACTTAAAACCAATTAAGTTTTTGCTTGCCTTTTGGAACAAGCACCATCAACAACCGACTAGCCATTCTTTCGTCAATAATTCTTTCTTGTCTCAGATTTCTTTATAAAAATTACTTCCTTCCTAAAAACAAATCATATTTTTATTTTTTCTCCTTTCTGACCTCCAAAACTGAAATAAGTTTATTAATATCTGTTCATTGTATGAATTGTTACTTCAGGGCAAACTCTTTTTGCTAAAATCCTCCTTGTTGGAAACACAACTTTTGTTAGTACTACTGCGTCTACGTTTTTTTTTAATTCCAAAAACAAAAGATGAATCGTTAATCTTAATTACTCATTAAAGCAGCTCGTTATCTTTGAAGTGCACTTTACTGTTTCCCTCATATTTCTTTCTTTATTTCTTCTTAAAAATGTGTATTTCCTATCCAACGTTTTATTTTTATACCTGATATATCGTTAAATTAAATCGCTAATATTTCGTTAATTATCGTAATTATCGTTAATATTTTTAACCACGTTAAGCCCTGGCTTAGATAACGTGTGTACAAGTGCTAATAATTAAAGTACATAAAATTAAAATCGGCAATAAAAAATCCGTAAATCTTCAATGTGTAAAATTTGGATATGGATTTCAAAATTAAATCATAAAAAGAATAAATATGTAAATGTTACTTCAAATTATTTTCTTCTTTTTCCTTAAGAAAGAGTAGAATAATTTCCAAATATTCTATCATTGAATTTTTTTCAAAAGATTGAATGATCATGTGTGCCAAAATTTCGTTAAAATTTTCAAACCTAAATAAAATATTACTTAATAAAGATTATTAAAAAATAAGTATTTGCATACGTAATAGGTATATAATTATATTTACAAATAAACTAAACTCATCCGTTAATTTTATTAATTATCTCTGTCTTAGTTTTATCGTTTGATGATTTAATGAATGAAAGAATGAGTTCAGAACTAAGAAAAGTACTCTTCTTTACATAAAAGTGCAGCGACTTCTAAATACATTCTAAATATTCCCGAAAAATATAAAAATATTTTATTTTATTACAATAAAATACAATAATATGTATAATATTTATTACTAGCAAAATAGACTGTATCTTTGGATGCCGCATTTAGAATGAAGCTATTAAATGTAATGTAAATTGTTAAGTGATATTATATTTGATCTTCCTTTTTCCTACCTATATAGAAGCTTAACACTCGACTTTTGAATCCCTAAATTTACAATAGAAACCAATTTTTGACCGAAATTAAACGAACTGAAAAAATCGTTGCTAAAACAGCAGAAGACATAATTAGCGTAACACTGGAATATAATTTACAATTAGTTGTGAAAGCAAAATATAATTTACAATTAGTTGTGAAAGCAAAATATAATTCGAAATTCTAATGCAAAACCCAAAAAAATATATTACTTCTAGAAAATATTTTTATACGAAGAATGCAAAGCACTTTGTGAATAAGGTGGTGCAATTTAATTATATATTTAAGGAGATAATTTTGAAGAGTTTAATAATGATAAAGAATTTGGCTAAGAGCTTTATTCTGAATTTCGCTTTGAATTTTTTAATGGATCGCTTTTGAAACCTCATATATAGATGAAATTTCCTAAGAGATAATATATATTCAAATATGCTTACTACAAATAATTGATAAGAAAATTCATATAAATGATAATACTCAATATATATTAATAAAGTAATCGAATATGCAATGCGAAGGTCTTACCGGAAAGCCAATTCCAATAAACGAGAGAAATTATATTCAGTATAGAATTTAAAATTAATATGAAGGTATTATAATGCAATATGCTTTACAGGATTTTAAATTACAACGATGAAGCTTTGCTGAAGAAATGTTCGCATCTAGTTGAGATAGCAAAGCTAAATTTCGTGTGTTGCGAGTGATAAGGTAAATATTATCTTATATGACATACGTATCTCCACAAACGCAAAGAAAAATCGTTAATGCAATATTCTTATCTTATTTGCTTGGGTACCATCCAAGAAGAAACCTCTCCTTGATGCAGTGCTGTCTATATGGGATAAGTACTTTGCAAAAGGTTTTATTGGATTAGTTTCGTAAACCTACGTTTTGACAAATGCCCATTGTGGACGTCTATCCCAATACTTCAGAGAGAAAGAGAAGACTATCTTCTCTGGAAGGAAGTTATTCATTTGTATCCGCCATTTGTTCCATGTTTTCAGATATTCATCTGTCTAGCTCTCTTTATCCGCTACGGGCAAGGATATAGATAAGAATTTACTAAGAAAAAACCATTACTTTTAATTCATAGTCCATAAATCTGTCTTTTGAAATTATAAAACTTTCCTTTAAGCCCAATTTTTAAATTATAAATTATTTAGATATTATTTCCAGTCCATAT
>QLNU02015270.1:18944950-18955613 GCA_006491805.2 Dysdera silvatica
ATTTTAATTTATTATGTCTTAGACTTTAATTTTAATTTATTATTGTGTTTCTACGCAATTTAACTTGTTTCTCTATGCGTAGTGGTTACGGAAAATTAGTAAAGAAGAAGAAACCTTACGCGCAGAAATTACAGAGATGAAACTAAGTTTTTATTTCTCAAAACGTGTATACAACTTAAATGCCAACAATAAAAGGTCCGCCGAAAGAAGGTCTTGAATTTATATTAATTTTCTTTATTTTGATACTTCATGTCATGTTTTTATAAATCCTATAAATATAGTTATGGGGAGTTATATATATTCCGTTGATATATGCTATGTCGTAAAATTGTATTAAAATTATTCTTTCTGTATGTGCATATACCGACTGCGAGCTAATAAATTCATTTTAAGATGCAAATTTGTAATTTATATTACTACGCTTTTGAAACGCAACTTACGTGAATATTTTTTAATTGTCATGACATTTAGCGACAAGCTATTAAATATATTTACATAGATATGCAACATTTATTTTATAAAGCATATTTGACATCGCGCGCAGGTTTATTCATTTTCAAATATTTTCTACTTTTTTAATGCTCTAAAATATGCTTATGAAATAACTTCCTACATCAAACACACGAGTAAATGCGTATATAAATTTAACAAAGATTGCAAACAAACTAATGTTACTTTAAATTCTTATTTTTAAAGCGGTAATTTGACAGACAGTTGAGGAAATTATGTTTGAATACCGAAAAATTTTCATATTACCCATTGAAATGCATGGATGGAAGGGTTCTAATTTAAACGGAAAACGTGGGGGTTCGAACTAAATTTTCTTCCACAAAATAATTCAAAAATATATAGCCAATAAAAAAATAAAAATTACACCTAATCAGTCATCCTCTTAATCAGTATACGTAAAAGACATCCTAAAATTTTCATTTTCCCCGCGCATTTTGCATGTTTTATATTACCAATGTTCTTAATTTTATTAACAGAATTATACTGTTATTTAGAAGTTACATTAGTAACAATATATAGAAATGAAATCGAGTTATTTACCATCTTATAGAAATAAAACTAACAAACTAGAAGCCTTTATCCACATAAATTATATTTGGCCAGTTTTTTTCTTCTGACGAGAAAAATAAATATTTATTCATTTTTTTCATCAATGACAAATCAGTGGGAATGAAAATGCAAAGTATCGGGAAACTGATCACCCGAGCTTTCTTAGGCGCCATCAGTTATCCTTCATCAAGAATAATGACTGTGGGGGTGTTCTTGCCTTCAAAAGAGACATAAATACTTCACAATCAATACTCTTAATGACGAAAGGCTCATGACTCACAGAAAATCTCCAATAACCTTTTTACTATTTTACCAGTGTCTAATTTTAATATGCAAATGGCGAATTTATACGTGTGCCTCCACTTTTGCGTATTTAACACGTTCGTTTGATAAAATAAGTAATTGGATTCCAAAACGTTGTATTTTTAATTTTAAACCTTGCTCTATTATCGGAATATCAAATATTATGCAATCTTCTGGTGAAACTGTATATTGTTTTGTTGTTTGAATGGATCGTTCTCGCATTTTCCTTTAGCACGGACATGGGTTTTTCTTGTCTTCCAAAGGAGGTTTGGATAAATAAAAAGTGTAATGTCTAAATCACCAAAATTAGTAGTAAGCATGATGTCACGTCATTATCTGTGTTCGAATATCTAATCATCGTATTGCCCTGCGGTGGCGCAGTGTGGTAACGCGTTCTCCTATTGCGCGGCTAATCCGGGTTCGACTCCCAGCAGTGCAAAAAGAACGCTTACTCAGAGATCTCATAAAAGATCGCACTGCTCACTGTAGTCCGGGGTTTGGTTCCCTAGGCCTTAAGAGGTTCGGATTCCTCGGAAAACAGTAGGTCCCGGCGCAGCATGACCACTGTAGTCTTTGAGCCGTAAAACCAAAAAGAAAGCGAAAGCTAATCATCGTATTTTACAGAAAATATATTGCATAATCCCCCTCTTCCATTCTTTAGAGTCTAATATTAAGTTTAACATTTAATGAAAAACGAATATTACATACAGAAAGTGATATATAACCCGAGATGTATGTTTTATCAAAAAATAAATCATTAGCAAAAGAGGAATTGTTTATACCCTACTGTTTTTAAGTTAATGATTTTCAATTCCACAAAATCATTAATTTTTTACTGAAAGATAAAAAATTCGAAAGTGACACTTTATCTGTTTCCCAACAATCCACTTAATGTACCAAAGCAATGGCAGTTTATTGAACCCACCGTCTACAAAGGAGAAATATATCGCCAGTCATAAAAAAGCAATCTTTTTTCACTCAGAAAACAAGTGATGAAAGAAAGATAATTAAGTATTTTAAAGGTATGCGGGAATTGTAACTGTCTTACCTAAAAGACTTCCAATCCGAAAGCGTTCCAGAGATAAACCAAGCTCGGATTATTTATAAATTATACGAAACAGTTCCCGAGCCTCCAATGCGGAGTAGTGGCAGCTGCACAAAATGAAATTTTCACATATGGTTCGATTATTTGAAGTCACTGTCTCTCTGAGTGTTATCAGGGGTGAAAGTGTTCAAAATCCTGCTAGCTCTTGCCGATCCGGCGGCATTTTGATGGCAGAGGCCTCTAGCGCTAGATCTGAGAAACTTGCCCCGTTTGATACAAGGGCAAAGTTCACTTGGATCAAAGGGTGGGGGATAAATACGGTATGAAGCAGAGAATGAAATAGAAGAACAATTTCTTTAATAAATTTTATGGTCAATGATACAGTGGAGCAGAATATATAAACCAACAAACTATTTTGCACATATTTATAAAAATAAAAAAAAAATAAATGACTACCTGCAACTTTTTAAAGATTCAAAATATGTATATAAAATTAAAAAAAAAAGAATAATTTTATAAATCCTATAAAAGCATCACGGTGGTTTTATTTGCTACCTGCTACGCACAATATTTATATCGCCAACTTATATCTAGGAGTAGACAAAAACGTATATTTTGGCTGAATGATTTCATCGGCTCAGCAACAAAATAGACAATAATACGTGCAGAAACAATACCATTGTTTTTGTGATTTTCTTATTCAATATTTAATGTGACTTATTATCCATATATACCAAAATTACAAATTAAAACAAACTGGTTAAATATACCTGAGGAATGACCGGATAAAAAGCTGGTGAATACTTACATGACGAGTTTCAGACACCCCAAATTCTCATACTCTTTTCTTAATTCACCCTAAATTCCCATATTCCTTTCTTAATTCACCCTAAATTCCCATATTCCTTTCTTAATTCACCCTAAATTCCCATATTCCTTTCTGAACTCACCCTAAATTACCAGGTTCTTTCTGAGGTAAAAAAACGCGATTTGTTGAGTCCAGGTTCAAGACGTTTACAGGCGGTTGTTACAACACGACGTACAGTGGGATATTTCGTGAATCTAGGGAGTTAAAAGTCAGTGATTAAAGAATGAAGCTATTCTTACAGTTTAAATGCTTATTTACTCAATTAATATTAATTATCTGAGATATAAAATTATAAATAATTAAGACTAATTTATAAAAATTAGCTGGTACTTGCGTAATGCACACCATCATTCATTACTTATTACGTCTTCGCCATTCCGGAAATCCCTTGCGGAGTATTTCACTTGTAAGTACTCAATAAAATTTAGTTAATTTATAATATTTAATAACTCTTTTAACTTAAGAGAATTTTTTTATGAACTGAAATTTAGATATTAAGAGTATGTAACTAAACGAAACGATGTATTTTATACGGAGGATATCTATAAAACGGTAAACGTGAATCAAATATGATAACAAGTTACTCCATTTCTAAATCCCTCTCACTGTCACTACTGCTATCATTGTCACCACTGCTGTCACTGTCACATTTATTGTCACTTCTACAGCTATTCGTTAGCCGTGGACTATGAGATATTTGATTTATCAAGTGGAGAAATTGTTTGACGTTTTTACTTAGCTTGTTTTTTCGCGGGGAGTGACCGAATGCTACTTATGAGGGGATCAGATGTAATGAGAAGATGATGAAAAATGTCCACGTTTGTATGAGTTCTGGAGTCTTTTCTTGAAAACCCTTCCCTATACCTCTTGAACTCTTCATGGCTGCTTTCCTGAACCTCTTCTGAAAGTTGCCCAGTTGGAAAAAGGAAATGTTTTATAATTTTAGGGCCCATGTATTAATATTTTGTGCATTATTGTTACTGGCATAGGGTACCATTTACATAGTTTTATAAAATACGTTACTGTATCAAATGAGTATTTTTCAAATGCGAACATGTTAATATCATAACCTGAAGCCAATGCCTGAAGGATAGTACTGAATTTTTAAATCAACTCTTCATCAATACCAGTAATATGTAATCAAATTATAGAATTTTGAAAAAACTTTCGAACAGTATTTCCGTCGTTTGTATTCCCACTACCTTGCTTAGGACAATCTATAAAAAGACATGTTTCTAAACGGAATCTCTTAATTATGCTATTCTTTCTCGAAATCACGCTATTTTTTTTCTTCCTGACTTCGAGCTTTCCAATTCTTAATTTCCAGTTTGTACGAAATGTGAAGTGGGCACTTCATAAACCTGATATACCCGTGAAGAGTTGACAAACCCCATGGAAAGATCTCTTCATTGCATTCTCTTTTTCTTACCTCATTCAAATTACTCATATACTTATCAGTAGCGCTATAGACGTAACATTTCTGAGTCGAGTGGTTTAATGCCAAAGTGTTACACACCTTACGATTCACCATTGTCTCAAGTAATTCTGATTTTATAGAAACTGTGTGCTTCAATATTTTTGTTTTTGCGACTTGGAGTTAGTTGATTTGTTTTCTTATATATAACATTTCGTTGACGATTTCTTTTGCCATTTCTTTTACGAAACGAAATCTAATTGGTCTACAAAATTTAGTTGTTGACGTCCGGGGATTTTGCCAAGAAACTTTCTTCTGATCTTCCGTATCGTTTTCAATTAACTGAAGTGGTATGAAAGACGATGTTAAAATACTGGAATCGTCAAAAGTTTCCTCCGTAAACTTTTGCTTGTAACGGTTAAGACTTCCACATCCATCACATCCCCATTTAAAAGTAAATACAAATTCAGAAGTCCCCCTTTCCATCGTAAAATGATTTAAAGTAAAAATTTCAACCATGAAAAGTCTACTAATTGTCAGATCTACAATCGTTTGTAGCTTAGTTTAAGTTATCAGCATTTCTGAAGGCGGAGGATAGCACAGTTCCTTGGCTTTAGAAACCATGTGATATGATGGGTAAAGTTTTACACCTATTTCTATTGCCCCTTTGCGCGATAAAATGTATCGGTTTTCTGTAAGTTTACAAGAAACCAGCAAAGCCAATGCTTCGCCATAAGAGTATTTACAAGAAGTTTTTTCATCATTTTTTACATTATACATTTTTTTTAATTTTAGTTGCTCGTTTTGGTGAAGCTAAGAATTTGGTACCATTGGAACTGTATCCCTTTGATTTCTTCCACTTGTGTTGGGCAGCAAAACAAATTTCGTCTAAAGTTCGCTTTACTAACAGTGATTTTACTTTTCTTATTTTACAGTCCGACCCACAAATTGAAAACGATTTTCTAAATCGTTTTCAATTTGCCCGCCTTCTAGGCCGGCCAATATTTGATGTTGCAGAGGTACTTGGAGAGGAAAAATACGTGTTAGAAATTTTTACTGTACCCTCCAGTCAACGTTTATATTTAACCAATAATGCGGAGTAAATGCGGTTACTTTGTGCCAAGTATCGTCTAATAACTTTCAAAAAAGGTTCCAAAATTCGAACAATTTACTCTTGAAATGTACATGGCATGTTTTTTAGGTTGGATTTAGTTTTGATGAATTTGTTGCGCTCCCACCTTGACGCGTGGAAACCAAACATTTTATTTTATTACATTTTGTATTTAACTTATTTCCAAGAAGGAACACTAATAATAGTCAAGCGCTCGTGTTTCTAAGCTCTGGATTTTGTAAAAACGATTTTATTA
This sequence comes from Dysdera silvatica, assembly GCA_006491805.2. Lineage (NCBI taxonomy): Eukaryota > Metazoa > Arthropoda > Arachnida > Araneae > Dysderidae > Dysdera > Dysdera silvatica. Next base: position 18,951,007 of record QLNU02015270.1, read on the forward strand.
AAGTATATTTATAAGTTCAATTTAGGTACATTTTCTCTATCTGTCCGGCCATGCTATTTTCTGATACCGCTATAAGTGGGGACAACGTACGTGATATTTAAAATACTTCTGATTTCATCAACGATCTATTGCTAGATTAATTGACGTTTTAAATAAATTCCAAGAAAACGTCATTGTCAGTTTACTTGTCGCATTCACAGCCGTCGGATATCGCCAATATCGTTCCACATTGGCAATACCAAGCAGAAGAATAGCCATCATCACATCGCCAAGATAATTTTTTACGTCGCAATAATCACCAATTTTTTTTTTCTTATACAAACGTCTTTGAAACTACAACTTTGGCGACAATACAGACTCGTCTTTGAATTGTCACGTGTCACTTCAAAGCACGCCTTGTTGGAAAATAATACAGAATTGGAAAGCCAGTTCATTATTTGGGAATTTACTGAACGAAGTTCCACTGTGTCGTAGCAGCCCTAGACCCAGACTTTTGTGGAATGAGTGACATTATAAGAGACCCTCCTAGGGATGCCTATCTCGCACTTAAAACACGAATCAACGAAAATTTGCCCAGTCAGAAGCAGCCAGGCTCCAGACACTTTTGCAGAATTTGACACTCGCAGATAAAACGCCAGGTAAACTGCTCCGGGATATGCAAGAGCTATCGTCTGGTAAACTGAATGACTCTATGCTTCGAGGACTTTGGCTGGGAAGTCTTCCTCTCAACGAGAAGCAGATTTTGTCTGAAAATCTCGAACTAACCCGAATTGCTTATAAAGTTCATGAAGTAGCAGGGTTGAATGGGAGTATTACCAAAGTATAACGACCCTCAGAATCTTATCGCACGGACAACACTTTACAAGAATAACTTAGTCAATTAAGAAAGAAAGTTAGACAACTAACACGATTAATTAATAGTTTTCCCAGACGTGGCAGACGAGCTTGACATGTCCAATAGCGACGATACAACTCTCGAAACAATTCCAGTAATTCGGACCCAAATGATAACATATATATACTGGTACCACAGAAAATTTGGTGATAACGCCCGGAAATGCAGAGAGCCATGCTCATATTCGGGAACGTGGAACCAAGACCAATGTGACGGGATTAGACGCGAGTGAAAATATAAGCCGTCTTTTTGTTAGAGATCAAATCTCGAGTCACAAGTTCCTCGTGAACAATGGTGCAACTTTGTCTGTATTCCCCAAATCCTACGTTAAAAGATCGTGTATAAAACAGGATTTATTCCTATATGCTACGGATAATACGCAAATAGACACATACGGTACAATAGAAATACAGTTAGATTTCGAATTACATAGAAGTTTTTCATAGAAATTTGTAATAGCAAACGTCTCCAAACCAATCGTTGGTGCTGACTTCGTGAAACATTACAATCTCTTAATTGATGTTAGGAATAAATGCTTAATTGACAGGATTACGCTACTCATGACTAAAGATGACACAGTCAATACACTTGCACCGCGTCTGACAACGTTATCAGGAAATTCGTGTTATCACGAAATTTTAGACAGATATCCTAATATAACAAATTCGTCGTTAGTAGGCCTTAACGTAAATAATCTAACTATCCACTGTATTATCAAAAAAATGGTCCTCATGTATTTGCACGAGCCAGACGTTTATCGCCTGAAAAACTCGACTTCCTAAAACTCGAATTTAAATCCCTGACAGCTCAAGGTATCACTCGACCTTCGAAAAGTCAATGAAGCAATCCAATCCATCTCGTCCACAAGGGAGAGAACAATTGGCGTGTATGTGGAGACTTTCGTCGTTTAAATGCCATAACAGGACCAGACAGATACCCAGTCCCCCATATACAAGACTTCAGCCTTAGTCTCGCAGAAAAGAAAATTTTTTCGAAACACGATCTTGTACGTGCTTATAATCAGATCGCGATTGCAGAAGAACATATATGCGAGGCAGCAGTCATTACTTATCCAGGTTTATTCGAATATACACATATGGTATATGGCCTCAGGAATGCTTCTCAGACCTTTCAACGACATGTTAATACGATTTTCCGAGACGTCAGTAATTGCTATGTTTATATTGATAATATCCCAGTTGCATCCGAAACGCCAGAGCAACATCAACAAGACCTAGTAAAATGTTTTCAAGTGTCTAAACGAATACGGATTAGTTCTAAATGCAGACAAATGTCAATTAGGCCGCGAACGTTTAAATTTTTTAGGCTACAAAATTTTCCACGAAGGGAGTCTCTTTCGTGCCCAATAAGGTAAAAGAAATTATAAATTATCTACTGCCGACGAATATTGCAGAATTACGAAAATTTCTCACAATAATACATTTTTTCCGTCGTTTTTTTCATGATGCTGCTCAAATGCAGGCGCCATTGCACGATATGATAAAGGGTAAGAAAAAGAATGATAGAATTGCATTAGTTTGGTCTGATGAGTGCAACACCGCGTTCCAAAAATGTAAAGACATGATCACTAAACTCACGACATTGGCATTTCCCATGAAGGATGCAAAGCTTTCTGTCATGGTTGATGCGTCCGAAATAGCCTTAGGACCCGCGCTACAACAACACGTTGATGGCGTTACTCAACCTTTGGCATACTTTTTCTCGCAAATTAAACAATGCCGAAAAGAAATACAGTACTTTTGACCGAGAACTTTTAAGTATATATTGTAGGATTAAACATTTCTGCCACATGTTAGATGGCAGGAATTTTACAGTCTGGTCAGATCATAAACCTTTAAGTTTTATTTTTAAACAATCGCACGATAAACATACACCTAGACGACAGCGCCATATGAATTTCATTGGACAGTTTACCACTGACATTAAGTACATTGAGGGTGACAGAAACACAGTTGCAGTTGCATTGTCTCGTATTGCAGCGATTGAATTATCGGGCAATATCGATTACGAAAAAATGGCTGACGCCCAGCGCAACGATCCTTCTTTAGCCACATTACGCGCATCCGACACTGGTCTGCAACTACAGCCCGTGAAATCAACACCAGGTGGCGTAACATTAATATGCGATATATCGGGTCAGAGAGTCTGTCCCTATGTGCTGCCTGAATGTCGTGGGGAAGTGTTTCTAGCTCTGCACAGGTTAGCGCACCCCGGCATCAAAGCTACAACAAAGCTAATAAAACAAAGATTTATTTGGAATACTATACCTAAAAATGTGGCCTCGTGGGTCAATCTTGCGACAATTGTCAACGCTCAAAGTTCATAAACACACAAAGACCCCGCGGGGAGTGTCTCCACTGCCTTCTTGCTCACGTGCATATAGACATTGTTGCACCCCTGCTACCTTCTTCTGGTTTTTGCTATGTTCTCACATGTGTGGACCGATTCAGCAGATGGCCAGAAGCATACCCGATGGTAGATTAAACTCTCGAAACTATAGCAGAAACTTTTTACAGAGAAGGGATCTGGAGATTCGGAGTACCCATTCAATTTACAATGGACAGTGTAGACAATTTGAGAGTAACCTTTTTCATTGTCTATCACGCTTTCTCGGTATATATAAAACCAGGACCACTGCGAACCATCCCGTTGATAACGGTCTTGTGGAACGGTTCCACAGATACTTGAAGACTTCACTCATGTGTCATAACACTGGTAAGTGGTTTGACGTACTTCCCGCCGTTTTATTTGGACTAAGAACAGCAGTACGCGACGATTGAATACTTCAGTAGCCGAGATGGTATATGGTACAACCTTGCGCTTACCTGGTGAACTGTTTCAATTTTTGCAAACTGATTTGACACGTCCAGCATTCGTAGCGAAATTACGTGATCACATGCAAAACTTACAGACTGTACCGACAAACAATGGCCTGCCAAGAAATTCTTTTATTCTATGCTGATTCACAGAAGACGATATATGTATTCGTTAGACACGACGTAGTGCGTAAGCCTTTAACACAACCGTACGTAGATCCGTTTCAAATACTTCATACCTACAATTTTTATAAATTAGATATAAAAGGAAAACAGACAAACATAATTTGGACAGATTAAAACCAGCTTTTAAAATTGAAGGTACACCAGAAGCAACTAAAAAGAGTACGCCCAGCTCCAACGCGTCACAACCACAATAAAAATCAGTATAAAACTAGATATGGTCGATGAGTGCAATTTCGCACTTAGGTTATATCATCTTTCGCCTTAGGCTTAGATTCTAGTGGGGTCCTATTGTGCTCACACCTTGACATGTGGAAACCAAACATTCTATTTTATTACATTTTGTGTTTATTAACTTCTTTCTAAGAAGAAGGAACACTACATAAAAAGGTTAAACACTGGTAAAATAGCAATGAAAAAGATCACTCAAGCTTTCGGACGCATCAGCAGCAGTCCTTCATCAGGAGTAATGACGATGTTATGTTTCTGTCTCTTTTTTATACTTGAAATTTCTGGAAAACCCTTCATCAGAGTAGTCCCGCAGAATGGGAAAACCCAATGAGAACCAATGGGAGGCCTCCAATAGAATCATGGAAGAACCCCAATAGGGACCAATGAGAAACCCATATCGCGGGCAACCTAATTTGGAGGTGTCTCATACATTTCAGAGTAAGAGTTGTTTATAAGTTTCC
>QLNU02015270.1:18967021-18978810 GCA_006491805.2 Dysdera silvatica
TTCTGCTAGACATATGCCATGATTTCAGAGTAATGAAAGAAAATCAGGTATTTGAATGAAACAGTCACTGGAGACTTCCTTTCATTATGTACTTAAGAACACGAAAATCGGAAAGATGAAGTTCCGCGTATTAACAGTAAGGGGTACAGTCCTATATACATATACACCTGCATGCGAACAAGGCGGCACAAAAACAATGGGAAGATTGTATGGGCCTACGATGAAAGAAACAGCGATCCATTTACTGAACAGATAGCACCCGTTCTCTCTCATGAAGATAAAAGTATAAGCAAGTAAACAAGCTACAAGAGAGGGTTCAATAATAGAGCATTTAGGGTGGAGACTATGACATAAATCGACGGGCCCTCTGCAGTATACTATTCGCGGTGACATTTTCATTCTTCGATTCAGTCAAGTAATTTCAGTACACCTTTTCGTGATTGGAAAGAGCAGTACTGAACTAAACTGATTATTTTTCATAAACATTTAATTCTTTCAGCTGGGCAGACGCATAGATGGTAGGATATTTGTACTTCGTTATTTTATTTTCATGTTTTTGATCGAAAGTTTTTATTTTTGAGAAAAATATCATTTTTTTCGAAGAAATCGTTGGAATGACGAAAGTATTCTGCAGCTTTTGTTTGAGGGAGACGACGGGTCTGATAATGATGCATTATTAAGCTCCGACTCTGATTCCGAGCACAAAGAAGCCATGGAAACATTTGTACACATTCCGGACCTAAATGCTTTAGTCATAACACCAAATTGTGACATGACCAATATTGAAAGTGACTATATAAACGAAGCTGTAGCTTCACCTCCTTCTGCTAGCAAATTTGAAAAGTTGACGTGATCTAAAAACGTAAAAAATGATAAACGTCATTGTAAATGAATTCCGCAGCAGCGATGCCGGACCGACCCATGACCTTCCACCTGGATCAACGGCCTTGGATTATTTTAAGCTTTTTCTCACAGAGGAAATATGCGATGGAAATAGAACCAATACGAATAAATATGCGCAACTCGATGAAGTAGGAAATGAAAAATCAATATAGGTGCCAATTGAAAAGAGTGTAGAGATATAGCAATTCTTATGCGTCATTTTGGTCATGAACATCGTGTAAATGCAAACCTACGTGACTATTGGTCCACCAATCCTATTTTGGGAAATTCATTCATCAAAAGCTTGATGACAGGAAAACGATTCCTGATGATCCTCAACAATTTTCATCGTAACAACGATAAAACAACAGAAAAAAAAAGTGATTGAGTGATCCAGACTATCACCTGCTACAAAAACTTGAACCTTTCATGTCGTCCATGAAAGCGAGCTGTTTAAAAAAAATTTCACCTTACAAGGAACTTGCTATTGACGAGGCCATGATCAAATTTAAAGGAAGATTAGGCATCGTCCAGTACATGTCTTTGAAACCTATAAAATGATGGTCAAAAGTGTGGATGTTGTGCATATCTTACTTAAGATACGTTTCCAATTCCAGCATATACTGTGGAAAGAACCACGAAGTTAGACGTACAAATCAAGGACTTGGACACGACGTCGTTGTGCGTCTAACCAGATGTCTAAAAAAAACCCCATCATATATATTTCGATCGATTTTTTTACTGTCGTCGGCATATTGTTGAATTTGTTGAAGATGGAAATTTATGCTTGTGGAAGAGTCATTGCCGGACTTAAATATTTGCCATCCGATATAAAAAAAAGAAAAGCTTAAAAATCAAGGAGATAGCTTTGCATTTCAGTGCAAAGAAGAAGCAAATTTAATATGCGGAAGCTGGATGGATAAAAACAGTTTTACATATTATCCACGGATGTTTCTTCAGGCAAAACATACGTTACCCGTCGCAATGGTGCGAAAAAAATCTTCTGTTTCTTACCTTCTTGCCATTGATGCTTATTACAAATGGGAGACGTGGATCTCGCCGACCAAAAACGAAAATACCACAGTGTTTCCAGAAAGTCACGTAAATGGTGGCACTATGTTTTTCGATTTTCTGTTGACACCATCGTAGACAATGCGTTTATTGTGCAGACTTCCAACTTCAAAAACGGCCAAAAAACTGTGTATAGATTTAAATTATAATTGATTGATATAATAATAATATAATTGATATAACAATAATATAATTGATATAACAATAATATAATTGATATACATATAAATGATATAATTGATATAATTGATTGAGAGCCAGTGCATCAAAAACAAAACACGCCCACACCATCTCACATTCACAAACGACAAAAAATTAATGGTCGTAAACGCACTTGTCTCCAGTGTCGATATGACAAAATAAGGACTGAAACCGGCAAACAAATTGAAAGTACGTGGGAGTGCGAACTTTTCCAAAAATGCTATTGCATAAAACGTTTGACAGCTTAATTGTTTTTTGTTTAATCTGTGGATTACAGATACATCAATGGACAATGCTTTTACGTTGTCATCTGAAAGGAAATACGTATATTTCATCTATGGGAAATTAAACGCAAGTATACGAAGGTTTCCAAGGTTTATAACATTACATTATTTTCAGGATGGTATAGGTCTCCAGGTCTGCAGAAAAGACATGCGTGTCAAAAAACTCATATTTCGGTATCAGACTTCATATTTGTATATTTATAGCAATATGCGATTTGCAGCTCTGTAAACCCACCCCGCCCTCCACTGAGCCCATAATCCACCTTATGACTTTCTGCGTACGGCTATGAATACATGGTGTACTATGAACACATGGGTACTATGAATACATGGCATATTTCTGTGTACTATGAATACATGGGTACTGCTTTACGGTTCAGCTATGTGTGCCTCGCCTATCTACATTCGATTTTGTTTTATTTTACAAATTTTATAATGAGCAGCATATTAATTATAATTTCATTAGATTTTGAGATCTTTTATGGGGACTGGTTTGAGTGGCTATTGGAGGAACTACGAAACAAGATGGAGCCAGGAGTTGATGCATACATTTTACGAATATAGCTTCTGCTATCGTTAGTAAAAGGAGAAGAATAGGAGGGGAGACCGTATGAAAATTGCAGTTTCGCTTAGTTTCTCGCGAGACACTTGTGTCTTGTGATTATCTGTTATGTCTTGGGTGGTCTGTTGGTCTGTTTCTGTAGTTAGCTATTTTCCCTTAATCTCTGCAAAGAAAAGGCCGTAAGAGACGGGTGAAACATCTGGTTTCATTTATAGTTCTGTACTGTTTATTGTTAAAGAGATAGGTATAGCAGCCGCAGCTTTAAGCTGCGAGAAACCCTGGGAACTTTGACACCCTTTCCCCCCTCCACCGCGAATCCGAATTTCTTCGATCCGCACCCCTAATTGTCACGGAATATGGCGCAGTATATAGCGGTGTAAAGAGCAGTTATGATTACCTTACAAAATAATGGTATTTTTATGATTAAATTTATTTTATATGATGACGAAACGTTTATATATCCTTTACAATGTTTGTGGGAAAGCGCTATTTTATGGAATTGCTACCTGCCCCCACCCCAGGCATGTGTCTCGTGTGCTTACTTAAAAATCCATCATCGTATTTGTAGCCTACACTCTAACCTCGATTTAATGAATTTCATCGGACGGATTAGTAAAAAAAATCGTTAAATCGGGGTAACACACATTCATCGGAACCAATGACGTACACATGGGGGGATTTCTTCCGGGCCCTTCTTTTGGCGGGAAATTTAAACGTGAAATACGTGAAATATAGAAAAAAAAATTAAAAAATAATATTTTTTACATTTTCGGCCCTCTTTCCCCACGAACATAAATCTTGGTTGTGCTATTGATCGAAACTGAAATAAGAAATTATCGAAAAGGAGAACAATAAAAATGCTTACCAGCATTCTGAAGAATACATGTTAATTTTAATAAACATAAAACACAAGTATGTGCTTAATTACTGCTTCGAAAAGAAATCTTCAATTCTTCTTGACGTTGAATTGTTTTTTTTGTCTTTTCTTTTGGTGGGGGAGATTAGTTTTTAACAATGCTTTTTCGAATTTTTCAAATATATCGAAAATATCATCGTTGACATCGAAATGCAGTAAATATTTCTTTACACACCGTAAACCAACCAGCATGTGCTTCAATTGAGTAAACTCAATTGAAGTTAAATTTTCTTCTACAGCTAATTTTCCAACTGAAATTCTACTTGCAGCTACAGGCTAATGACGAACAGTTATCGTTAAACCAAGGAAAACAAACGTTAAATAAAATATAATAGTGTTATTTTCAATATATTATAACACTGGGCTCAATGTTACTAAGTACGGACAAATAAACACCTTCGTTAAATCGAATACCGTTAAATCGAATTTAGACTGTATGCAAATTCTCACCTTTACATTTTTTATTTAAAATTTTTACTCTGCATTTTACCACATTTTATTATATTTTATTAAATTATTTCCCCAGCACTTTTATGATTTTTATAATATACCAGCAATATATTAATAAACCAAAACGTAAGTAAAAAAATGGTAAACCCGTTTTTGACCATTTTATAATGTCAGAGCTTGACCGTGAAAAGATAAATAGAGAAAGGTTTACGCTGCCTAATCTTCTTTGGGAACACAGAATTCACATCCCAACCAACGGCTACCCAGTAACTATAAGTCAAAGTGCCTTCCAATTCCCGCACATTTTTAGTTACTAGTCTTTAAACTACTTCTTTCAGAAACTGTTAAAACACGCAGGTAAAATATGCTTGCTTCTTTTGTTTTAATGTAATTAGCGAATGAAAGCAATTATCACTTACAAGGGAAGGTCTGAGGGTATACGACGAGGATTGTAATGACATTAGGCTCATTTGAAAGCTCTCAAAAAATTATTAGACACGTATTCGGGCATTTTTCAGAATGGCCATAAATATAGGTGTTATAGGGCCGGAGAGAGCAAAAATGGGACTATTTTCAGAGATTTTATAATATCATATTTTCAAAAGTATTGAATATTTATTTTTTTTTTTGCTTCATTATGTTCCTTGCAGAAATCCATCGGATACGCGTTTCATGGTTTTTGGGGGAAGTAACTTATTAATAATGTTTTTAAAGGGTTATAAAATGCACGCGGAAACGAGTAGCCCAGCGCAAAAATTCGCCAACTTGTTGGCTGCTTGGCGAATATAATATGTTGCATTTCTTTTTCCTGTATACTTATGGTATGATAATGACATAAAAATAACAAAAATTGTGATGGTTGAAGGAGTTAAAGTAATAAAGGAAAATCGAGATTTATATCATTAGAAGGAAGGAACATAAATGAAATTGAACTTTCTTCATTTTTATTTAAGAAAGGAGAAATCTATTTATTACAATTTTTATCGAATATTACGATTTTTAGCAATCAATTGTATGAAAATCACAAAGGCATGAAAAACAAATTTTTCCTGCAGTGGCTGGCTGCATCGAATAAAAGGAGAATTTTTACAATTAGGTATTTTATCACAAACATTTCCTGTGAATGTGAAACACATTTAGCGGACATTTAAAAAATCAGGATTTTCGTCTTCTGATAACCCAGATGTAATCCATGCTATTGATCATGGGTTGAAAAATATCGGAACACATTTGGAAGTGTATCAAGGACTGTAATTGGATAATATTATTTCGAATTTTTAATTCAGAACCATGAGCAGATATTTTAAAGTATCGACATATTTCTCGCGCTATGTACTTTATTTCTCTAAAAAAAAGCGATCTAAAAGTTGGCAAATGGGAATTGTCTGTTCAGAAATAATTTTAACTACCCCATCTGGCTTCCCCCAATGCTACACCTCTTTTCAAAAATCTACAGATTTTTATGAACACTACAAGAATCGCACGAAAGGACACAATTTTCAGTCATATTTCTGAAAAAATGCTCGTCCGAAATTTGCTGGAATAGGTTTGTCGTTAATTTTCCTAATGAACTGCAAGTTATAGTTACATTTGTCGCTTTAAACAGAGAAGATTGGACTCTTTTACCGAATTGGCCTGTGCTTTCCGGTAAACATAAAAATGCATCACCAACAACTTCGCCATCAGCATTTATTAAATATTGAACGGTGTACGAGTGAGTACACTGATTAGTTGGAGATGATGCACAACCCAATGTTATTTTTTCCCCTCGGAAACAAAGCGTTCGACTATCTGTTAATTCGTCATTGAATCCGCATTGATCGGAATTGAATGTACAACGGGGAGGATATGTTTTAAATAGTTTTATCTCTTCCGTTTTGAATTTTGTTGCAGCGTTTCGGATCATTTCTGGAGAAGTCACTAGTTTTTTCGTTACAAGTTTTGTTACATTCCTAGACGTTATGCCACGACATTTACAAAAGTCCTTAACCCATGTGTTTGAGGCAAGAAACTTTAATTTAGGGGAAAAGTAAAGAAATTTGCTTAACTTCACTTACCTTGGAGAGGAAATGGCGCCAGTTCCTACTTCGTATGTTTCATGAGTGCATTATTGTAAATTTTAAAACTAGTTACTGCGTGTACAATTTTATTTTAAAGATTTTAGGCGGGCATAGGATATTTAAAAATCTTTAAAACACGCATACACCCTCGAATGCCCGCCATATTTTTCAGTCAGTCGGCAAAAAAATGCTTAGACCATTACACTTATTTTAGAACAAACGTGAGCAAACTCCATTCGTAATTAAGCACGCAGTGGTAGAAAGTAAGAAAATTTTAAATCATAATATCAAGTACACGTAAAACTGTAAAGTGAATTTTCTCAGAGTTTTTTATCAGCTTGCACGCTTGCTTAATTTGCAGACCTTTTAATATATTGAATGGATGTTTCAAGAAGATTTATTTTGCGACAATTTAAAATTTCTGCGTGCCTTCTGCCATAAAAGATGTGGATATGTATAATATTTGTTTCTTTTCAAATGGACTATGAGCGTACAACCTCTGTAAACTTTGTCGTTGGAAATGTACGTTGATAATATATACAGGGTGTCCCAAAATCCTAGCCCGCATCTTCAATTCCTTAAATATTGATCCTAGACATATGTGTTAAATTGGAAAGTCGCATAAAAGAAGGTGCAGAATTTTATGAAATCGATTAAAATTGCAGAGGATTATTTTTTGAAGAAATACAAAATTTAAATTTTTATACGGTCCCTGTACACAAAAATTCCCAATGAGTAAAATGTGCCTCATACTCCAATAGGTCAATACAAAGTTTCAGCATTCTAGTGGGAAAAGAACCAGAGATATGAAGACCCAAAATAACGTGGCTTAGCAGAATGAATTTCCCCCTCTTCCCGGCATGTACCTATTGCTCCCTCAAAAAAGTGTTGCTAGTCAGTTATTTTGGACTTTGATATCTCTGGTTCTTTTTCCACTAGAATGCTGAAATTTTGTATATATATATATGGGGCACATTTTATTCATTGGAAATTTTTGCGTACAAGGGACGTATAAAAATATAAATTTTGTATTTTTCGAAAAATAATCCTCTGCATTTTTAATTGATTTTGTAAAATCCTGTACCTTTTTTTACGCCACTTTTCAATTTAATACATATGTCTAGGGTCAATATTTACGGAATTAGAACTACGGTCAATGTTTGCGAGACACCCTGTATATATATATATATATATATATATATGCCCACGTCATTATTGATCAAAATTATATTTTATGAATTTTATGTTTGCTGGGACAATGGAAATTAAATTCCATAGAATGTCATTGTCGAGAAAATAACGTAAGGTTTTTATTTTACAATTCTCGAGCTCAAATTATCATAAAATACGTGCATGCGACCTGCAAAAAAGGTAGTTTTCCTTTTTCCCTTTTTTTTAAGCTCGGGAAAATTTTAGTTTGATCGACTCGTTCATTGTTTTTCTGTTCGACGTGTTCTTGAACAAAACTTTTGTATATATTTTCTTGAACTCATTAAATCAAATTTAAAGGATCGAAGAGAATGAGTATCATTTCTTATATAGATGAATAGACGTCAAAAGCAGGAGAATTAAACTATAGGATCATCAGTCATCGAGGTCATATCCCAACAAAAAAAGGTGAAAAATCATATAAGCATATATATATGCTCACAGATGAAATCTTACGTTTCATCTCGAAAGTTACGCTTAGAGGTAATATATGGCGCCCGAATAGGGACCTCGGTAGAATTTATGATAGAATGATGACAAAAAGAGCAATTAAGTAATTGATTGCGTTAAATATCTGGAGTGTCGACATACTAGAGCGGACTCTGTTACGGGATTTCATAAGTATTGATTTACGTGAGTTGACCTGTTTACGAGAATACTGGTAATATATTTGTGAATAATTTTAGAAAATTTTCAATTACTATAATTAATTGCTTATGAAAATGAATGGTAATTTGGAGAATCTGAAACAAAAATGAGCAAATATTCGCAGTCTCACGAGCTTATTAATAAACGTGAACAATTAGTTACCGAGAAAATGATAACGTAGAAACGTTCACATTATGTTTAGCATTGTTGAGTGCAAAGAATGAATCGGATGAAGAATGTAATGGGTGTGAAGTTTTCACTAAGTTCCATGGCGATGTCGTCGGGGGGGAGGTACATGAGTGTAGCCCCCGTAAGAAAACTTTGTGTTTGGGTTTGTTTTCTGTGGATCGGATGTGGTTATGATTGATGATACTTCTTCTGAGGAATGTAGTGGCAAGCCGGTTGTCGGCAATAGAACGTACTAGCAGGGTACTGAATTTGAGCCCTGTGAAAAATTCATAGGGATGTGTAAGCATGGTTCTGAGCTCGCGGTCAATGGTGGAAGTGGGGTGCTGGACGAAATTTTAACCGATGGAACCCGTGGTTTAAAAGTTGGGGGCTAGCATGATGCAAGGCATCGATGGCCCGGTCAAGAACACCAAGGAGTTGGTTGAGAAGGGATGGACCGGCCGGTGAATGGGGCCCTGATAATTCCAGAGAATTAATAGATGGGCCCGAGTATTTCGAGGATGGTGATGGAGAACGAGGAGAATGTTTAGGGGGAGGAGCGAAGGGGCAAGGCTGAGCATTACGACGAAGACGGGCCCTAGATTCCCTGGTTGGGTTACCTTTTGCCATAGGGGCTTGATGGTGGGGAACAAGAAAGCACTTAAAAAATGTAAACAACAAAAACACTCACCAGGGTAGACCAAGTAATACTAAGGTGTACTGAGTATCAGACTGGGAAGGAGGCGGAGCCAATGGTTGAAATATCCAAAATGGCGGTGGAGATCGTGAACTGGAAAATGGCGAAAAAAATGGAGAATAGCTCTGAATCTTCAGATATGGCCCGAAGTACCCAAAAAGTAACCAGTCGGAAGACGAAAACCGATGTCACCGTGATTTTACGGAAGAAAATGTTCGAAAGGAACAAGAGGGAAACTGTGAGTCACAAGCTCAAAGTAATGGTGAATTTAAAATCCTATCGGACCACTAAACTGAGTGTACGCAGGACTCTTTTTCCCAAAGCAATGCTTCTGGGAGCTCTGGCCTTAACAAAGGACCTGAATCGTTTGTTAAAACGAAAAACATAAGAACCCTTCTTCTTACGAAGCAAAATCGTTTGATAACGATTTGCGTAGTGATGGAAGTAAAAGCAGTCAATAACCTTTAGAGTCTCCGTCTTCTTACAACAACTCAGTAAGTAGCCGGGTCGGGATTAAAATAGCATCCGTAAGTAATGCTGTCCAATGAAGGAATGTCGACCGAATGTGAAAAATTGTGCTTAATAATGTTATTAATAATTCTTATTCTGTTCACTTCGTTTCTTTTCGATTTTGCGCTGATAAGTAGTTCTGAACAAATCTTTCTGAACTCGCGCTATGACCTCAAACTAGAGATTTTTCTTCTGTTAAAAAGCTTTAGTTGGATCTCATGGCGTGGATGTCAGAAATGATTGTTTATATTTAATTTCTTACGAAGGATTCCAAAATACACGCCCTAGTAGCATTATGTGTTGAATAGTTTGTTAATCGTGTTAACTCCAAAAAGGGTAATAATATCCTACAATTTGTTCTGTTTGCAGAATCCCGCCAGACAGGCCTGTCCTCTCCTGGTTGAAACATGGGAGACTTAAGGATGCTATAATGTAGATCACTTCATAGCTCAAATTTCTATGCTGCAGAGACAGAGATAAAGGGTAATAAAATGCATCGAAGGAAAGATAAACAGCTTTCAAAATCTAATAGAAAGGAAAAACTCAGTAAAAGCTCAACCGAGACAGTCACATTTAGAAGCATCATAAAAAGATATTGCTGTGGAAAAGATTTCCACGTTCATTTATATTTCTTCATCTCAGTTTCAATAATGTTGATAAATTTAGCTTGTTTATACCAAAAATTCTTATTTACTTGCGTACTAACAGGCAAAATAAGCCTAAGTATGTATATTTCATATGAGTATATGTATACAAAAAAAAAAGTTTTCCTCGCCCATTCTTGGCGGAAACAGGCTTTGGGACGGGCAGAGCGCCATGTTCCCAAGCCTCTTTTTACATCACTTCTTAATGTGCCATGTCTAGAAACTTCCTGACAATGTGACACGTGTTTAGGATTGTGGCTTTTTGTATTTCAATGTAGGTGTTTGGGTCAATGTTGAGTATCTCCAAATTCGTCGCAAGCGTTTTTGGTACTATCCCTGTTGCTGAGATGACTAACGGGATGATGAGGATCTTTTCCATACCCCATATATCTCGTACTTCATGTCTGAGATCTTGGTACTTGGTGATTTTCGTTGTGTAGGTTGTCTGTATGTTATTGGTGTTGGGTACTGCTATGTCGATTAAGTACGTGGTCTTATTCGATTTATCGACGAGGGTTATGTCAGGACGGTTATGTGGGACTGTCTTGTCTGTTATGATTGCTCTATCCCAGTAAAGCTTGTGTGTTTCGTTCTCATGCACGGTCTCTGGCTCATATTTGTAGTACGGGCATTTTTCTGTCAGAAAGCCAGCATTCGCTGCCAATTTCTGGTGGACTATTTTCGCTACTTGATCGTGTCTATGTTTGTAGTCTGACTGCGCAAGGATCTTGCATCCTGCCATCACGTGTTGGATTGTCTCCGATGCCGCATGACAGTGTCTGCATTTGTCGCTTTCTATGTCTTTTCTCTGGATGAATTTCTGATTGTTCCTTGTTGCGATCACTTGGTCTTGGATGGCTAGCATGAATCCTTCTGTCTCTGGCTGGAGAGTGCCTTTGGCCAGCCAAGAATTTGATGCCTTTTTGTCAACGTGTGGTTGTTGCAGGTCATTGTAGTGCCTGCCATGTAATGGTTTTCCGGCCCAAGTTCTCAGTTTCTGTTCGTTGGCTGTTTCCAGGACACGCTCTTCGGTACTACACAGGTTTAGTGGCGTGTAATTTGCATCTGCTTGTATTATGGCTTGGATGAGTGGCGATCGGGGACTCTTCAACTGGAAGTATTGCCTCATGCTCTGGATCTGCTTGTCATGTAAGTCTTTGAGGTCCGCTTGTCCGCGTCCTCCTTCTTCCCGGGGTAGTGTTTGCCGTTCAATTGCCGTTGCAGGGTGTAGTTGTCCGGCTCTTCTCTGGATGGTTCTCATTTTCCGCTGGAGTTGTTCTAGTTCAGTGTTGGACCATTTGATGATCCCGAAGGAGTAGGTGAGCACTGGTACCGCATATGCGTTAATGGCTTGCGTGGTGTTCTTCCCGCTCAGTTTCGTCTTCACAATGCTTCTAAGTCTTTCTTGGAATGCTTGCGTGAGCTGGACCTTGACTTTCTTGTGCTCCTGCTGCCGTTTTTGCATTATCCCTAGGTCTTCTATCTTT
>QLNU02015270.1:18978910-18996457 GCA_006491805.2 Dysdera silvatica
GCCACCCACCCCACCCAATGGGGTAACAAAACAAATTTTGTTTTTTAAAGGCTAATTGCCACCCTCCGAATTGTGGCACCAGGGGCGAACTCCCCCCTTGCCCCCCTTAGCTATGCTACTGCACACACATACACACATATATAAAAGCGGACATTTGTTTTATTATAGAGGAACGGAAACTGGAAGAACAAGTGGTGTTGGCTTCTTAATCAACAAAAGAATTAAAGACTACCTTCTTGAAGTCGAAAGCACGTCAGATCGAGCAGCGAGGCTCGTTGTTCAACTAACCCAGCGATACCAACTTCAGATAGTACAGGTATATGCACCAACATCAAGCCATACCGACGAAGAGGTTGAAGAATTTTATGAAGAAATCAAAGAGTTACACACCAAAGGGAAACAACATATCAAGCTCATCATGGGGGATTTCAATGCAAGAATTGGACAACAGGAACAAGGAGAGACATCGGTTGGTAAATACGGATATGGGGAAAGGAATGAACGTGGCGATCAACTCATCGAATTTGCAGAAGCTGAAAATCTTAGCATCATGAATTCATTTTTTAAGAAGAAACCGCAAAGAAAATGGACATGGAAACACCCAAATGGGGGAACTAGTGAAATTGACTATATCCTGGCAAACAAGAAATCAATTATTGAAGATTGCAGTGTACTGAACAGATTTAATACTGGAAGTGATCATCGAATGGTGAGATGTAAAGTGCACTTAAATACTAAATTAGAACGACAGAAGCTCATTAGGAAACAAGTAAGTAAGAGGGTGGATTTAAAGAAATTAAAAGAAAATACCGAGGCATTCAAGTTGGAATTAAAAAATCGCTTTTCTGCACTGGAAGGACTTATTGAAGAAGTTGATATCTCAGAAGCAAATGAAAACATTGTTAAGACAATAATTGAAACTGCTGGGGAAATTGGTGGTGTAACCTGTAAAAAGCACAATAGCAAATTATCTGAGAAGACGAAACAGCTCATGAAAAGGCGAAGAGATATGAAGGTGGACAATCAAAATACCAGTTCCAGGATTGAGTACATAGAACTTTGTAAAACTCTGCGCAAAAGCATGAAAGAAGACATAAGAAAATTCAACTGTGAGCTAGTAAGGAAGGCCATTGAAAATAACAAGAGCCTTAGGGTTGTTAAAGGAAGTTTATCTGTTGGGAAGAAACACATCATTGCATTAAAAGGAGAGGATGGCACCGTAACAAGAAATAGGGAAGAAATACTTAGAAGAGTTGAAGAATTCTACAAAAATCTATACGAAAGTAACAGTGGATTAAACGAAGACATTGAAATAGTCGAAGGAACAGCTCCTAAAATCTTAAAAGAAGAATTAGCAAAATTTCGGTTACATAAAGTTACCAAAACTATCAAAATTGGTAAAGGTGTGAGGCAGGGAGATGCGATTTCTCCAGAAATGTTTAATTCAGCTTTTCAGATGATTTTTCTGCGGATAAATTAGAATAACAAGGGAATAAAAATAAATGGTGAATATTTAAATCATATGCTGTTTGCTGATAATACTGTTATTTTTTCAACGAACCCCTCAAGACTCCAAGACATGGTACAAGAGCTCTCAACTAGAAGTAGAGATGTTGGACTCAAGATGAAACTACACAAAACTAAAATCATGTTCAATAATTTCGTAGAGAAAACAAAAATACAAGTTGACAACATTGAGCTAGAAATTGCTGATTCATATATTTACCTTGGCCAGCTGATTTCAATGGAAGGCAACATTATGAAAGAACTCAACAGACGTATTAAACTTGGCTGGAGTGCATTTGGAAGAAACAGTTTTATCCTGAAGGGGAAATTGCCTTTATGTCTAAAAAGAAAGGTCTTCAACCAGTGTGTATTGCCAGTCCTCTCTTATGGATCAGAGACATGGAGTCTAACAGTTGGAGCAATACGAAAGTTACAGACAACGCAAAGGAGCATGGAGAGGTGCATGCTTGGAATAACTAGGAGAGATCGAAAAAGAAACACTTGGGTGAGAGAGCAAACTAGAGTAGAGGACATCATTGTTAAAGTAAAAGGACTGAAATGGCGATGGGCTGGGCATATTGCAAGAAGAACTGATCAACGATGGACAACAGAAATTCTGAACTGGATTCCAAGAGACCACCGAAGACCTAGAAAACGTCCTCAAACTAGATTTGAAGTAACGTGGACGTGAATTGCAATTGCAATTGCGAATTGCTGGATACAACGAGAAACAAGTTGGTTGTGTGACATTTCGGGCACCTCCTTTTTGGAAGAACAATGTGGAATTATGGTTCCTACAAATCAACTCGGTGCTTTATAATGATTATATTTCTTAACAGAAAACAAGGTGTCATTCTGTCGTTAACGTATTAGACGCCGATTCAAATGCGGTGATTAGTGATATCATTAGACGACCTCCTGAAAACCCTACACTGCCATTAAAAAACGAATCTTTAAGCAATACGCTTAATCGTAGACTATCAGATTGCAGAATCTACTCATGGATATCCCAATTAGTGATAAATCGCCGACATCGTTGTGAGAGATGCGCGAGTTATCCTCTGGCAGAGTACCTGATTCCATATTGAAAAGTTTATGGTTACGCTGCCTGCCAACTACACACCAGCATATGTTATCTGTGTCTGGTGACGATTTGGATAAACTGGCAGAACTCGCGTGCAAGATTAGTGAAGTAAAACCCGATACTCAGTACGGAGATCTCTCTTGACAGGTAGGTGAATCATCTACCCAAGTTAAGCATTTAACCAACCTCGTTGAGCGTAGTTGTCACTTGAGAAGGGACAATTATCATTCTGCAGATCGTCGGGAATTAACCCCGCTTGTAGGAAAAGTCGTAGGGACTCAGACCCAAGCCCTAGATGACAAAGGAGAGGTTCTCGTACTCATGACCTTTGCTGGTATCATCGTAAATACGGAGATAAAGCTTTAAAATGCATCCCTCCAGTGAAAATGGACATGAAACTGCACACCTCTGCCGGATGTGTGGGATCCGGTTATATCGAGCAGGTAAACCGTTTCTTTGCTTTCGATAAAAGTTCTGGGTTTTCATTTTTAGTTCATAGTGGGGCATCAGTTTCCGTGTTTCCCAGAAACTATATTAAAACCTATAGAAAGAGGGGTGACCTTTGCTTGTGTGCTGCAAACGGAACACCAATAGCTACAATTACGTTAAAAATGAATTTTGGTTTAAGACACCAATTTCGGTGGACATTTGTTGTAGCTGACGTTGCCAAACCAATATTGGGTGTTGACTTCTAAACAAATTTGGTTTGCTTGTTGACATTAGCAACAAATGCCTTGTCGATGGAGTAACTTCTTTAACGTCACTTTTCAAAATTATAAAAACAACCCAAATGTCCATTACAACTCTTAGTCAAAATATGCCTTATTTGTCATTACTGACTAAATTTCTAGCTATAACACGTCCGTTCTCAGCACATACAGCAATATCCCATTCAGCTACTCATAATATAGTTACTAAAGGACCTCCTATCTTCGCCAAAGCTCGCCGTCTTAACCCGGAGAAACTCGCCATATTGAAACGAAATTTTTCATCCCTTATGGAACGGGTCATTTTACGCCCATCATCCAGTCCATGGGCTAGCCCTATACGTGGTAAAAAAGAACGGAATCTCGCGTCTTTGTGGAGATTACCGATGACTTAATGTAATTACTGAACCGGATCGTTATCCAATACCCTATATTCTGGACCTCATAGGGTAAAAATTGTATACTTCTATTAATAATAGAAGTATACAATTTTTTACATTGGATGTCAACGGTAAAACTGTCAATGTATAAATAGACAGGATTAAACCCGCTTATGCATTCTCAAATGAAGAGGAATTTGCAACACCCAGTACTGCCTCTGCTGCCAACAGCAGCAATACGTTGGAAAATAACAGAACACTCAATATACGACATGTTATAGTCGTAAAGTATTCCGCGTATAAATGTTTTACTTACACTTTGGTAAGTTATTCGTAGGGGGGAGTCCTGTGGCAGCAGATGTGACGCTGGTGGTGCGCGGCAGGTTTGAATAATTGTGACGCATGGTCATTATGGCGCAAGCGCAGTATTTTCTGTTCAGAGGTTAAATACCGATGTTTAACTAACTTGTACTCTCTTGCTTTTTTTCCTTCCGTTCTGGCCCACGAGTTTTGGCCGACGGACGAATTGTTTGCAATGCCGATTAGTTTTGAATGTTCTGCTAACATACCTTGTTCTAACCGTTTAGTGTTGTATTATTAGTTCTAGTCATTACCAGTATTGGCAATGCCAAAGGAGTTGTAATTGTCGTTGGATGAAAAAATCATTATAGTTCGATAGCAAAAAGGTGAGCTCATTTGATTTAACGTGATTTTGAATCAAACGCAAGATATACAGCCATTTTCCTAGAAAGTATTATGGAGTCAGAAAGAGTAAAAGATGTAGACTTTTCGTAATACTATACTTTCATGAAATATTTATGAAACGGCATTCCAGACGTATCTACAAAAATATAATTGGAATAATTATAATCATACATGATTTCAATAATTATAATTGTTAGTCACTTTTTATATAAATTAATTTCCCTTCAAAGTAATGGAAGCATGATATCTAAAATAAACGACCCTCATCTACTCTCTCAAATTTCTAACAATATCGTTCATAGAGGGCGCTCTTGGGCGAAGGCGCGTGACAGTCTGAAACTCCTTTCGCAATTATCTAAAATAGTTTTTCGTTATCTAAAATAGTTTTTCGTTATCTATTACGTAATATTGATATTCAACCTTTAAATCAGAAGCAATAATGCTTGCAATGTAATAAAAGTGAACTTGTCCAATGGTTTTTAATTTCACGTCGTCAAAATTCATAATATTCTTCTCAAAACCAATTTTTAATCTTAAGATTTTAAGATACCGGAAGATTACTGTAAGGTGAAAATCAAGCTATTAAAAAAGTTAATGAGATGTTAATTCTATAATTTCCTTTTATGTTCGAAGGAATAAAATCGGAAATAAAATCTCGAAATTGAACTCCGAGCCAAATTTTCTTAAATTTTCGTATCTCATAAATTTATTAAAATTTCTTTACCGATTGAAAGTAAATTTCTCTATTCATTTTAAAAGAAAAATTGGATAGAAAATCGTGTAAATTCCTCATTCATGGATTATACATTGGAATAGTTAATATGACAAGGGTGTATCTACCATAGCATACAGCGCACACCGACTCAAACAAGTTGCTTTTTTTCGTTTAGAAAATAGAAATCCCTTAGGGTCCATTTTTCATTTATATATTTTTTTATTTCACTTATTTTAACGTTTTCCTACGCTAAAAATCTTTCATACAATCGTGTTATTTCTATTTTCACAGGTTAGATATATTTTACTCAGTCCTCCTGGGGGGGTTATTCCTATGAATGCTAACCCAGACAATTTCTAGTCTATAATTCATATAAAAGTATATTTTTAAACAACACTTATCGATATTTGGCAAATAAAAATTTTGTGAAAATTCTAAGTTTTAAAACCATAAATGTATAATCTTTAATTTATAAAGCATCGTTCAATAAAAATAATCCAAATGCAGATATTTTTACTAATCCATATGATTTTCAGAAGCACCAGCATTTAATTATTACAATTTAATTAATATAATAGCATTTAATCATCGTTATGCATTCATTATAGCATTTAAATATCGTTATGCATTCATTATAGCATTTGAATATCATTATGCATTCATTATAGCATTTGAATATCGTTATGCATTCATTATAGCATTTGAATATCGTTATGCATTCATTATAGCATTTAATTATCATCACACAGAAACAAAACGAAGAAAACAAATTACTCATTTTGATGCGAATTGATATAATTGTGGTTATGGCTGTAGATTTAAGGGAATCCGTGAGGCCCGAACTCCGCAAAATAATTTAAGATAACTGAAACTCTACATGCATTGCAATGTATAAATGCATATATGCCTGGACCACACAGCAATGATTTTGAAAACTCTTAATGGATGACAATGTTTAAGATTTGCGACTATTTAATATGTCAAGAAATATGCTGTTCTTATTCAGCTCCATGGCAGGGTGAAGACATTATGAGAAAATGAATTTTTTACAATGCAAAAGACAGAGTTTATGTCATGAATTAGCGTTTATCTATTGTACGGTTATCCCGTTTTCGGCTCCCAAACTGTGTCTGAAAAATGCTTATCAACTCTGTACACCTGGGGGGGTTGGATCCTAGGCCTGATTCCTCAAAACTGTGGATTTCTGCACAGTATGTCCTTGCTGTTCCTGTGCCCTAAGACTTAAGCAAAACCAAGATTGAATTTCAATAGTACGAAGCACTAGCTGTTCTGAGTAGTTCGGAGTTCGCGATTCGCAAAGCAAATGAAGTTCGAATCTCTGGAAAAAAAATGTTGATCGCTAAGAAATGAGCTCACCCGCTTAGCGTCATAACGATAAAACAAGTAAGCAATTTGTAGCGTTGTAATTAGTATAGTAAATGGTAAAATTGAACTATAAGGACGCAATATTTGCCAAAACAAAGAATGGAGGACAGGACAAGGACGAGTGTTTCGGAAGCATTTTAAATAGTAAAGTAAGTCCAGATATGTTTGCTTGTTAGCATTTTTATAGCGCAAGGACATCTTGGCTACACTGCGCCAAATATGTTAAGCCATATGTTTAGCCAAAAGCTGTTGAAAACCCAGTTCTCCGTAAAAAGTTAGACATGTGTGTTGTCAACATGATCATTTAAAATGTTAGAGAGTGATGAAAAGTTAGAAGTAAGAATACGAGCAAGGTTAAGATATGTAAAACACTGATGGGGTCATTGTTCACTTGGCAAATCGGTACTGGTTTTCTTTCTAACTGATGTTTATGGGTAAGACAGGAATGTCCAATAAAGTCCTGTAAAAATGCACATACCGTAGGTATATCTACCGACATTGATGTACTACATACAAAGGAATTATGATTATTTGGAATAAAGGGGATGAACTGAGATTTTTTTAATTACTATTCAGTTTTCGGTACGAAAAAGCTACATTTTATTCAAAACCCATATTTAATTTCATGTTACTTAATTATTAAATAGATAGCTAGAAACGTCACAAAATATATGTAAGTGTTAAGATATTAATTGCTTTGGCGGTAGAGATAACTTTATATATATATATGTTATCTACGTAAGTTACAAGTATTTTTATGTATCTGACATCTATAATTTGTATCAATTTCCCTCTTAAGGCTGGGCTACACTAGAAGCAGCTATGAGCGTTTTTGTCGAAACTATTGAATAACTGTTAACTCCATAGTCCATTCACCAAAAGTAGTCCGATGGTACCGTTAGAAAATAACGGGAGCTGACCTCACAAACGGCCTAGCCGATTACAGCAGAGAGGACGTCAACTTCTCTCCTCCTGAATTGGTTTTTGGAGCGGACAAGCTTTCGTAAAACCCATTTCTGAAATGACACCCTCCCCTCTGCTGTAATCGGCTAGGCCGTTTGTGACGTCAGCTCCCGTTATTTTCTAACCGTACCACCGGATAATTTGCCGTGAGCGAACTATACTTTAGGGCCCCAATTTCTAACTTTTACGTTAGTGATGTCTTACATCCGCTAAATCATACGTATTTTTTGATACTAGTGCTTTCTTTAAAAACACATATCAACACACTAATTTCTTCAGTTAATACTAATATCGAATTCTTTACTAACTACTTTTACAGTAACTACCTAAGATTTACTACCTCAAATAGTAAATAAAAGCGCATTAGTCATTCTTGAACATCACTTCTCAATGATTTTTTATTTTCTTTAACATTATCTCCTAATCTGGGAAGTTACTCCGTACATTTTATCTCACTACATTCACAAAACCTAAAAAAGATAATTCCTCTTGCTAAATTATAAAACTTATCCTATAAAGCCACTATAATAACTTTGGATCACCACATATTATAAATTTAAAATTTATTTGCCATCGAAATTCCGTTTAATTGCACCTTCCTGGTCATATCTATTATACAGGAAAGCTTTGCCAACTAACAGATTACTCACTGACAAAACTTCTTATACCTGAACGTATCGGTTGCCTTGGGTGATGAATCTTCTTCGTAACGTATTTATCTCGCCCCTAGATCAAGGCCGTAGCCAAGTTTTAAATTCGGGTGGTTCAAAAATTTTTACAGCATGTGTTGATACAATCACAGCATGCAAAGCCGAACCAAGTCCTACTAAAAATTTCGTTTCGGGTGGGGACCTGTCCCAATGATCCCTCTGGATACAGGTATGCTCCCAATATATATATATATGTATATATATGAAATGTAAAGTAAAACTATCGAACATTCCTTTATTTCCCAATTAGCCATACGCAAATGACAATAAAATTATTTCCTATGAAGCATGAACGATCTTTGATGGAATATGGAATTTGCTTTTAAAATACTTTTTCAAAACACCTACAATTTCTCAAGTAGTTTGCGCTGATATAAAGGCAATATCGTCATTCTTTCAACTAATGCCAATCTTAAACTATTCTCTACATGGAAAAATATGTTAAAATAAATGAGAGCGGCTTCAGATGTTGTAGCAAATATAGACAGCAGTAAAATAATTTAAATCTTCTCAAGTAGAAAAAAAGCAAATATTTGCCTCTTATTTGTTTAAAAATATATTAATGGCAAGAACTGAGAATAACGATGATAAAAAAATTTTTTAAATTATAATTCATTTTGTAAAAATTCGTGATATTTTTTGTAAACTTGAGAGTATTCGTCAAAAACTTTTAGCAAACATTTTCACAGACATTACGGGAAAAGATTAAACTTGCCTCGTTCAGGTTTTCTTTTCCTTTTAAGTACATGTCTTTCCCATGCTCGTAATGATCTAATATCTCATTGCTTCTGTTTCCTCAACCAAGGCCGGAATAATAGTTTATCTTATTTCTCGTTAAGAATTCTATACTGAAAACGCGGAATATTCTTATTTTTTTTTTTTTGAAACGAGCTCTAAAATACACGTTTTATGAAACTATGCTTTAAAATTCGCTTTATTCCAGACCCTTAAAACGTTATTAAAACATTGAACTACATGTTTATACAGTAACTTGCACTTTAAAAATAGTATAGTTTACAATTATAACCAAATACGTATAAGGTCACTTATATGTGTTTTCCATATATTTTTAGCGGGTTTCAATAGATATTGAACCCGCTATTGCTTTTGGGCTTTCTGTCTGTCTGTCTCTCTGTACGCACGTAATAAAAAGGACAAGGTAAAGGTCTTCCGTAAATGCAATAATGATGGCTATTGTTAACGTTAAAAATCTACCGAGTTACTTGAGAATTAGATAGTTGCGAGCCCCTGGTGGCGCAGTGTGGTAACGCGTTCGCCTAGTGCGCCGTTAATCCAGGTTTGACTCCCAACAGTGACAAAGAACGCTTACTCTGAGATCTCATAAAGATCACACTGCTCACTGTAGTCCGAGATTTGGTTTCCTAGGCCCTAACAGGTTCGGATTCTTCGGAAAATTGTGAGTCCAGAAGTTCTGATTCCTCATAAAGCAGTAGGTCCCGGCGCAGCATGACCATTGTAGTCTTTGAGCCGTAAAACCACAAACAAGAGTTGCGAATTAATGTTAATTGAAACCCGCTAAATTTAAATATCGACTTTATTTTGATTTTCTTTCACTTGCTCGTTTTGATCTAGAACCCTCATTAGCGCTGTGATAAAGCGTTACCGTTACATCTGTTTCTACCTCCAATCGTGTGCTTCTAGCTACAAAAAAAAAATGCTTATCGACTAACTGCTTACTGTAGTTCGGAAGTCGATTTCCTAGGTTTTAGTAGGGTAGAATTCTTCGGAAAAATACAGATTTTTTGCACTAGAATATACCCTAGCAGTAGTGCCCTTGGCGTAGAAGTAACTTATTCCTCTGTCGTGTCATTCACTCAGGTTTGGCTCAAAATGATATCGTGGAAAGCATGCTGTTTTTCTACCCACCATAGTCTGGGGATTGGTTCCTATAGTGCGTAAGAGGTTCAAATACCTCAGTAAAGTTTAGGTCTCGAAGCAGCATTATCGTTCTCGCGCCGTAAGATAAAAGGTGTTTGCCAGAATATTTGATTAGGGGGTGTCAAATTTACCTTTAAGGTTTTTTCTTAGTAAATGTGTTTACAGGAAAAGAAACGAGATAAAATATTCAGCAGAATTGAAATAATTTGTAATAATATTTTTAAATAGTTTTCTTTTCCATTTAAAAATAAAACAAATTTTAAAATAAATTTAAAAACAATTAAAAATAAATTTTAAAATAAATTTTAAAAATAAATTTTCAAAAAATTTTAAAAATAAATTTTAAACAAATTTTAAAATAAATTTTAAAATAAATTTTAAAAATAAATTTTAAAATAAATTTTAAAATAAATTTTAAAAATAAATTTTAAAAACAAATTTTAAAAATTGACTTTTTTTATTCGAAGGAAAACAAATCCCAAGTACTTTTCTTGCATATTTAACCCATCCACAAACAGTTAATAATTTTTGAAATGGCAGGATTTTACGTCATGTGGTAAGTCTCTCCATCTTGTATTCGTATCCTTATTATTCGTTGATAAATTACCACGTATAAAATATTGTTACAATTCGTGTATGCAGAAAAATATAAACAAATAACGTACGCAATATATTTTTTTCTTCTTGTAATTTGAATATTTAATGGGTATATGAGCTTTGAGATTTGGAAGTATATGTTAGGAAATTTTGGGAGCAGGGTGTAAAGCTGAATTCCTAATAAGAAATATAAATGAGAAAAGTCTTTTCTCACAAAAATTTGTTCTTTAAGCATTTAAAAAAATTTCAAAGAAAAGTAACGAAACAAAATTTTTTCAAATAGATTAAGTAAAGATCCCGCTGAAGACTCATTTTTGATAAAGGATCTTTGAAAGTAAAGCAGAGATGGTGCATAATGTGATATCGCATCATTTACTTTGAGCAGACAAAATCATTTTATTGTGCGAATGCAGGAAAAAATTCTAAAATATTTTTAGGTCTTTAGGAGTTTCAAAAAAATAAAACTGTTTAAAATAATGACGTTGAAATTCAATCTTTACATCATTTTCTTTTCTACTTGTATTCAGTTCATCGATTTATTTTTTTTACGTTTATTCAATTTTCGGATTCACATCGCTTTCAACTGAAATCGACTGAAAGTGAGGGAAAAATACGAAATAAACAAGAAAAGGAAATATATAAACTTCCAGATCTCTATGAAATTGAAGAATAATTGGATTTCAGATCTAAGCAACATTCCGGTATTTGATTTTGTTTATAACTTCACAAAAATAAACTATACTTTCGGAAAAAATACCTTTTCATAGCGTACTCATTAAAAACATAAACCATGATTTATTTTCAATTTTATGTCGATATCTGTCAAGAAATAGCATACCCTAACAATTTTGTAGAACTGTAATACTATTGTAACGGTTCTGTAACGGTATCTCTATGGCAACATTTTTAGTTATATACGATAATTATACACATTTTTTTCAATATTGTTTGAATACTGCATTCATATACACTCTTTCGCAAAAAAAAAACAAAAAAAAAACAGCGAAGCACCCATAAAAAATAATCCATTCATCCTAAAATTTCGTTTACACATTATTTTAGACAAAGTATGCAAATGATTAAATTTTCAAAGCCAATGAGTGTTAACTTCGATCATAGCGCGCATTTCTACTGCGCAACTGGCATCGTATAAAAGAGGTAAAAATTGCAGACGGTTTATTTTTTTTCGTTGTCAGCGTTGCAGTTCCCTGGAGACGCAACCAGTAATGACGTTGGGACGTTGTCGAAGACCTTATAGCCAATTGGACGACTTCGAACGTGGTCGCATACCCGGGATGCGTGAATCGGGCTGGTCCTACCGAGCAATAGGCCGCCTTACAGACACTACTATACAATGGTGTTAGCACAATGGCTGATGCGAGGCCCGAGCTGACCCAACGACATAATTACCCACTATCCATCGTGCTACAGTCTCTTCTGCAGTCTTTTCCATACCACCCGTAGCATCATTCACATCCATCTCACTACGCTTGTCTGAGGTCTCACTGCGACCTTTAAAACGTCTGCCTTTAATCCCACACCATAGAAATGGTTATCTGGTGATGTCGTATCCGATCATCATGGCTTCCAGAAGATTGGCATTTTATGAGCATTATATTTTACATAATTTAGCGTATTTTTGGGTAACTGTTGTAGTTACACTCCACACTGAATTTCCGGATTTCATGAAGCGGATTTGCCCTCCATATATTTCGGATATGATAAAAAAATAATTATTAAAGAAAACGCTTCAAAACCGTCTTGTAAACGAAAATTGCAGATTCTTTAAATACTGATATATTACCAGAGTGGGGGGCGGTCCCGGAGTCATGCGAATTTGCATAATCCTACTCCTATGTCAATAAAGAGAAAGCAGCTCTTCGTCGAGGTAAGGCGTCCTAAGATCCTACTCAGGAATGGGGCTGTCGTCATTTGTGTTTAAAAGTATTATTCTTATCTGCTCAAATGGCGTGATACACTGACAGAAGGGAAGAAGATGTTTGAAAAAACTAACAGTTTGAAGTTTACTGATGATGAAGGTGAAATTATTTTTTCCCCACTGGGTGGTGTCCAGATTTTGATTCTAAAAATGTGAGCGTTGTCTTTTTTATTCGCTCTTGAAATATTAACTTTGCCACGAAAAACTAAAACTCATGCCTACACAAAAACCTGGAGAACTTGAGACGGAAAATTCAGTTTTCTGGTCATGGGTTCGAAACCATAACTATAAATACCACATCAAATTTTTTTCTGTTTATTTAAAGTAATCCATCAAGCGTTTTTTTAAAATGTTAGCGTTTTCATGGCAAAACCATACGTATTTTTTTGAAAAAAACTGAATTTTCAGTAACTTAGGAATTATTAATTAACAAAAATAAAGGGTGGTATACTCGACGAAAAGAAACACGAGTTTTATATTTTTTACAAACAAATAACGCTTTAAATGCTTTTTACAGGAGTTTTAATAACAAGGAAAACTAATTCTTTTTTACTGAACCTGAATTTTTATATTCAATTAAACTGGAATTAACTTTCGGACAAATACAAAATAAAGGAACAAAAAGCTAATTAAATACCCGATAAAAAACTGAGCAAAAAGATAATTTCCAAAAACAAATAAGATGAAAAAAAAATAAATTATCGAATCCAGAGAAGCAGAAAAAAAATTCAAATGGCAAATATAGCAAAAACAATCAATTTACTTTTATGCTTAGTTCAGAAGGGATTTTTTTCAATTTAGGATTTTTTCCACCTTCGTGAAAATCTACTTGATTAGTAATGACTAGACGGAAATTAAAATCTTCCCCAAAATAGTAAATTTACTCTGTGCAAAAAAAGAAACATTTTCAAAATATTATTTGGAAAGATATTATTTTATTATAAGACGCCATTTTTACCAATCAGAATATTTCTTTTTCGAAATAATAAATATTCCTTTCTTTGTACTCAGATATTACGTTTTTTTGAAATAATACAAAGAATTGTAGTTTCTTTTAGAACTGCGATTTACATATGGAAAGAAATTATAGAAAGCTGAGGAAAGAAACTAAATTATATGTTGGCTCGGCCGTTAATCCGGCTCTTAATAGTGGATAAAAAAATAGCATTTATCGAATAACTGATGTCTGGGGATGGAGTTGGTTCCCTACGCCTTAAGTTTCAAATTCCTCGAAAGATGTGATGCTACAGCCCACTGGCGTACGCAGGGGGGTGTTGATGGGGGTTTTAACCTCCCCATTGCAATGAAATTTTGTATATTTAACATAGGAATATGTGAGATATTATTACCCTTCACAGGGATAACACAATTGCCAAATAATGATCAACACGAAAAGATTTTTTGTGAGTTTTTTCGTGGGGGGATTTATTATACAATAATTTTTGCCACCCACGTTTAAGTAGCTCAAACTAGAGCTTTTTTTATATTTGGAGAAAAAGAGGCGCCGTCCTCATCCTGGATTCGAACCAGGGTCCCCGCGTTGAGCCCGCGGTGTCTTGACCTACTAGACGAATGAGGACAAGAACAAACGCATTTTTCTCCGTATATGAGGATGTAAGATATTATTACCCTTCACAGGGATAACACAATTGCCAAATAATGGTCAACACAGAAAAGCCTCCGGGGCGAGATTTTTGTGAGTTTTTCGTGGGGGAATTTATTATACAATAATTTTTGCCACCCACGCCTAATACGTGGAATATGTTGGAATATGTGAGTTGTAGCTTTGTAACCCCCCATTCAACCTATAACCCCCCCTTATGTACTTTCTGCGTACGCTTATACTACAGCCGTGCTATGGCATAGCAGTAACACATTATTCCGGTTTCAACTCCCAATGGTGTCTAATTAACAGTAGTGGCTAATGCCGAAAATTTAGTGGAGCAGGAGTTGAGCCAATTCACTAAAATACATTACCCTACATATTTACTCAATAAAACTAGTTTCTTAGTGAGTATAGGCCGTAATTCAACTTATTTTGGTGAATTGGCTTAGTTCTGCCTCACTAAAATAGTGCCACGAGCCACCACTGCTAATTAACCAAGGCGTAGAGAGCAGCTTTCTATGGGGTGGGGGAGCTCTGCGAGTTACAGAGAGCCTCAGAAAGCTACAGAGGGTTTATAATTCATTCTGACGCATTTTATCAGTGTGTTTGTTAATACTAAATCCATAAGCAGACTCATATATATTATCATTAATGAATAAATTTCTTAACATAATTTTGCATT
The DNA here is from genome assembly GCA_006491805.2 of Dysdera silvatica. Classification (NCBI taxonomy): domain Eukaryota; kingdom Metazoa; phylum Arthropoda; class Arachnida; order Araneae; family Dysderidae; genus Dysdera; species Dysdera silvatica. The sequence continues at coordinate 18,993,790 of QLNU02015270.1, forward strand.
CGGAGCTTAGAGTTGTGCCAAAATTAACGATTTCTCTTATCCTTACAATATAGCTCATCAGATGAAGACACAAACATCTGTTAAAAAAAAAGACATGAGATGCACTAGATCCATCGTAGAAATGCCACTACTTCCAGAACCCTACGTCATCTTTTAACAGCGAATTAAAACTTACATTGTAAGGAAGTAGTTTGTCATGAATAAGAAATGGATTTGATAACAGACATACATTAAAAATAATACACCCGTTATAATTTAAAAATATTAGAGGTCCAAACGGAGACAATAAGTGGGTCCCAAGCAAAAAATCGTTCAGAGCCACTGGTTTAAATAATTAAACAGTTAACCGCGATTACGTATTTTATGTTCTATATCTTCTATTGACAGTATGTCCAAGTTTTGCAGTTCTGAGAGGGCGGTTGTCATTTTGTGACTATGTGCTGGTTTTATAAGTTTCTGTCCGTTACGGAAACATGGTTCAGAACCCACTCCCCATTGTTAGAGAAAATAAGCAAATCTCAAGCCGCGCTCTTCCCCAACGATGCTCACGTAATACTTGAACGACACATCAGTACTAAACAAAGAATATTAATACTTAAATGGTTTTAGTTCTACAGTTTTACGATTTTATAACCTGTGTTGCACGATAAATTACGACAAACTCCAAATGTAAAAAAGAGGACCTTACTCGATTTTTAATTGCTTTAAATACGGAGAAAGCAATAAGTTAAACTCTTGTAGAAAGGCCGTGCTTCCACTTTAACTTAACGATTACGAAATAAAAGTGCTTGTAGAATGTAAGTCAAAAGAAATCATCCTTTTATAAATGGTTATAGCAAACGGTTCAATTGGCATATAATTATCTGCGATACATAAGATTAAACTATAATGCACCAAGTTTTACATAGATGGCGTTCGAATACGTTTGACTTACCTGTAACCTCACAATGTACTGCGATTTTGAAATAGCAAGTTCTGGCAAAGAAAGGTTTTGTGTTCAAGTATGGAAGTATAGTATAGTTCCAGTATATATTACAGCGCCTGTATACCAGCAGGATAGAACACCTCCACATTGGCATTCAGATGTCAGTAATCAACTGAACGAACACCTTGTAAGACATTGGATTAACCGCAAAGAGCACAAGACAATTCGTACCTCGCATTGCTTCCCAATTCATCGGACCTCATCACTTGGGATCTTTTTTGTTGGGGTGTATTAAAAATGTTATTTTGGTGACATCTTTGCCATCCAACTTTGATGTACTCAAAATTCCCATTACCAAAGCGGTCGCATCAATCACAGTGGGTATGTTTCACTAGAATCATCCCTGGCAGGAGTGCAGAAGGTTCCTTCATAACTGAACGTCCAAACGAGGGGACGGTCGCTGGCCACGTATTATATAATTTAATTATCTTTGATGTCCTTGGACCAAGGACACTAAAAAGGATACTTCTTTCGTTTTATATAAAAATTATAAAATGTTTCATCTGCATAATAACTGCTTTAAAAATATGTATATACCCGTGGCATATTTCTAAATTGGACACACCAAGCACATGCTTTAGGGAAACCACGGTGTGGGGCGGAAATCCAGCATCCGAAAATAAATAATAGAAATAAAATACAGTAATAAAATATTTGTATTTATTATGCGAAATTATTAGTTAAAATATTCGCTTGAATAACAGTGTAAAAACCGTTTTTAGATATAAGAAATTGTGCAGTGTTCGCTTTTATCGAACATGCTTATCAAATTCTTAATTAAATAATATTAAATTACTAAGGGCGGCGATAAAATTATAGCACCAGGGCAGGCCTAAAACCAAAAACCAAATTTCCTTTTTTTAAGCGCAAAATTAAAAAACAAACAAAAAAAACCCGGAATTTCTATGTCGGGATCGTACTTTCGATCATGTGTAGTACTTTTGATGATCTTTGTGATCGTACTTTTGATGATCTTTGTGATCGTACTTTTGATCATGTGTTCGAACACGTTGACCTAAGTCGCATCTCGGGTATGTGGTCCCAGATCACGCAGAAATTACTGTCACCATTTATTTAAAATTTTATCCGTTTGACAAACCTTGAATTGCATAAAATAGAACCCAACTACTTGCACATAATGCATAATTTTACACATTTTTAAAATGGGCTTGTCATTTTCCGCAAATTTTTATAAGTCGCCCAAATCACATTTTCAAACACTTTTTTAACTGTTTTTCGCCCTTTAATGCTAATGCAAATAATAGCTTTTTTCAATGCCCAGCGTATCCCTGGCTGTGGTGCAAAAGATTTCTCCGCGCCCGGGCGTCCGAACGCATGGAAGGTCGCTGACCATTTATTATATCACTTGTCTTTGATATATTTGGATCAAAGACAATTTCATTTAAGTACTGGTTTTTGACGCAGACAAAAGTTCGCTAAAAACCAGTTCTGAAATTGGGTCCCCCTCTGCTGTAATCGGCTAGGCCGTTTGTGACGTCACCTACCGTTATTTCTAGCTGTTTCATCGGACTATCTTTCGCAGACGGAGAGTATATTTGTAAAGGATTTTTAAATGCGGCACTCAAAGCAGATAATTAGGGGCAGCACTAGCTTAGGAAAGTCAGCAGGGAATCCGAAAATAAATTAGTAGTAGTTATCATATGATATTTTTAATCAAAATAT
>QLNU02015270.1:18996557-19014443 GCA_006491805.2 Dysdera silvatica
TTGTTACCTGCTATTTATAAAATCTTCACAAAAGTGCTAACACATCGCCTGCAGAAAAAATTAGATGCAGCTCAACCAAGAGAACAAGCTGGATTTCGAAGTGGATTCAGTACAGTGGACCATATTCAAGTATTAAGAGAATTAATTGAAAGAACACATGAATATGAACTTCCATTGTGTGTGGCATTTATTGACTATGAGAAGGCCTTTGACTCTATTAAAACATCAGCAGTCATCAACTCTTTAAGATCAACAGACATTGAGGATGTGTACATTGACATGGTGAAACGTGTGTATAAAAATGCAAGTGCAAAATTTCGGTTACATAAAGATACCAAAACTATCAAAATTGGTAAAGGTGTGAGGCAGGGAGATACCATTTCTCCAAAACTTTTTACTTCAGCTTTACAGATGATTTTTCAGCAGATAAATTGGAATAACAAGGGAATAAAAATAAATGGTGAATATTTAAATCATTTGCGGTTTGCTGATGACATTGTTATTTTTTCAACGAACCCATTAGAACTCCAAGACATGGTACAGGAGCTCTCAACTAGAAGTAAAGAAGTTGGACTCAAGATGAACCTACAAAAAACTAAGATCATGTTCAATAATTTCGTAGAGGAAACAAAAATACAAGTTGACAACATTGAGCTAGAAATTGCTGATTCATATATTTACCTTGGCCAGCTGATTTCAATGGATGGCAACATTATGAAAGAACTCAACAGACGTATTAAACTTGGCTGGAGTGCATTTGGAAGAAACAGTTTTATCCTGAAGGGGAAATTGCCTTTGTGTCTAAAAAGAAAGGTCTTCAACCAGTGTGTATTGCCAGTCCTCTCTTATGGATCAGAGACATGGAGTCTAACAGTTGGAGCAATACGAAAGTTACAGACAACGCAAAGGAGCATGGAGAGGTGCATGCTTGGAATAACTAGGAGAGATCGAAAAAGAAACACTTGGGTGAGAGAGCAAACTAGAGTAGAGGACATCATTGTTAAAGTAAAAGGGCTGAAATGGCGATGGGCTGGGCATATTGCAAGAAGAACTGATCAACGATGGACAACAGAAATTCTGAACTGGATTCCAAGAGACCACCGAAGACCTAGAAAACGTCCTCAAACTAGATGGGTGGATGAAATAAGAAAACAGGTTGGGGTGACGTGGAAGCGAATTGCTCAGGATAGACTTGTGTGGAAAGCATTTGGAGAGACCTTCATCCAGCAGTGGATAGATAATGGTTGAATATGATGATGATATATATATAATTTCTTTTATTTATATTCTATAATTTAGATCATACCCTCCCTCATTTAGCTATATTCGGAAGTGTTTAGCTGCAAATTAGATTTATTTATCACATATAAAACTATATTTGCTAATTGAAGGTATACCTTGATGATTTTGCTTAAGCGTCAATTGAAATTTTTGAAAAGACAATGTTGTTCGTTTTAGGGTATATATTAAGGTAATTCTTTACAAAATATTAAGGAAGGTGAGAATATGTGTTTATTACTGAAATCAACACCCCCAAATGGCATTAAATGAGTGTCCCCTTCTTGAATCGGGGACACCGCATTGCCTTGTCTCCAAATCCTGTTACAAACATTTGGTCGCCTGATCATAGGGGAAAGGAAAAAAAAAGAGATTTACGTTGGAAAACATTCCATCTGGACCACGAGTTAGCAAACAATCGGTGAGATAATTCCGGGAACAGTAGAATCAGGAAATATTAATCTTATTAGTATAAGGATATTTCTAAGACAAAAGTAGTGAACGATATATGCGGGAAAACAATAGAAACGAAAACGATGCATCGAGGTTTCACAGCAGTTTGTGTATTATGCAAGAGTTTACTGTTTTAGTTTGTGATAAGCCTGTGTTTTATTTCTGTTGAGTCCCTGTCAGGTTCGTGTCTGTGTTGTATAGCGTGTTCTGCCGCACGTGACGTTATGCCTTTCGCTAACGTAAACAAACACTAACCTTGAGACAAAAAGGACTAACTGCTTTGAATTTGAATGAATAAACTTAATCTGCAAATTATTATAAAAAGTTAAATGTTAACATTCAGGAAAAAAAACCCTCCCTGGATTGAAAGAAATTTACATTGATAGCCAATTCCCATGAATTCACTTTTAACATATAAGTTACCTCATACTCCGTCATATTCCTTTGATCATACGTTTAAGTTTGAAATGCCGTTCTTGTTAAAAAAGTTCTTGTTTAGACGAAACGGAACGATAGTCATTTAAAAAGATGCCGAATATAAAAGTATTTCTCCCTTTGCTACAAACATGTTTCCGACATTCGAGTAAAGCCTTAATTATGCTAACAAAGTTAAGTCACACATTATGTGTTAATCAAGAAGGATCCAATTTACATTGCACTTTTCTTTATGTTAGTTTTCACATAAAGAACTATAATTTAACAAAATAGTGTTTTAAATTGCATAGGCAGTGGTAGCCAATGAAAATAAATCCTTAAGTAGGAAATATTTTTGCAAACATTGCAAACCCTTTCAAATAATTATTTTTTAAGTACAATGATTAATATTTCTACAAGAGTAATTAGTATGAAATGTCTATACTGTTTTTCACAACTCTATATTAGTTCATTAATAGACTTACTTTCATCGTAAGGAGCAGTATTTGCCATTGCAAACAGACATAGGAAAAACCAGGGAAGCATTAAGACATTCATCTTTAATCTTATTCTTACCTATAAATGCAAGGAAATTTGTTTCATTCAATTATTTTGAACGGAATATGCGCAGGCGAATCAAATATCAGAAACAAAGTCTAAACTCGAAGAAAATCTAGTTATATTTTGAAGAACCTACAATGTTTATCCCCTGCAAATAAACATCATATTCATATTTAACGCTGCAAATAATAGAATGTATATATCTTAAATACGCATGTGAGAATTCGTTTACAATAATATTGCTAAATGGATTATCCAATACTTATTTTTCATAATGTAAATTCCGAATGGATGATGATATTATTGTATTCAGAACTCACTAATATTTATATAATACGAACAGAAATATTTTGATGGTAGTCTTTCTTTTATTTAAATCTAGATTAACATTTAGAGGCGAGTGTATGTGTGTATGTTCCATGTATACCAGATGACTGTTTCGTCAGTTGGATTTTATCATTTCTCTGTGCTACTTAACCCGATTTGTAAAAAAATTTATTAGAAAAAACAATTCAATATATAATTTTCGTTTCAAATTGCCTTAAAGCGAACTCTTTTGTTCGTGAAACAGGAAATAGTATGGGATTTAATCGGCTTTAATATTGAAGTTTTGCTCTGTACGAAACGAAATGCTAATTAATAGTTAAAAATTAAATCTCTTGAATTATTCTTAATGTTTTTCAATAAATTATAAACAATAAATTATTAACAATAATATTTACAAAAATGATACCCTAAGTTCTTTTATCCATAAAAAATAAATAACATAGGCGCTATCCCGAAGTATTTTATTCGAATACTGAAATCGTTAAATTTCGGAGAAGGTAAATTTAAAACCGAAGAGTTTGTAATTTATGAAAATAGATATACGCACCTATACACACATACCTGCAGATAAGGGAAGACACAATCGGTATCTATATGATCGCAATTTAAGCACCAACTCTGGAATGAAACAAGTCTCAAGACAAAACACCTGGAAATCAATTTCTGTGTCAAAATGACAGGTTTTTGGCGGGTTTCATTTTGTTATTTATAACAAATATTTTTAATATTTTGTTATTTACAGTTTACCTGTTCGTCGAAAATAAAAGGGGGTAAGGTAAAGACTTTCAGTAAATTCAATAATATTAATAATTGCTATTATTAACGTTAAAATTTTACTGTTACTCAGTATATATAATACTACATATTAATATAATTTCTGGGTAAAACTAGTCACGAAATAAATTTACGGGGAAATTCACACATAATACCATCAACGAATATCGTCAAGAAATGTCGTCAATGACAAATTGAATATTGGGAAATTGGGAGAGTTATATATTAGTAGTTCTATATTACGCGTGGCAAATGAATTAAATTACATTAATTCACGACATCTTCCAGAAGGGTTCAAGTTTTCCAAGGGAAGCAGTAATGGCCACTTTGCAAGATATGAGATTGTAGTTTTTTTCCTTACAACTGTTTATTAAATCAATTCAACTGTTGGAATCATTGGCGTTGCATGGGGAGTGTTGATGAGGATTGTAACCCCACATTGCAATGAAATTTTGTATATTTAACATAGGAATATGTGAGTTGTAGCTCTGTAACCCTTCCCATTGAGCCTATAACCCCCCCTTACGAACTTTCTGTATACGTCTATGGTTCGAATATATCTGATAAATAAAATATGTAACATTTAGCAGAAATTACCTAATCCCTACGCTGCTTATGATTTTGGAATGATACACCCTTTTACAAAAAAAAGACCATAAAAAATAATCCGATCATCTTGAAATTTCGCATAGGAGTTCCATTAGACCAAGTGTGCAATAGTTTATTTTTTGTTTACTTCAGGAAAACATTTGAACAATACCATAGGTGGATATAAAATATATATAAACATACAAATGTATTCCCAAAACATTAAATAGTACATCTCAATAAAAAAAGAAATAACATACAAAGGTTACGTTACTCCGAATGAAGGACTTCTGATGGCGCGTCCGAAAATTTGGGTGATCTTTTTCATTGCTATTTTACCAGTGTTTAACCCTTTTTATGTAAATTTCCTCCCTGGTACCCTGTATTTTATTTCTAAAATACAAAGAGACACACACAAAAATATAATTTCAAAAAAGGGCTTCAACAATTTGTCTGGGCAGCAATGGGAAAAGACCGAAAGTCTGAAAACCCGTGATGCCCAGATGCAAATGAGAAGGCACAACCAAGAAAGCAAAGTTGTTCAAATAAACAGATCGAAAAGAAAATCATCTATTGATTAATGAAATGAATTCGCAATAAATTTTTGAAGCTGAATAGTGAACTAGACGTCTGTATATGGTTAGATAGTATGTTCCACACTTGGGGGCTAGACACTACAATGCGTGAAAGCCCAACATTCTTTTGAGTAGGGTTTTGTCCCAGTTCTCTCAAAAATCTATTTTGATATCTATGGTCATATTAATCAAAACAGATTGTGTCCAGTGTAATATTACTTTTAACATGATTACCCATAAGAATAGTAGTTTTGTAATTTAATAATTGGTCCAAAGAGTGGGAATGTGAAAGTGAAGTTCAGCGGCTGTCGAGGAGGAAAACTGTGAACCTCTAAGTAATCTCAAAAATAATTTTTCAGAACAGTAAGGCGGTTTAGACTAGATCGAACTACGGTCCCCCAGATAAGAAAACAGTAACAAATATGGGAGAAAATTAAGTAAAAATAATAAAGAATTAAAACACTATTTGTAAGCAAATAGCTTACACTGCGGATGACAACAAGATCGCTGCCAACTCTAGAAGAAATTGCACGTATATGTGAATGCCATTTTAAATTGGACTGCAATACGATTCCAAGAAATTTAGTTTCAGTTGAGAAAGATATTTCATTATTGTCAATTTTCATTTGAAAATGATCAAAGTTTATATTGCGTTTAAGAGTATATAGCATATATTTTGTCTTTATAGCATTAAGAGTAATATAATTTTGCTTGAAGTTATTGATGTAGGATACAATATATCTATTAGCAATTGAGATGAGATCGTTTAGGTCATGGTCCGAAATAAACTCATTATAGTCATCCGCAAAATAAAGTAGTTTAAAACAAGTTGGCAAGAAAAAATGTCAATAATAAAAAAATAATTGGAAAAGAGCCAAGAATTGGCCTTGAAGAAACCTTGGGACCCCAGAGATTGTAGTTTTCAATGTGGAATGTGAGCTGCCATTTTTTACAAAATGCAATCTGTGTGTCAAATAATGTTAGAAAAGTACATTTGGCAATCACCGTGCATCAGCAAGATACGTTTGTGCAAGAATATTTCATGATCAATTGTATCAGAAACCCTGAAAAGATAAAAAAGAATGAATGATGATTGCTTTGCATCAATAGATGATTGATCAATAGAAAAAAATGAATGATGATTGCTTTGCATCAATAGATGATTGATCAATAGAAAAAAATGAATGATGATTGCTTTGCATCAATAGATGATTGATCAATAGAAAAAAAATGAATGATGATTGCTTTGCATCAATAGATGATTGATCAATAGAAAAAAATGAATGATGATTGCTTTGCATCAATAGATGATTGATCAATAGAAAAAAAATGAATGATGATTGCTTTGCATCAATAGATGATTGATCAATAGAAAAAAATGAATGATGATTGCTTTGCATCAATAGATAAAATCAATAGCCTTAATAAACGCCTTCGCAGTAAATTTATTTTCACAGAAGCCAAATTGATGATCATGAATAATAGTGTTTATAAAAAAAATCATGCAACTGCTTATAAAGTAAGTTTTAAAAAATTTTGCTAAAGACTATCAAATTTGAAATTGGTCAGTAGTTGGATACATTTGATTTAGAACCGCCCTTGAAGAGAAGAATAATCGAAGCAATTTTAAAATCATAAGATATTTGTCCAGTGGTAAAACTAAGATTATAAATATGTAATAACGGTGAAATAAGAATAAGAAGCTGACTTAACTCCATGAATTATATAATACACAATAAGCACAGTTTTTGAAACCAAAATTTATTCGGCTTTAAACGTTTTTCGAAAACCTTGAGCTTTCATCGAAGAAGCAAGAAACCCTAAGCGTACATCGCTCGTAAGGGCGAGTGTACGATTGTTGATTGTCCAAAGGGTAAGGTTATGGTTGATGTCCGTGAGGTGGCGCCCTCTATCGGTCGAACCAGATGAACATAGGCTAAAGGAGGAAAGTTGGCTGCGTGAAGAATTGTGTTAAATGATAAAAAGTTGTAATGTATATGATAAAAAACTATTGGTGAAATTTTAAGAGGAGAAAACGTGACCACGCCGGATGGATATTGGCCGTAATAGATAAATCGTTCACCAGGTGCTCGATGTTTTGATGGATTAAAAAAGTTTCAAAAAAATTAAGATCAGCTGGAGATGGAGGTTTGTAGATTAACTTCGCTTCATCGAAGTTAAATTTGTGGTCCAAAGACCAGCAATGAACGGCTGCGGATGATTTAGTCAATTCTTGTTTTTGCACGTATTCCAGGTGTTCTTTACTCTTGAACCGGAGTGCACGACGAGTTTGGCCGATGCACGATTTTGAGCACGAGCATGGGATTTCATAAATACCCCCCATGAGTTGTGATCCGAAACCGAGTCTTTTAGTTTTGAAATACAACGTTTATTGATGGGCGTGAAAGAGACTTTAAAATTAAAGTTGTTAAGAATAGTAGCAATTTTAGTGCTGATATTGGGAACGAACGGTAAGCAGATGGTCTATAAAATAGGAATGCTGTTGGGAGAAAGATGTGTGTCCGGTTTTTTGGAGGAGAATTTTTTACGGCCCGATCAACAATAGACGGTTTGCAGTTTCGGAATATGGCAATGTTTTTGATGAACTCGAGTTCCTTATTCCGGTCTTCTTCAGTAGAGCAAATTTTGATACACTGAATACAATCCAGTAAAAACTGCTCATTTTCTGAGACATTGGGTGTGCTGATGAACAGTGTGGTGGCAACGAAATGGAAGAAGGTTTATGGTAAACGCTTAAACGAAATTCGAAGTCTGTTTTCATGACCAGAATGTGCAGAAAGGCAAGTTTGTTGTCAACTTCGCATTCAAATGAGGATTGAATATGGTTATTGAACGAGTTATGGTTGAGATTATGGGTGAGAACCTTGAGATCAGTATTATTACCATCTAGAATTGCAAAGATGTCGTCTACATACCGGACCCATAATTTGAAATGAAGATGTTCGTGAATTTTTTCTTCGACATAATGCAAATAGATATCTGATAAAATAGGAGATACTGAGTTTCCCATAACGAGACCATCTGTTTGTTGGAAGAATTTATTTCAAAAACTGAAGCAAGTTTGTGAAATATAAATTTCGGTCAGGTTGGTAAGTTCACAAACTTCAAAATCAGTGTAGTGGAATTCCTTCATGCGCTGTTCTAGAGACTGAAGGGATCCTTGGATCAGAACATTCGTGAAATGGCTTTTTACGTTAAATGAGACTATTGTGTTTGGAGTGAAGGGAATGTCAAGAAGCCTATTAGCGAATTGCAGAGAATTTTTGATTGTAAAGGAGTTATTGTATAGTAATGGAGAAAATCTTTGCGCTAAATGCTTTGAAAGAGCGTGACATGCGGTGCCAATATTTGAGACTATAGGACGAAACGGCATGCCCGCCTTATGGACTTTGTGTAGTGCATATAGGCGAGCAATGTTAGCAATAGACGGAATAACTTGCTTTTTGTTTTTTTATCTAAAAATTGGCATAAGTGGATGGCACGTTTTATTTTATTGAGATGAATATTGGATGGATCTTTCTTGATATCGCGAAAGCGGTCGTCTTGAAGCAATGTTTCCACTCCATCCAAATATTCTTGTTTTTCAAGGACGGCAATTTTACCTCCCTTGTCCGCTTTTGTAATGAGGGTGTTTTCATCCGACTGGAGGTCTTTCAACCCGTTGTGATCATGGCGCGATAAGTTTGGTTTAATGATGTTATTGAGTGCAATGGTGTCGACAATAAGATGACGGAACGCATCTTTTTGACCAGGGTTTAATTTACTAAAAGGGAGAGCCTTTTCAATTGGTGCGATTAATTTAGTAGGTTGTACTGGTTGGGCGACAGCAAAATTAGAATTCAGTGAAAGAAGTCTAGTCAGATGGTTAGAAAGAGGCCTGTTAGAAAAGTTAACGACTGCTTCAGGAAATGGTACAGAAGCGTTGCCTTTCAAAGGGCCGACGAGCGCAGCAAATTTCTGTTGAGGATGACATGATGTTTTCTTCGATAGGTCAGCACCTTTGAAGTAGGTTTTCTCTTCAAACGACCGACAATCAGGAACCTCTTTAGCAAGTTTATGATGAAGAGGGTATAGTTCTTGTTCAAAGTGAGCGATATTGCTCCGAACGTTTTAGATCACGGTCCAAAGTAATGATAACTGACAATTAAATAAAATTTTTTGGATACAAGGTGTGTTGACTAAGTTGCATTTTAATTTAATGAATGACGGAATTATTTTTTCTTTCGGCAACGCACTAAGAAATGGAGGTGGTCCAGATGTTTATGGCATTTTAAGTGTAACTTCGAAAACCGATTGAACAATAGACGGTAAGACGACATACGAGGTAGTAAATGGAAACGCACCACGTGGGAGATGCAAGCATGCAGTACCGTGAGGAAAAAGCGAAACAGTTACCTGGAGAGGAGAAGTTGCGATGACGGGAAGATTCCACCGCCCGGACGATAGTAGTTGACCACGTTTGAATGGCGAGTCTGAATTGTAGAGGAGTTTGTCTAAACGGCTTGTTGCGGCATTAGTGTAATAGTAGATCGACTCACTGTGCTAAACACTCGATGATTAATATATTACACAATAGGCACAGTTTTTGGAACGAAAATTTATTCGGCTTTAAACGTTTTTCGAAAGCCTTGAGCTTTCATCGAAGAAGCAAGAAACCCTAAGCGTACATCGCTCGTAAGGGCGAGTGTACGATTGTTTATTGTATAAAGGGTAAGGTTATGGTTTATTACAATCGTAACAAACAACATGCAAAATATTCTTTATCGTGTTTTTTTTTCTATTTAATTCTGACGGTGGGGGCGAACGCCTCCTCCGCCACTCGTTGGATCCGCCAATCTTGGGCTCATTGAGCCCCGTTGTTAAGAAATTAATTCAAAAAAAAATTTAGTTTCCCGTGCCTTTTTCCTGATTTTTTTTTCGTTATGTCGCATCATTTCGTATAACCGAACTACGTTTTATTTGCACAAAATTAATAAGCATGTGGATTCACTTACGAGGTCGCATACTGACGACGCGACACTTCTGGTATCGGGAAAAAATATCGAAGAAACAGTGCAAAAAGTCAACCAAGATTTAGATAACATTTCACGTTGGCTTTACGTTAACAAACTAGAGCTAAACATTGCAAAATCTAACTACGTTATCTTCCATTCCCGGCAAAAAATATTACCTAACAGTTCTCCTATTACTTTCCGCAACTCCATCCTTCAGGAAACGAAATCAGCCAAACTTCTTGGAGTAATTTTCGATTCAAATTTAACCTGGAAAGAACACATTAACGATCTCACCAATTCTCTTAGCAGTCTCCTGGGAATTTTTTCGAAACTCAGACATGTCGTTCCTCAATATATCCTAATGATTCTTTACTATTCTTTATTTTATTCAAAACTTACCTACTGTCTTGAGGTCTGGGGAATCACATATTTTACTTCCCTTAGGCAATTGATAGGAACGCAAAAAAAAAAGCTTATGCGAATAGTTAACTTTGCAGGCTTCCATGAACACGCTGGCCAACTTTTTAAATTATGGCGCATTCTTCCTTTCACTCTCTTAGTAAAATATAAACTTGCACTCCTTATGTACAAAGTCACAAAAGGTGACCTAGTTTTACCTTTCTCCATCTCACAGACGACACATGATTACAATACACGTCACCAGGACGATATCAGGCTACCGCGGACTCGCACAAACTATAAAACACACAGTGTCTCCGTTACGGGTTCTAAAATCTGGAATTCAATTCCTCAAGAATTTAAATCTCTCTTTTCTCACCCTTAAAGCCAAAATCTTTGATTGGTACTTAAATCAAGTATGCTCTGCCTGCTACTTCTGCCTTCCCACTCTTTCCTTTTAGTTTTCAGTTCTTCCCCCTCCTCTGCTCTCCCTGCTCTTCCTTTTCCATTTTTCTTTTGTCTGCCTTTCCCTTTAAAAGTCCTTTAAAACTGCACCCGCAACGGTCAACTCAAAATTCATTTACATTTTTCTACTATTTTTGTTTCTCCTACTTCTTCTCTCGGTACAGGCTACAAGGAAAAACATTCTTACTCTGCAGCCCACAAAGATTCCACCTTTGGACTTCAACCTTCACTTGTAACGTCTTCGAGTCAAGACTCTGCTCATAAACTCTGTAAATGTGATACACCTGCGAATGTAAATCTCTTAATAACAATGCGGATTTGTACGCGCGAATCAATATCGTTATTGTTTCTTGTTGAATACGAGAAATCCCTTGCTTTGTCTTCCGGAAAGAGAGCCCCGTTACTAGCATCGCTACTGCTCTCTTTCCATTTCCCAAGCAAATCGTTTGTATGGTCTCCTGATGTACATAATAATAAGGAATAAAGTATTACTACATGCAGATTGAACTTGTAATGTCATTCTCCTGTCAGCCAAAAGGCTACGGGTTCCACTCCTCTTCACGTAAAAGTCATTGTCAGCATTTATTTAAATTTCTCCTGTTTGACGCTCTGAAAATTCCACAGAATAAAACTTGATCTTCAGCACATTCAGAATATTTTTGCACATTTTTTAGTTGGATAGTTTATTTTTAAATCAATTTTTAAAAGCCATGCAATATCGCATATTCAAGCATTTTTCCCCTCTCTTCTTTTCTTTCCTTAGTGTTGCTGAAATTGCGGGGCTTTTGTCGCCTACTCCTCCTTTTAAGCTTTATTTTCCCTTTTACTGCGAATGTAGCTTCATATTACGGAATCAAACTTCCTTTTCTAGGCGCAGAATTTAAAAAAAAAACCGGCCCGGCCTTGACGTGGATAGTTCTTTCGAAACTGCTTTATAACCACATGACTGTGTTCCTTTGTCAGCCCAGAAACCCCAGGTTCGAAACCCATTTGCGCTGAAACCATTGTCACCATTTGTTCAAGTTCCATCTTTTTTTTTGCTAAGTGGTAAATTGCATAAAGCAGAACCAATGTTTGTCCACCTAATGAATAATTTTACACATTTTTAAGACGGGTATACCATTCTTAAAAAGTTTTAAAAGACGAAAAAAATCGTACTTCCAAACAACATTTTACCTCCAAAATATTTTTATCCTATGTAAATAAGAATCAGCATGATAGCAATTTAAAAACCATGGGTGGGTGGGCGTTGGCTCAAATGGCTCTAATTAGATCCTGCGGCTTTCCAGAAATGTGTTTTGATATCCTATGTGATTTTTGAGGCCAGTCATCATCATTGCTTACGCTAACGAATAAAATAAAAATATTTTCCCATGCCTGTTCTTGGAGATTTTTTTATTCGTTATTTCGCATTATTTCGAACAACCGAACCACTTCTTACAAGCGCAAAATTAATAAATAAGACACCTTCCCCTTTTGGGATCGTACTTGCGAACACAGGCATTAAATCTGTGACGTCACTATTCTCTCAGTCGAAAGGTCCCGGATTCGACTCCACGAGGGGGCCATTTTTATTTTATTTTAAATTTCTTTGGTTTGACTATTTCAAAACTGCATGAAATAGAACTTGTTTTTCTGCACATAAAGCATATTTTTACAAATTGCGTTTTTAAAACAATTTTCAAAAGCCATGTAATATCTCTTACTTTAGCATTTTTATCCTTCATTTTTTCATTTTATTCTTACAAGGGAACTACCGCGACTGAAAAGCGCAAATAAATATGTGACTTACAAAAAGTTTGTGGCTTTAGTGGCCAATAATAAGGAATTTGTAGTCAAATTTCAGTAGAAATTCATTTAATGCACTTATAAATTATTTTACAATTCATTTTCGTACATTACGGGTGTTATGTTATGCTGCTTCAATGCATAATGAATATGGTTAATATTGTATAAGCAGTTTTAGATTCAATTATTGAAAATTATGAAGCATTATCATCAGTTATTTCTGATGATGAATTGAAGAAATCCTAAAGAGATATTCGAAGTTATAAAAATTCTATCTTTAACAAAACAAAGAATAAAATTTTTTCAATTTTTAGCATTTAAGTAATGATGACGATTTTGATAACTAGAGCGATGAAAATGATTTTTTTTTTTAGTAAAAGAATACGGCTGCGATGATAATTTTACGGAAAATGTAATTGAGTCCGATTTTAAGCGAAAAAATCACATAAAATATTAATTTTATTTCTATGAAAAAAATAGTTCAGTTTTATGATTCGTACAAACAAAGGAAGTTATTACAAACTAGAGTAAGTTAGCCTAAAATAACGTGTCTCGTCCAAATTAAAAGATTTAAAAATTATATATCCCACGGAAGTGCGATCCAATATAAATACAAGGGAATAAAATCAGCCGTATTAGAAAAGTTTAAAAATGCTAGGAAACATAAAATAGATATTCATGACAGTGATTTAAAATATTGGGCGATTATTAAATCTAAAGAAATCGGATTTCGCAAGTTTAAATGGTCTGATCATTTTATTCAATCTTGGATAAAAAAAAAATAAATTGCAGCCCGAAAAGTTGCGAAGAACGCTACCTCCTTTAAAAAATAATGATTATGAAAATATTGTAATAACATTTATTTTAGGCACAGGGGATTTAATATCATCTGGTTATGAATCGAATCAAGTTTTCTATGCAGATCAAAGTTGCTTGAATTGCTTTATAATTAACCAGAGAACTTTCACACAAGAGCGAAAATCATACTGCTTCTACGGTGTATTACAACGTCGAAGAACTCATTCACATACTGTAACGATTCTTACTTTAATGAATGGCGAATTAAAAGGTAAAATGCTTTTATGTCTGAGGGAGGATACGAGCAAATTCGGACCTGTGGTAAATGAACCTTAACTTCGATTACCAAATTTACATGCTACTTGTTCCAAATCAGCTAAATTGGACAGGGGCCTGGTAATTTTTGGGGCCCCTTTTTGAATTTACGATTTTTTGCAATGAAATAAATATGTTACTCTAACAAAGGACAATCTATTATAAACACAGGTGTAAGTAGGAACCTCCGATGGAGTGACCTAAGGAAACTAAGGGGGAGGCATGATGGATGGACGGATGTAATGGATGGATGGATGTGATGTGATTGAATGGTCGCACTATTTCGAGCTCCGCAGTTTCGCAGCAGAAAAATTGATCGATCCTCCCGTCAATGTTTTTGTCGAACTGGTGAAATGATAGTGTTGTTTTGATGTCATGTTTATAGAAAATAATCGAATTTTAGCGGACTAGTAAGAATTCTGAAATTACGGTATCCTAACTGCTAAAACTTCGTTACCGGAGTGGGGTGAGTTTAGATTAAATACAATTGCTTTCCACGTCTTGACTACTACAACTGATAGAACAAAGGCGGAGCTTTCCAACTGCTGAAAAAAAGTAAAGGAAATATCTCAAACAGTCTTGTTTTTCATGAATTCCGAAAGTAAATAATAAAGTTTGAAAAATGTAAACAAAGAGCCATTTTGTATGCGTTACAGGTTACTCGAGCCTGACAATTCGCGAGGCCTGTATTGTTTTTTGTAATACGGAACTATCTGTGTAGGCAACCTTTCTCTCCCCACCAAATATATTGCAGGGGAGCGGGATATTCCCTGGCCTGACAGTTTCTTATCTGCTGGATGTGCTGTCGATTTTGGCTTGTTAAATTAGGAAAATACTAGATGGAAAACAATAATTTTAATGAATGTGTAGAAAATGGAAAAGATCTCCCGATCATAGATATGGTCTCTCTTGGGGATCACAGCTTTCCAGCCTGGACTGCAGACAAAACTATTGGCGAAATAAACAAAACACTGGAATCGAAAAAAAGGTCATAGGAGTGGCAAATACTGTCAGAATTCAAGAACTGTGTAGGAGGTTGATCAAAGTAATTGGTGAACAGAACGACGAGATTTCTCAACTCATGCAAGCGAGCTGTGTTCGGGAACAAGATAGAATAAATGGGTTTCCAGTAGAACCGAATGATTATCTAAAAATGAAAATAACAGTCTTGGAGAGGAAGTTGGAAGAAAGAGGACATATTTAGGATATGGTTAGGATGCAGAGCTGGAGACAACAAACAGTTGTGAGTCCAACTTATAAAATATTGGGTAACAAAAGACAAGGAAAAGAATTGCCCCTATTGATCTATCCGAAGGAGGAAGGCCAATCGTCAGAACAGAGTAAGGACGAGTTAATGGGACTGGTTGATCCGGCCGAACTAAAGATTTGAGTCCAGGCAAGAAGAATTAATAAGGGAGGAATAATTATAAAGTGTAGAGATAATACTGATCGCGACAAACTAAAAAATAAGATTGAGGAGAAAATTGGAGATAAATATCTAGCTGTAATACCAAGGAAAAATAACCCTAAGATAATTATGATGCAGAAAAATATGTGGAAAGGGATAAATTGGTTCAAATTATTAGAGGATATGGTGGAAGTCAAAGTAGTGTTCTGTATAAGAAACAAAGATTTTAACCACTGTGTGTTCCAAGTCGACCCGGAAAGTTTTAGCAGAATGAAAAATTTGGATAAAATTAACGTTAATTTGATGAGATGCAAATTAAAGGAATTTATTAAACCAATTCGATGTTTTAAGTGTAAGGGTTATGGACACTTCCAGGCTGGCTGCATAGCTACTGAGGTTTGTGCCACATGTGGAGGAAGCGATCATTTAACGAAAGATAGTGGGACCAATAGTTTAAATTGTAATAATTGTAAAGTGACGAAAAAGAGGTTTGGAAAACAATTTCAATCTGATCATACAGCTTTTGATATGAATTTCCCATGCTATTTGTACCAAAAGGATATGTTTAAGAACAGAACCAACTATGGGGGGCAGTTTTGTGTTCTCTATTGGTCAGTTAATCACTGGACATGGTAGAGCTGCCATGGGACTTCTTGAAATTGATTTCCGGAATTCAGGAACTAGTATATTCTGTCTTCAAGAGCTGTATTTTTCTAATGGAGTCATTTCGAACATCCCACTTCGTATCTAGAGATTTACCATCATCGGGAACCCAAGAGCCGCAATTGTTTGTACGACTAGACTTGACATTGCGTGTTTTTATAAGGGAAGAGACTTAGTATGCATCCAGGTAATGATCAAGGATTGTAATACCACTATTGTTTCGATATATTGTCCGCCAACGAAGCCCTTGACTGACAGTCTCGCAGATCTTGAAAGCATTATGGACAAAACAAGAAATTCAGATATTATAATCTGCAGGAATTTTAATGCCAGGAGTCGGCTTTGGGAAGACAGATTGAAGCATATCACGGGTACAAAAAGTCATCGAATTTATCAATTCGAAGAATTTAAATACAGAAAACGACGAGACTAGTCCTCCCACCTACACCTTTTGAATGGAAAGAGCTGGATTGACTTCACATTGTCAAATGTTTGGGGTAACAGGATGAAAAACTGGAGAGTGGATAATACCATCACAAAAGTGAGTTGCAATCTGATCAAATTTAATTTACAAAGCGCAATACAGCTCTGAGGTATAGATCGAGGGATTTCGACTAGTGTAAATTTGAGGATCTCTGGATGAAAAAGATTGAGAATTTGAAAGAAAGAAATGATAGGAGGAATTTGAATGAAGTAGTCCAGAACTTGACAAATAGATTACGAAAGGTCTGCGAATTGAGTAGAGAGAGAGAGAAGAGAGATAAATACTAATAGGCCGAGGAGTGTACCATGGTGGTCTACTGAGCTGAAAGAGCAAAGGAAAAAGGTAAGGATATGCAGAAGGAAAATTCAGCGAAGTGTAAGAGAGGAGGATGGACAATATAGATCGCTAAGGTATAGAAAAGAGGAGGCTATATATAAAAAGATGGTTAACAGTGCTGTACAGGTGTTGATCCTGCAAAGCCATTTGGCCAGCACTATATAATTGCAAATGGTAAATATGTGAACCCGAGTTCAATTAATAATACAAAAAAGAAGATGGTACATTTATTAATGGGTGTTGAAAAAACAATTAGGACCATAATGGAGTATCATTTCAAAAGCGATAAGGTGCTTGATGACCGTGAGGTTCATACACGAATTAGAGCTGAGCTCTCGGGCGTGCCGCCGATCGAGACGGAAAAGAGTGAATTTTCGGAAGACGAAATCAGGATAACTTTAAACAACATGAATGAGAAAAGGGCCCCCGGTCCGGATGGATTATACATGGATGTTATTCAAAAAATCTTCGAAATGGACTCGACAATCCTTGTCGACCTGTTTAATAGATGCCTCGAGGAGGGAAAGTTTCCTAAGAGGTGGAAATTTGCAAAAATATTCCTTTTTAACAAATAGGGAAAAGACCTGCACGATGCCACGGCTCATTGACCAATTTGTCTTCTCGACGGGATGGAAAAAATGTTCGAGAAAAAAAATTGGGTAGAAAGAGGATTGAGTATCATTTTTTGGGAGAAGGAGAAATGAAAATAAAATAATATGGGTTTAGGAGAGGTAAGGGAAGTACGATGGGGATAATGAGCGTCATTAAAAAAGTCAAGGAGGATAAATTAAAGGGGAACAACGTCTGCCTCATCTCTCTCGACGTGAAGGGAGCCTTCAATAATGTCTGGTGGCCATATGCTCTAAATCAACTAAAAAATAAAAAATGTCCTCCAAAAAATCTTCAATTTGGCTAAAGCTTTTTAAGTAACAGGAAAGTTTATTTTTTGGATAACAACGTTCTTCTCGGAATGGATTATACAAAGCGCTCCCAACAGGGATCAAAAAGTTACCCTATATTCCGGAAGATAACGATGGATGAGATGTTGGGAATTAGTATGTATGGAGCAGAAGTCATCGGTTATGCTGACGACGAAGTGGTGATAGTCACCGGCAGGACAAGAACGGAGGTGGAGGCTAGGGGTAGAGGAATGATGCAGAAAATTGCTGAATGGTGTGAAAAGACAAAACTTGAACTCAGTGAAGACAAAACAAGGGTGATTTTCTTCCCGAAACCCAGGGAACA
>QLNU02015270.1:19014543-19040755 GCA_006491805.2 Dysdera silvatica
TTAGAGGATATGGCAGAAGTCAAAGTATTGTTCTGTATAAGAAACAAAGATTTTAACTATTGGGTATTGCCAGTCGACCCGGAAAGTTTTATCAGAATGAAAAAATTGGATAAAATTAACATTAATTGGATGAGATGCAAAGTAAAGGAATTTCTTAAACCAATTCAATGTTTTAAGTGTAAGGGTTATGGACACTTCCATGCTGGCTGCAGAGCTGTTGAGATTTGTGCCACATGTGGTGGAAGCGATCACTTAACGAAAAATTGTGAGATCAATTGTGTAAATTGTATTAATTGCAAAACGGCGAACAAGAGGTTTGGAAAACAATTTCAATCAGATCATACAGCTTTTGATAAGAATTGCCCATGATATTTGTACCAAAGGGATATGTTGAGAAACAGAACCAACTATGGGGGATAGTTTTGTGTTCTCTATTGGTCAGTTAAACACTGGACATGGCAGAGCTGCCATGGGACTTCTTGAAATTGATTTCGGGCATTCAGGAACTAATATATTTTGTCTTCAGGAGCCGTATTATTCTAATGGCGTCATTTCGAACATCCCACTTCATTTCCAGAGATTTGCCATTACCGGGAACCCCAGAGCTGCAATTGTTTGTACGACTGGTCTTGACATTGTGTGTCTTCATAAGGGAAGAGACTTAGTATGCATCCAAGTAATGATCAAGAGTCGTAATACCACTATTGTTTCGATATATTGTCCGCCAACGAAGCCCTTGGCTGATAGCCTTGCAGATCTTGAAAGCATTATGGACAAAACAAGAAATTCAGATATTATAATCTGCGGGGATTTTAATGCCAGAAGTCAGCTTCGGGGAGACAGATTGGAGGATAACAGGGGTCGAAAAGTCATCGAATTTATCAATTCTAAGAATCTAAATATAGAAAACGACGAGACTAGCCCTCCCACCTACACCTCTTTTAATGGAGAGAGCTGGATTGATCTCACATTGTCAAATGTTAGGGGTAACAGGATCGAAAACTGGAGAGTGGATGATGCCATCACAAACAGTGAACACAATCTGATCAAATTTAATTTACAGAGCGAGAAGCGCAACGCAGTGTCGAGGTATAGATTGAAGGACTTGGAATAGTGTAAATTTGAGGATTTCTGGATGAAAGAGATTGAGACTTTGAAAGAAAGGAACCATAGGATAGATTTGGATGATGTAGTTCAGGACTTGACAAATAGATTAAGAAAGGTCTGCGAATTGAGTAAGAAGAGAAGAGAAGAGAGACAAATTCTAACAGGCAGAGGAGTGTACCATGGTGGTCTACTGAGCGGACAGAGCAAAGGAAAAAAAAAGGTAAGGATATACAGAAGGAACATGCAGCGAAGTGTAACAGAGGAAAATAGACAATATAAATCTCTAAGGTATAGAAAAGAGGAGGCTATATAGAAAAATATGATTAACAGGACTAAATACGAATCGTGGAAACAGTACTGTACGGGGGTTGATCTTGCAAAACCATTTGGCCAGCACTATAAAATCGCAAGTGGTAAATATGTGAACCCGAGTTCAATTAATAATATAAAAAAAGAAGATGGTACATTTACTAATGAGGTTGAAGAAACAATTAGGACCATAATGGAATATCATTTCAAAAGCGATAAGGTACTTGATGACCGTGAGGTTCATACACGAATTAGAGCTGAGCTCTCGGGCGTGCCGCCGATCGAGACGGAGGAAAGTGAATTTTCGAAAGACGAAATCAGGATTACTTTAAATAACATGAATAAGAAAAAAGCCCCCGGTCCGGATGGATTATACCTGGATGTTATTCAAAAAATCTTCGAAATGGACTCTACAATCCATGTCGACCTGTTTAATAGATGCTTCGAGGACGGAAAGTTTCCTAAGAGATGGAAATCTGCAAAATTAGTCCTCTTCAACAAAGAGGGAAAAGACCTACACAACGCCACGGCGTATCGACCAATTTGTCTCCTCGACGGGATGGGAAATATCCTCGACAAATTGGTTACAAACAGGATTGAATACCATCTTTCGGCAGAAGGAGAAATGAAAACAAAACAGCATGGCTTTACGAGAGGCAAGGGAAGCACGAAGGCGATAATGAACGTCATTGAAAAAGTCAAGGAGGGAAAAGTAAAGGGGAACAACGTCTGTCTCATCTCTCTCGACGTGTATGGAGCCTTCAATAATGTCTGTTGTGTCTATATGCTCTAAACCAACTAAAAAATAAAAAATGTCCTCCAAAAAATCTTCAATTTGGCTAAAGCTTTTTAAGTAACAGGAAAGTTTATTTTGTGGATAACAACGTTCTTCTCGGAATGGATTATACAAAGCGCTCCCAACAGGGATCAAAAAGTTGCCCTATATTCCGGATATCGGATATCAGATAACGATGGATGAGATGTTGGGAATTAGTATGTATGGAGCAGAAGTCATCGGTTATGCTGACGACGAAGTGGTGATAGTCACCGGCAGGACAAGAACGGAGGTGGAGGCTAGGGGTAGAGGAATGATGCAGAAAATTGCTGAATGGTGTAAAAAGACAAAACTTAAACTCAGTGAAGAGAAAACAAGAGTGATTTTCTTCCCGAAACCCAGGGAACACATCCGGAAGAGATAGATGGTCACTCACCCACGAATCGTTTTTCGAGGGAAAATAATCAAGATGACCAGGGAATTAAAATATCTTGGAGTCATAATCGAAAACAAACTAAGCTGGCTATCCCATTTGCGGGCACAGAAGAATAAGTGCCAGGCGATTAACCAGCGATTGAAAAATATGAGCAGGGCTACATGGAGACTCGCTGGCTCATCTTAAGAAGGATTTATAAAACTAATTGAGAGTATAGCACTATATGCCGTAGGCATTTGGTGGGAGTGCGTTGGGAAAAAACTCCAGAAAGAAGGTTATCCTCTCACAGATCCAGAGGCTTTCAATGCTCGAAATAAGAAAATGCTATAGAACTACCAGCACTGAGGTTCTTTGTGTATTTGCAGGAGTCTTGCCTATAAAAGAAATGGCAAACAACGAGGTTAAGATGTTCCAATTGAGGACATTCCAAAAACAATTAGACATAATAATACTGAGATACGATACGAAGATATGGAAAGGGTGAGTGTCCATTTGCAGAACTCTCGAAATGGCATCGCTATTCCGTGGACCAAGGACAAACCAACAGAGAGCGGTATGGAAATCTATACCGACGGAAGAGTTATAGACGGAAAAATGGGGTCAGTCTTTGGGGTGCTCGGTGATGAAATTATAAAATTTTCGGAGAACTATAGGCTTTCAGATAACTCAACGATTTTCCAGATTGAACTTTTTGCCTTCCAGAGGGCTATCCTTTAGATCATTAGGAATGCTGATCAGGCGAGACTGTTAATATTTACATCGACAAACAGGGTGCCCTCAAGTCCTTAAAGAATCCGTTGGATGGTCTGAAACGAATCACGGATATTAAAAATAAAGTTAAAATTTGCTCTGAGTCAACAAATATTCACTTGCATTGGGTGAAAAGTCATGCTAACTTCAACGGTAATGAAATAGCTGATAGGATGGCGAAGGAAGGTAGCAAGAAAGATGATATAGATTATGAACAACCAATAGGTATTGCAGGCTCTTAAGTAGCAAATACTAACTAACAACGTGATGAATTGGCAATATGACTGGGAAACAACGAAAAAAGGACGTATAAATTCAGAATTTTTTCCGGTTGTGAGTCTCAATAGAATCGAGAAACACTGTTTTCTAAACCAGGCTTTCACAAGCCATGGTAATTCTCTGAGATACACAATTTTTAACATTAAATCTATTTAAGTATGTATATGTGGTTTTCGTGAAGCCGACTTTCTTCACTGGCTATCTGAGTGCCGAAATCCTATAATAAAGGATTTTCAAATTAATAACTTAACTTCTGATTTGAGAATTATCGCTCAATCGAGGGATATTAGGTATAGTCTTCTGAGGCTTGTGAATTTCGTCTCCTCAGTTCGTCCGTCCTGTTTTCTGATGGCGTCGAGGATTCTGATTAGGACAGATACTTCTGACTCTCATATTTTTATCGCATTTTTATGGACCTTTATTGAACATTTGTGCATTTTATACGACTTTCATGGATATTTTGTGTGTGTGTGTGTGTCGTCCAGGAGGTTTGTGTTTTCTGATGTTGTTCACTTTTATATATTTTGGTAATATTATGCCAGTTATGTATAACATTTCTGTAATGCCTTGTGGCGGAAAAGAATTTTTCTGTTAATAAAGTTCTTATGCATATATGTGTAGGGTAGTGTTTAGGGGGTGAGAGCTGGCGACCGCCCAGGTTTTACATAAAAATGCAGTGCAAAACCCAAAAAATAAGTTTTAGCAGCCCTTATATACTTTCAGTTAGTCAATTAATCTTTTGTATTTGACTTTGTATTTCCCATAATGCTGATGTCGTTTCTGATTGGTGGCCCAATAAATACACAAGTTATAAATCGAATGCCTTACCATCAGTAGACTAGACTATGCACGTTATCATGTTTAATATGGTTAGCTTCTGGCCACTACAGCAGTGATTCCCAATCTTTTTGAAGCCGCGACCCAATTTTATAGTAACCCAGTAATCCGCGACCCCTTTTACAGTAACCAAAAAGATCCGCGACCCCTTTTACAGTAACCGAAAAGATCCGCGAGCCCACTTTGTCCGCAGCCCCATGTTTGCATAATAAAAGCACTTTTAACAGAGTAAAGAAAACACATTAAATACAAAATTATATTAATTATATGTACGTATTACATAAATTATGTTATGGGGTATAAGTTATGGAATATTAATTTGTTTATGGAAATCACTGGGAGGTACACATTTCTCTTAAGAAGAGGAAATGATAATGCTATAAATATGAAGTAAATTATTATTATTATTATTATTATTATTATTATAGCAATTGAGAAAGGTTCGAATATTAAATATTAACCATATGTATAAAATTTTCTAAAGAGGTTATTTAAGTTATTAAAAAGGAGGGAGTCAAATGTAACGTCATAAGATATGAAAAGTTAAAATGTGTGTGTGTAAAACAGAGTTAAAATGGATTTGTTTGAAATATTTTAAACAGTTATAACCTAAATATTTAAATTTTAAGTTTATAAGACATTTGAATTAATCTTAAGCGCAGTAAATAATTTTCAACCGAAAAAAATTGTAGCCAGTCAAGTTCGTTACAGAAGTAACATTTTATTCATCAATCTTCCAATTCTGCGCCTGAAAACGGATTATGCAATATAATATATGGTCCACCATTCCAGTCGTTATTTATAATATTTGTTACTTTGTGAAAAATAAATAAATAATGAATACAGTAATACTTTCTGTTGTGTACCCTATTAGAAAGTAAATTTCTTAAATTAAAATACTGTGTTTCTCCGAAAATAGGACCCGGTCTAATATTAACCCTTTGCACAATAGGCTATTCAGCCAAGGTAATTCAAAGTCATATACTGAATGTCGCTCCAGCGGAGCCAGTGGAGTGCAAAGGTTTAATTTTTTCTCCAAAAGACACATTAGAGCTTATTTTCAGGGAATGTCTTATTTTTTTATGAACAACAACCTACATTTTTTCATTTACTCATGTACAAAATGGCTGTCATCTATTTACACTTTTAGTTACTAAGAGTTGATACTACAATTTTTGATACTTTACTTCTCGTCAGCAGCGTATGAAAGGGGGGGCTCAGGCCCCCCATTGGTTACCTAAACGCACTATTTTCTTTAAGGCCGTGTCACATAATCTTTTTTAAAGCCACTTGAGTCCCTTCATGAGTTTTGAATTGCTACGCTACTGCTTCTCACATTTATTTTAAGTATTACAGTTTCGCGTAAGTTTGCAACTTACTACACACATACACACACATATATATATATATGGCCTGCAAAAGGGTTGCTGGTATCTAACTGGAAGGAGACCCACACGCTGAACGTATGTGACGATGTGTGGAACCGGCCAGGCCAGTAACCTAGTGTCCTACCCCGCCTTCAAGTGGTGCAGGCTGAGCTTTCTATTTATGTGGCAAATTAATATTTGCTACACGGATAGAAAGGCGGAAGGGGAGGGCTAATTCACCAACCCGTTTAGCCAGCGTGGTGAAATTATGGCTAATTCCTCCATTATGTTGACACACCAGAAACCATGGCCCCTAGTCTCCAGGTGCTGGAGTGCTCCTGATCAAGGCAGCGGTCAGTGTGGCATGAAAGCAGGGGGTGCTAAGAATCACTGGAATGGCCCAGGCTGCCGTTTGTTATTGACCTTGGCTACGTTTAATGGACGATCCCTTGCTTCTGAAGCAAAACTTCAGGAATTGGAAGAGGAACTAGACAAGATCAAATGGGACATTGTAGGACTCAGTGAAGTTAGAAGAAAAGGTGAAGAGTTGGTGGAACTTAAAAGTGGACATTTGTTTTATTATAGAGGAACGGAAACTGGAAGAACAAGTGGTGTTGGCTTCTTAATCAACAAAAGAATTAAAGACTGTCTTCTGGAAGTTGAAAGTACATCAGATCGAGCAGCGAGGCTTGTTGTTCAACTAACCCAGCGATACCAACTTCAAATAGTACAGGTATATGCACCAACATCAAGCCATACCGACGAAGAGGTTGAAGAATTTTATGAAGAAATCAAAGAGTTACACACCAAAGGGAAACAACATATCAAGCTCATCATGGGGGATTTCAATGCAAGAATTGGACAACAGGAACAAGGAGAGACATCGGTTGGTAAATACGGATATGGGGAAAGGAATGAACGTGGCGATCAACTCATCGAATTTGCAGAAGCTGAAAACCTTAGCATCATGAATTCATTTTTTAAGAAGAAACCGCAAAGAAAATGGACATGGAAACACCCAAATGGGGGAACTAGCGAAATTGACTATATCCTGGCAAACAAGAAATCAATTATTGAAGATTGCAGCGTACTGAACAGATTTAATACTGGAAGTGATCATCGAATGGTGAGATGTAAAGTGCACTTAAATACTAAATTAGAACGACAGAAGCTCATTAGGAAACAAGTAAGTAAGAGGGTGGATCTAATGAAACTGAAAGTAAATACCGAGGCATTCAAGTTGGAATTAAAAAATCGCTTTTCTGCACTGGAAGGACTTATTGATGAAAGTGATATCTCAGAAGCAAATGAAAACATTGTTAAGACAATAGTTGAAACTGCTGGGGAAATTGGTGGTGTAACCTGTAAAAAGCACAATAGCAAATTATCTGAGAAGACGAAACAGCTCATGAAAAGGCGAAGAGATATGAAGGTGGACAATCAAAATACCAGTTCCAGGATTGAGTACATAGAACTTTGTAAAACTCTGCGCAAAAGCATGAAAGAAGACATAAGAAAATTCAACTGTGAGCTAGTAAGGAAAGCCATTGAAAATAACAAGAGCCTTAGGGTTGTTAAAGGGAGTTTGTCTATTGGGAAGAAACACATCATTGCATTAAAAGGAGAGGATGGCACTGTAACAAGAAATAGGGAAGAAATACTTAGAAGAGTTGAAGAATTCTACAGAAAGCTGTATGAGGGAAACAGTGGATTAAACGAAGACTCTGAGATAGTCGAAGGAACAGCTCCTAAAATCTTAAAAGAAGAAGTAGCATTTGCAATAAAAAGTATGAAGAAAGGAAGATCCCCTGGCGATGATGGCATTACATTAGATATCTTAAAAGAAGCTGGAGAACATGTAGAAGACATACTCGCAAAATTCTTTACCAAATGCCTCAACAGTGGTAACATACCAAACCAATGGGATTCTGCAACAGTAATTCTTTTGCATAAAAAAGGTGATAAAGAGGATTTAAAAAATTACCGACCAATTAGCTTGTTACCTGCTATTTATAAAATCTTCACAAAAGTGCTAACACATCGCCTGCAGAAAAAATTAGATGCAGCTCAACCAAGAGAACAAGCTGGATTTCGAAGTGGATTCAGTACAGTGGACCATATTCAAGTATTAAGAGAATTAATTGAAAGAACACATGAATATGAACTTCCATTGTGTGTGGCATTTATTGACTATGAGAAGGCCTTTGACTCTATTAAAACATCAGCAGTCATCAACTCTTTAAGATCAACAGACATCGAGGATGTGTACATTGACATGGTGAAACGTGTGTATAAAAATGCAAGTGCAAAATTTCGGTTACATAAAGATACCGAAGCTATCAAAATTGGTAAAGGTGTGAGGCAGGGAGATACCATTTCTCCAAAACTTTTTACTTCAGCTTTACAGATGATTTTTCAGCAGATAAATTGGAATAACAAGGGAATAAAAATAAATGGTGAATATTTAAATCATTTGCGGTTTGCTGATGACATTGTTATTTTTTCAACGAACCCATCAGAACTCCAAGACATGGTACAGGAGCTCTCAACTAGAAGTAAAGAAGTTGGACTCAAGATGAACCTACAAAAAACTAAGATCATGTTCAATAATTTCGTAGAGGAAACAAAAATACAAGTTGACAACATTGAGCTAGAAATTGCTGATTCATATATTTACCTTGGCCAGCTGATTTCAATGGATGGCAACATTATGAAAGAACTCAACAGACGTATTAAACTTGGCTGGAGTGCATTTGGAAGAAACAGTTTTATCCTGAAGGGGAAATTGCCTTTGTGTCTAAAAAGAAAGGTCTTCAACCAGTATGTGGGCCAGTTGGGTCCAGCATGATTTCTGTCTGTGAAAAATGTACATATGTACTTGAGAAACTGCATATAGGTATATATTTGGGAAGTTGCACATACAGTAGAACCTGCACAGCGACCGTCTTTGGGACCGGACTGCAGCGATCACCGTAGACAAGTTACTGAACACGACACACTTGGTTATAGGCAAGACTAAGTCCCTACCCCAGTTCTCTCATAAAAATTGGTCACTTTATGCAGGTGTTCGTTTTACGGGGTTCCAGTGTATATCTGGGCTATCTATATATTCATATTATTTTGTAATTCACTACGTTTATCGTGTGTTTCAATGAAAGTAATAAATAAATGCGTCCACCTGGCTAACAATCTTAGCTTGGCCTTATTTTGGGAGTAGGCTTATATTATGAGCATCCTGAGAAATCATGCTAGGGTTATTTTAGGGTTAGTTTTAATTTTCGGAGAAACACGGTATGTGATGCATGCAGATTTTAATAAAAAAAACGAGCGTGTTCATGTGTAGCATGTGCATGTGCATGTCTGTAACGCATTTTCTGTTTTCAATAAGGAGTCGATTTAGTAAATTCAGAATAAACAGAGCAAAGGGTTTGAGTGACAAATCTCAATTAGGATTGAAATAAGTGACATTAAAAATTTACAATATATTGATATTAAAAATATTATTTTTATTTGAGATGTATTTGTTATTTAGATGTTTATGTGTGTGTTAATCAAATTCGTTGTCGTCTTAGTACTTGAGTATAAAATAGTCTTTGGAATGTAGGTTTGTGCGATTTAATATCATCTACAACTGCACATATTTCATCGTTTATCCATAAACATGTCAAATGCAACAAGTGCGTTTTCCTATTTTACTGACGTTGCACCGACATCGATGCGCATTTCAGAAGAATGGAAAAACAACAGATGAATTTCTTGACATGAAAGTCGCAGTTACTGCTAAAAAAAAAAAAATACCTATAGCATTTCTGAAACCAGATTAAAATTACAGGAGGGAGGTAACTCGTTTCTCAAGCGACAACCACATGTAATAACAAAATTATTTGGTATGACTTTTATTGCTGCTGCTGTTTCTTTCTTATTCTTTATTTTTTGGTATAACCCGATAAACTTCTCGTTTATAAAGCACGTAACAATCCCAATTCAAATTTCATTAAGATCATTTATTTCAGAGAAATATTTTGTTTCAATTCTACTAGAAAACTAACTTCAACATAGTTCTCATGACATGGAATTAGTTTTAGAGGATATAAATTTGGATAAAAAGGGACAGAGTGAAATAAAAAATATTCTTATTGGGTATTGTCCATGAGAAATAATAAGAACAACTGATTAAGAAGTACGTTACATGGCTGGAATGAGAGCTAGGAATTAAAATAAGCAAAGGGAGATACTTTAGTTAGAGTTTCCTCAGCATACAACTTATTTTTATTTTTCGCCAAACAATTCAAATGAAAGGAAAATTACCCCAAACTGAAGACTTCATCTCAGGACTTTGCTGTTAAGCGCGGAGCTGTGTTTTAGTGTAATTAATTTTAAAATTCATAAAAATTTGAAATTGAGTTTTACAGAAAAAATCATCCCGTTTTGTTCATTACTCATGTGGATTTCTCATACTATATAACTCTCGATTTGAATTGCGACAGGCACTTCAGAGGCTTCCCTTGTTAGAGACAAATAAATCGATTACGAGGTGCGACTGGCACTTCGAAGGCTTCTCTTGTTACAGAAAAATAAATTGACAAATGTGATAAAAATACAGCGGTAAAATAGTTTATTTAAAGATATAGGTGCGTTAAAATTCATTACATACAAATCGTGGAAAAAAGTTTGGAATCAACGCCTATGGTCTACAAAATTTCCACCAAAATCCATAAGGTATTCTAAACAAAATAAATTTATTAAACAGAATTACGATATTTCCAAAACTATACATTGTTTATGAAATTTACATATAAAAAGATCGTTTGAATTGGTAATGTTTTTGAAATTATTTAATTTTAACTAACAACACCGTGAGAAAAAAGTATGGAATCATTCGAAGCACACAAAAATGTATGGAATCATAGATTAGTTTATGCAAATTTTAAGTAAGTAGATAACGTTATGATAAAGTAATACGCATGCTTGAATTTTAAGCGAAGGTAAATATATAAAACCAGCATCATTTGCTTTCATATCGTTAGCTAGCAAAAGAAAATGGCACCGATAAAAGAGTTCAATGTCCAAGTTAAAAACAGAATAATTAAATGGTGAGCTGAAGGAAAAACTCAACAAGAAGTGATAAAGGTGCTTTCTTGTTCTCAATCCGCCATTTCAAATATTTGCCATTTTCTAAAAAGTATGAATAAATGAAAAGCGTGATGAATATTTATCATTGTTTTCAGGCCTCGTGTAACTTCTACTCGTTAGGATCAGCCTCAAAGGAAAATATGAGGAGGTATGAGATTTTCGACGTCAAAACAAATAATCAATGGAAAAAAAATCTAAAGCTAAAGTTTGTGATAAAACAGCGAGAAATCATCTATATGGTATGGGTTTTCGCTTCTGTAAGGCCAAGATTACATCTATACTTAAAAAAAAACTAAACGAGCTTGATGAAAATGAGTAAAACGATGGAAAAATTTGACTGAAACACAGCGATATTTAGTGATGAGTCAGGAATATGGATTGGGAATAGCGATGCCAGTGGAACATTTATTTAGCGCCTAAAAAGGGAAACAGTGAATGAAGATTGTATGAAGTTCCGCAAAAAGTTTCCTACATTTCTTATGATCTAGTGGTGTATATTGTCCGAAATTTCAGGTAAATTGTGTATAGTAAATGGAACTGCGCAATCGGAAGTCTACATCGATATTTTAGACGCTTTTCTCATTCCAACAATCGAAAACGATAGTTTGAGGATAAGAAAGTCACCTTCATGGACGACAATGCCTCGTGTCATAGGTCTCGTTTTGTTAAAAATTACTTTTCGGAGACAAACTACAAGACATTGGACTGGCAGGCCTGCAGTCCGAATTTAAACCTAATTGAAAATCTGCGGTGGAAACTTAAATAACTTGCTATGAAGAAGTAGCCAACAAATAAAGAAACGTTAAAAACTGCTATTAGGACCGCATGGGACAAAATAGACCCAGATGACCGCAGGAAACTTGTGCAGTCTATGCCAAAGAAAACAGTCTTTGATTTTACCATGTTTGGCGCAGTATAGCCCAGATGCTCTTGCGCCATAAAAATCCAAACAAACAAACCATGCCAAAGAAAAAGCAGGCTGTAATCAAAGCCCGTGGAAGGCATGCATGTTTCTAATCAAGCCAACCTTGATATAATTCCATAATTTTTAAGGTATATATTTGGAAGTATGCCAATTCGGATTGTTAAATTTATTTTTATTTGAATATCTTATCGATTTTGTAAAATTTTGTAGATCATGGTGTTGATTCCAAACTTTTCTTTCACAAGTTATATATTTGAAATCTCATATTTGTATAAATTTTACACTTGGACGCAGTGCTGCTACAATTTTTTAAATTAATTTTACAATTTGCGTTGAATAATTTTTTTTATCTCTTAAGTCGTATGCCCATATCACCAGGAAATATTTGTCAGACTTTTGGCTAGACGCAAAAGCATATTTTTTTTCCGCGTATTATTAAGCACTTTTTTGACCATAGCGCTCCCACACTACTGCAATGCGTCTCGCAAATCGTTTTATAACTGCAATCTACTTGTGCCAAAACTCCTGAAAAGGAAAAACTCAATATAAAATCAGTTGATTTTTCGAACAACAAATGCATTTGCAAAGTCGCAGAAAATGTGAAATAAGAATAGACACATTTCTCTGAATAACTACATTAGGTTTTATGAAAATAGTAAATTACATTTTATTCAAAATTTTCTATATATATTTTAAATAAATATGTAAAGCATATTCTAATTTAATTTTTCTGCAAATTTTTCCCGTTTCGAATTAAAATCCTTATATTATTTGAAGAAACATTTTGAAATCAAGTAATATTCATGAATCAATTTTTACAATCAACTAACAAAATTTATTATTTTTTTATAATTTACCTTATTTAAATATATTGCCACTATATGAGCGGATATACAATTTGAAAAGAAAGCATTTTCATTATATTGATACATCATTGTTTTAAATAAAACGAAATTTTATAAAAAATAAAAAATTTCATAAATATGCTAAATTTAAATTAAATTGCTAAATTTAATAACAATTTAATATCAATTAACATACTAAATTCAATAAAATTTTTAACCAACTGGCTATCTAAAAATTTTAATGTATTTATTATATTTTTGAAAACATAGCGTTTCTGTTTCATTTGCCTATATTTCCACATGCATTGTTTCAATGAATGATGCTCTTAAATTTTATAATATTTTTAATCTTTTTATTATTATTTTTGCTACTTACATTTCCTTTTCATATTTTATTTATTTAATTTTTTCTAATTTATAATGTTCCTCTTTTTCTGTTAATTGTATTATTCTTTTTCTATATCTATTTTAATTCATGTATTTTTCTTTCTTTTTTTAATTTTATTTTAGTGTTTTTGTTTTCTCTTTCTTTCGTTACTTAAGCAGGTTGCAAGTTTTATGCTAAGCCTCGGGCAATACTTTTATTCTTTCGTTGAAAAAAGAAACCTCCTGTTCAGTTAACTTTTCCAGGAAAAAATGGCTGAATAAAAAATAATATAGAAGAGTTGTAATCAACCAAACTGAGCCGGTTTTAAATTACTGAAGTAAATTTTTTCTCTTCAGATATACAAAAATATGTTTACTCCTTAGAGGGAAGCAAAAACGATGGGCTTGAAAGTTGCTTAATTTGCTTCATAGCATAATCTCAATAAACAACGTTTAAGCGCATATAATATAAACTCCAATAAACAAATGATTGATTTGGATATTGTATTAGGGTAATTTAGGGAAGAGAAAAATGCAAATGATAGTGAAAGTTCCAGAAAGAGTTAAGCTGTGGTA
Source organism: Dysdera silvatica (assembly GCA_006491805.2). Taxonomy (NCBI): domain Eukaryota; kingdom Metazoa; phylum Arthropoda; class Arachnida; order Araneae; family Dysderidae; genus Dysdera; species Dysdera silvatica. The sequence goes on from QLNU02015270.1 coordinate 19,028,249, forward strand.
TTTGCTTAATAAAATTTTGATCTGCCAGCTGAACACGGTTGGACAGAATTAACGGAAGACTTAGAAAATATGATGAAATTTAGTATTCAATTGAACCATATAAAGGTTTTATGACCGTTGTATGGCTCATAATAGCCACGACATTAGGAGGTAGAGTATAAGGAAACAATAAAATTGTCGATTAGGATTGCCTAGATAATATATTTTAAAACTGCAAGGCAAACAGCATTATCAAGAGCTCAGAACTTTTATGTTTTACTGTTATTTAGAGGGGCTATCCATTTTACGGATCAGATTAGAATGGTTTCCAAATTACACTCCATAAAAAAAAATTTATGCACCAAGAAGGAGTTGTCCTATTGTAATAAAATTTTGTATGAAAAGATAGTTTGACCGAACATGCAAATGATTAAAATTTGGTGTCCAATGAATGAATAGCGGGGACACCAGCGCATCGGAACTGCGCATTCAGCAGGTGTATATAAGGAGCGATTCTCAATATGTGGTCAAAATTTCTGTTGCATTTTGACTGCGGATATCTTACGTCGACTGTAACAATGCCTCGCCGAAAGATTCGTGCTCATTACGAGCATATGTCAGAGTTTGAAAGAGGTCGTGCTATCGGATTGAAAGAGGCTGGTTGGACGAATCGAAGAATCGCTGGACATGTGGGTCAAAGCGATGCGGCGATTGGACGGTGCTGGCAAGACTGGTTCAACAATGGCAGTGGTCGACCTAGGGCCACAACAGAACGAGAAGCAGAGCGATTATCAGAGCAGCTGTCACAGCACCGGATTCGCCGTTATCAACTATGCAACGTGTTGCCCGCACACATGTGTCCAACATGACCCTCTGCAAACGACTGAGAGAGCGGAATTTACGCTCGCGCCGACCGTTACGCCGCTTACCTCTCACGCCTTTACACCGTCAAGTCCGATTACAGTGGTGCCGGGCTCGATCAACTTGGAACTGCGCTGACTGGGGACGTATAGTCTTTAGTGACGAGTCCCGTTTCCAACTGTGTCTTGACGACAACCGCAGACGTGTCTGGAGACGTCCAGGGCAGCGTGGGGATCCTGCCCTTACTATCGCACGCCACACATGCCCACAACAGGGCGTTATGGTCTGGGGTGCCATCTCCTTTGATAGCCGGACCCCTTTGGTGGTCATTTCTGGCACACTTACAGCACAGCGGTACGTAGACGACATTCTACGACCGGTTGTGTTACCGTTCCTTTTGCGACACCCTGGACTTACGTTTCAACAAGACAATGCCCGGCCGCACACGGCACGTGTTGCTATGAATTGTCTTCAAGCTTGCCCAACACTTCCTTGGCAAGCTAGGTCTCCTGATCTCTCTCCCATAGAGCACATTTGGGACGCTATGGGAAGGCGATTGCAACCATCCCGGAATGTTGACGATTTAGCCCGACAGTTGGAGACAATTTGGCAAGAAATTCCGCAGGACACCATCCGGGATCTTTATCAGTCTATGCCACGCCGGGTGACAGCTTGCATCCAGGCCAGAGGTGGACCAACGCCTTATTTTCCTCCCTTTGTAACGGTCAAACTCTGCAGTAAATCATTCAATTGTTCTGAAATTTTAATGATTTCTTTTTCTATGTATGTTTTTCATGGTGCGTCGATTTATTTTTTTTTTTTGTTATAGAGTTTATGCAAAAATAACATGCATGATACGTGCTTTAAAAATAAGCAAATTCGAGATTCGAAATGGTTTATAGGCTTTTCTACTTACTTAATGGAGCAGAAAATACAAACGCAAGGAAAAACAAACAAATGATTTTCATTTTCAATTCATGAACTTATAATCTGACCTACGACGAAAAAAATATAATTAACTCCTTGAAACACGTATTTATATAATTTATAAATATTCGTGAGTGCAAATTATATAATTATTAATAGCTATGTGCTTATCAAAATTGTGAAGTTAGCTGATTTTAAGAAATACTATGAAAAAAAGAATAAATTAATTTTTGTATAATTACTAATTTTATAATGCATTGAATTTTAAATGAAAATTACTTAAAACTCATTATTTTCATGTTCGGTTTTTTTTTCAATATGACTTTTGCTTCAAGATTATTTAAATGCTTCTAGTTGTTACATATTCAGACTTTTTCTGTGATATGAAATACTTAATTCAAGAGCATGCATAATAACAGTGGCGGTTTTAGCACTTGAGGCCCCATGCGCAATCTAATTTTGAGCCCCCCTTCTAAATATTTCCTTTGCGGCCTTTCCTGTCCCTATTTACTTTACAACTATTAACGCAACTACAGGGGCTGGGGACGTATCCCCCACTGGAAAAATATTACCCCTAGAAAATTTGTGACTAAATAATATTACGTGCTGACCATTAAGGTGGGAGTTATAGACCCCTCGAAGAAAAATGCAATTAGCATCTACACTTCGAGGCTAGTTGCGCCAATTCTCACAACTATTAGGAAGTAGTAAAAATTTTTATATTAAATGAAGGGGTGAAAATATTAAGGATAATATCGGATTTTATAACATTTTAAAGTAGCCTTATAAAACCGATAGATAGCTTTTTAAGATCTTAATTTTTTACGTAATTCAGTTTAGGAAAACAAATGTTACTTTTACCATTATAGTTTGTAACGGCCTGGAGATACTAGTATATTTGTAAAGTCAGAATCAAAACCAACTGGGTTGTTACTGTTACCGTAAGAGGGCGTTGGAGACGGGATGGCGTCAGTCCGGCCTCGCTTCTTGGGTGTGATTTGTAAATTAGAATAAAGTATTTGACATCTTCTGTGGAGATGTTATTAGGGGTTTTCAATAGGACGCAATGCCTGCGTTGTAATCTTGGTTTTTCGCTTGATAAGCGTAGGCCTACCTCTTTTAATTAGGTTATGCGTTTTCTTGCTCAACCCTGGATACGTTGAGGAAAACAGTTGAGTGCTTGTAGAGCAAGGACTGAGAGTCGGAGTCGTAAGTTATTCGCTAAACTGTAGTTCCCGAATCATAGCTGGAGTAGTAATTACCTAGTGGAAGCAGCCTGATTAACGTTACCAGTCTGCGGATTAAAGAAACATGTTCGACAACTGCAGACCTTGCGCCGCAAGGGATGTAGGCTGTTATATCGGAAGGAAGAGACTGATTCAACGGACTGCCAAAAAGTGTGATATTGCTTTTGTTATATTTTTAGTTAAGGCTAACCGGTGTGAAAATGTACTTAATAATTTATTTAACGTAGACTTTAGTTAGCCAGTTAGGACATTTCGGGACTTGTTAATAAGGAACGAGAGTAACTTGGAAGTGAAGCCATCAGTTATAAAGAACTAGTTTATTAGTTTAATAGGACTTGTTGGTTAAACCCGGTATTGAGTCCAAGTGCTTAGAAGGACCTGTGTAGAAGAGCCCGAGACGTCAGCTGCTGGATACCAAGTGCAGGTTATTGTTATGGTCTAATATTGCTGTAATTAACCTAAATTGCTAGTTAGATATTACGCCATTTGTTTGGTTAATTTATTTAATGTATTTGTAGTAACACTGTCCCGGTTTGGTCTTCACAAGCGGATGAGTTCTTAAGCACTTCTAGAGTTTGCCATGTAATTTTGACGTATCGATTTGTTCCAGTAAAGATATTCGCTCGAAAGGATCGATAGCTTTGGCTTGAACGTTATTGCTACTGTTGTAACTTCTAGAGCACAATAAACACCTGTTCACGATTTCGTATATTGTTTGCCAATGTTAACCAACACGTAGCTACCTGATTTCCCGATAGTTAAATTAATTTTAACAGCTAGTACACTAGTACACAGCTAGTAAGTTAAAAGGAAATCACTGTTAGGAGAATTTGACGCTAACTGTCATAAGTTTACACCTTTTCATATAATTGAAAGCTGTTCTTGCATTTTAAATAATTGGAATTTTTTTAACCAAATTAATACAAAGTTATAGCGTTATTTTTTAAATAATATATCTAGTATATTTTCTAAATAACATATATAGCCATAACGGCGAACTAAATTGCTTAACCACGTATTTAAGGAAATTAATTTATTAGCATTTATTAAATTTACATTGGCGTTATTGAATTCATCTGAACATTTAAAGTATTAATAAATATGATTTTCAACTGGATGAATTACTGGATTTTTTCAACACTTATATAACTGCAAGCAAACTGAAACATTGAATGATAAAATGCAAAATATTCACATTCAAAAATCCAAGAATGTCTAGTTTTTTCACATTTAATTTAAATCATAACTTGCTTAAAAAAATATGTTTTTGCAAAACTCAACGTTTTAGACGCTTGTTGTGCTTCTTTTTCGATTTCGTGTATCCATTTAAGCATTAGCTAAGCTTTAATTAACTACTACTGATCATGGGTCGCCATATGGGGGCAGATAAAGGCTTGAGTCCCCCCCCCTCTAATCGTTTAAAAATTTGATTTGCCCGATTCTGCTGTGCATTTACTTTCGAAAGTTTTTCAGTCACATTTTAAAATAAGGTACTTTATAACACATTATTAATTGAGAGAAATATGAGCGATACACTGCGCAAAAATAATATTTAAAAACAAATTACACACAAACGCAGTTTAATTTGAGCAGGAGAAACATTTTACAATTGTTTCGGTGGAAAATCAAGCGTCCACCATCGTCAGAAAATTCGTCCAAACTGATTTGTTGCCACTAAATCAAAAACGAAAAAGTGAAAAAAGAAAAAAAAGGCAACATATAAAATTGCCCGACTTGTGTCGCCATATATTATGCAAGATGCTAAGTAAACGGAAAAGGAACACTTATTGTTTTGAAGAAGAATTTTCATTAGTTGTAAGAAAGATTTGTAACAAGAGGGGAAAAAATTGTTCTTAGATGGTTCGTTGATTTTTGTACAGGAATTACTGAAGATATGAAAGGCCTCGAAAAAATTGAGATCTGAGGGTGAACGGACTTTTTCAATTATTTTAGCATCGGCAAAACAGAAACGATGGCCATGTTTCCATGAGTGTTTTGCAATGGCCGATTTTTCAAAATCTTGTTTGTGAACGTACGATTGGTGCTCTTTGAGTCTGAAACGCAGGGCTCTACGTGTTTGGCCAACGTAGGACAATCCGCATTCACAGTCTATTTTATAAATGCCAAAATTATTGTGGTCAGGAATCTGGTCTTTTAGTTGGGTAACACCAAGTTTGTTACCTGGCTTGAAAATAACGCGGAAATTAAATTTGCGGAGGATGGAGGAGATTCTAGATGAAAGATTTGGCACAAACGGAATGCAGATTGTTTCTTTGGTGGGAGCCGTTTCATGGCACAAAGTGAATGTGAACTTGGGAACTCTGGATAGTTTCTTTACTGCGAGGTCGATCACCGACGGAAACCATCGTTTCTTTTTGCCGATGCAAAAATAATTGAAAAAGTCTGTTCACCCTCAGATCTAAATTTTTTTGAGGCCTTTCATATCTTCAGTAATTCCTGTACAATAGTCAACGAGCCGGTTGAGAACGATTTTTCCCCCACTTGTTACAAACCTCTCTTTCAATCAACATAATTTCTTCTTCCAACAATAATTGTTCCTTTTCCTTTTACTTAGCATTCTGCACAATAGATGGCGACACAAATCAGGCAATTTTATATGTTGCCTTTTTCGCTTTTTTTCACTTTTTCGTTTTTGATTTAGTGGCAACAAATCAGTTTGGAAGAATTTTCTGACGATGGTGGAAGCTTGATTTTCCACCGAAACAATTGTAAAATGTATCTCCAGTTCAAATTAAACTGCGTTTGTGTTTAAACTGTTAATTTGTTTTTAAACATTATTAATTGTCAAGAAATATCAATTATTTTTGTAACTCTTCAGTATTTTGTACATCACTAAAATTTCTGACAGCTTTGAGAAGGAGGTGGTAATTTTTCTTATGTGTTAACAGTTCATGTGCACCCATGATATTGATAATACAGTGGGAACACAGATCCGTGAAACTCTTTGCGGGGAAATTGGCGGGATGAAAATTTTGTTTCTTTTTACAGCTGCTGATAGCGTTGCCTGTCGACAGGAGAAATTGTGAGACCCTATTATATGAAGTCTATGGAATCTTAAAAGGAATGTTTTTAGGAGATCATCTTTCGTGACATGGAAGAATTCTTACGTATATTGGTCATTTCAGCTTTTACCGGAATCTTGAGGGCATCTGGATTGTGTCAATTTCTGGAATTGTCATTTTCGCTCATAAACGCAGCATAGTTTCTAAACATCCTGAGTTAAGTTCTTGTCCACATGCCTATTGCTTTGGTAAATTGATTGGCATTCCCATGAAAATTTTTGTCCTGCTCGTTTCTAGGGATCGGGATTTCACGTGTAGTTTATTCAGGGATTGTTAATGGCGAACTTGGCAGGAAAATGTAGAGCTGGAAAGCTGGCCTCAGGTTGAATGGCAGCCATACAACATTTTAGGAAACGCAAAAAAATGTGTGCAATTTTAAGACTTTCCCCCTCTGTTTCGAGAGAGAGAGAGAGGGAGGGGAGAGAAAGTTTAACACATGACCACAGGTGGAAATTAACTGGGACTCTCTTTCGTTCAGTTCCCAACATTTGTCTGTATTTAAACGAAACAGAAACATTTTGTGCGAAGACATCATGATACCTCACATAGCCTGCAAGCCATAAAAGTATAATTTATAAATGTTTCGGCGAAAATTATGAATTCAGAGCAAGCACACATTGTATTTTGAAAAATATTTATTTGTAGTAAGAAACTGTAAACGTATTTAGTAACCCGTGAAAATTTGAAACGATATAGTTTTTTGTATGTGTGTGTCCTTTGAGATATTGAGGTCCAAGGCGCACGCCTCGTGCACCTGTGCGGAAATCCATAACTGCGCAGTAAGCAAAATAAATATTAAATATAATAAAACTGCTCGCTTACTTTATTCAATCTGTCAATTTCAATCTGTCAATCAAAAAGTGAAGTAGAAAATTCTGAAGAAAATCAAATACTTAAATATCATTTGGTATTTCTTATAACGCAATAAACTATGACATTAATTTATCAGCGATTAACTCATAGTAGATAGAAAGCAAATATATTTGCGTAAATGTAAAAACATGCGGATATCTTATACCTTTAAGTGCTTTTTAATATACAATAAAATATTCTAAATTATTCGAGTTAAATATGTAAAAAATTAAGCGCCATATAATAAAGCCATCTACTGCAGATTATAAGGCATTTTATTAGTAAGTTCAAAGGTATTTGTATTATCTTATGACTTACTAATAAACATAATAAACAGGTGGTATAAAAACTTTCTAAAACTTTTCCCTAGCAGTATTTTCATTCTCACATGTTCATAATTTTTACTTTCTACATAGTCTTTTCTATTATATAATAATAAGTACGTAAGGCGGGAATATTATTAAGGAATTAATAATATCCACGAGTGAAAAAATAGTAAGATTTCTTTACAAAACACGGTTCTCGCGTTTCGAAAATAATATTTTGGAAAAAGGTATGGTCTAAAAATAATCTGAATGTAGAACGTTCAAAAATCAATCCACGTAAAAAGAAATATTTGAAAAAGAGTTATAAAGATTTAGATATATGTTTACATTTTAAAATAAGAAAACAGGTTGGGTTGATATAGAAGCGAATTGCTAAAACCAGACTTGTGTAGAAAACATTTGGAGAGATCGTCATTCAGCGGTGAATAGATAATGGCTGAATATGATTATACAGGGTATTCCAAATGTCTGACAACTCCGGAATATCTTGAAAAATACATTTCGTGTCGAAAAATGAAGAACAATGTGTTCAATATTTAAATAAAATGTCCAATGATGCGCCCCCCCCCCCGTTGGTGGGGGAGGGGACAACTTGAAATCTTAAATGGGAGCTCCCGTTTTTTATTGTAAATTTGGATTCCCCAGAAAAGAATGCATAACTTTGATATACGATTTTTAAGTTTTCTCTCCAAAGTGACCCTATAATCGATAAATATCGAAGAGTACGAACGTTTGAAAATGCGAAAATATCAAGAAATACACTTCGGATCGAAAAATGAAAGAATACATGTTCAACATTTTTACAAAAATTATACTGATGCCAAGATTTTAGGAAAATTTTACGTAATTTTCATCCTAAATATTGCTTTTTACTTCCTGATAGATGGCGCTGTTATTTTGTATTTAATATTCGAAATAATAATAATTCTAATTCCTTATACTTGGTTCTATTGTAAAACCATTATCAAAACTTATTACAAAAATATCAATATAATCAAAAATTCATTATAACAATACCTCTAGCTTCTTCCGTTCGGCAGTTATCTTAGTATATAAGGACTTTACTAACCACCTTCTATAATAGGCAACTTACCTACACTTTTTGCAAGAGTATCTTCACAAAAGAGGTCTAAGGAAAATAATATCTTAGTAAATCCCTTGCTTTAATATAGAAGGTTGTGTTGCCGAAGTTTTATATGCCACGTAAAAATGATGTCACTTAAGAAATAGAATCAGCCAAGACATCGTATATAACACCTGCATGTTACCAAAAGCTTGAACAACTTGGTTTGTTTGACATTTGGATATACGCACCTGCCGATTTTAAGTCTAGCTTTTCTATAATTCTGATTAAAAAGAATAAGTAGTTCTTTTTCATGACTTATGCTAATTTGGGACATTGCATGATGAATTGATAATGTGTTTCTCCATTCGTTCTAAAGTGACGTACATGCCAAAAAAAGCAAATGTTTTGTAGCTTTTAATTTTCTACAAAAGCCCGGATCACGTGCATTAACAACTCACAATATGTACAATAAAATACTCTAAAATATGCGGTTTATGAACGTAAATTAATAAAACGTGTACATGTAAAATGGGAAAATAAGCAGCAAAAGTTTTTTCACATATTTCAGAAATAAATATTCTACGTTTAAGACATATTTGCTTTTAGATGATAAACTGATCGCATAGAATAGCATGATTTCTTAGTGCCTGGTGGGAAACGAACCCCACAACGTCTTGGTATCCGTCCAAGGGCTCTTCCAACTGAGAAGTTGGAACAGCCATGAAGTACAGCCGACCTATCATCCTCCCTTCTGCGAACTTCACGATAAGCGAATTTTTGAAATGGGACAGTGCCTGGACTGCTTTTTAAACCAAATAAAATCGCAGTCAAAGAAGCGAACGTTCGAAAACTGAAACTAGCGTGATATTAAGGGGGCACATACCCATTCCGGCTTTAAAAAAATTATTTTTTTATTTTTTTAAATGAAAGACCAACCATTTCTAAAAATGTTGATACCAACCTCGTACTTAAAATCGAAGTAGAACCCCAGTTATAAATAAATTACGGAAATAGTAATTTCGAAAATCGCTGTTAAAAGGATGCTGAAACGCAATGTTTGCATTTAGTGTTTTAGTGTTTTCATGTTTAACACTTAAAACATAAAAAATATTAAATGAGAAAAGCGGCTGCTACGTGCGGATGCTAATTTAGGAATGGCAGCACGGTGACCTTCGAAACCGCACGGGAACATTTTCTTTCCTTTTCATCAAAGCCGATGATGTATTAATATTTACCTTGAAGAGGAAGGTAATGTAGGATATTTCGATTTGAGATTTATATTAAATGTCCTCATTTTTAATATACATTTCTAAATTGGCAAAACTGCAAGATGAAATTGTGAGCTAGAAAAGATTAGCTGTCAATAAAGAGCACCTGTATGTTAGCGAGAGCATCGCTGCGTATTTTCATATCTGGAATTCGACAGAAAAATCGATTGTTAATTTGACATTATTTTCGCAGGTGCGTAGTACATGTTTCTTGTTACTACAAGCACGCCATTCGGAATTTTTACCCTTTCGATTAGTTAAGCGATTCAGAGACAAGATAATTGCCTACTTGTTTTCGACAAGCCCACGCTGACAGCAAAATCTGCTCCACGTTAAATACACGTCAACTTATAGCAGATGCTAAAAGTGCTAATATCAAAGGTGGATAAATTTATTACTTTAATTCCTTGTCAGTTATGAAAATACGAAGCGATATATTAAAACAGTGCAATAAACAAATATATCGGTTAAATTTAACATAGACCTACATCAAGTTTAAATAATTAACTTGAGCTACGTGTTCAACCAAATATTCTGCAAGGTTAACAAATGGGGGACGGATATTTTATCCTGACGTAATTCACTGAAATACAGTAGAAACAAATTATGCAACTCAAGCCCCATTTAAAAACGCTGGTACACATAAAATACACTAAATTTGCCTAATATTATAATAATGATGAAATTATACATTTAGATAAAAAACATATCTCGAAGCAAAGTTTTTTCATGTATACGTCCGTATCATCAATTTAAAAATTCAGACCTAACAAGTGTTTCCAAACATGAAGTTGTTATCAAATCTAAATACTGGAATATTATTTTACTTTCTGATTTAATCACTAAACCAATCTTAAAATTTTGTATCTCCAACAATTTAAATCCGAAAACCTTCATTATTTTATTTCAAAATTTCTTCATAAGGTGTTAATTTATTGGAACTGACAGTATTGCATCATAAGAGAAAGAAATATTTTACTTTAAACTGGAATTTAAAATTTCATTGAAAGCAAAATTAAATTACCTTCGCGTCCCCCATTTGAAGATGCTTTTTATTCTTGTTTAGTTTGAGGATTCTCTTTATACTTATTTGCAATTTTTTATTTCGTCTACTGCTCCCTGCCGTGTTCTCATCCCTTTGTCATTCAAAGTTTCATATTTTACGTTGCCTCCACCTATTGTTCCTTTCCTCGCTCAAGAAATTCTTTTCCGATCTCAGTTATTACGATCATATATTTTTCCAAAACCCTTTGAGCTATTTTCAATTTCGTTTTTTTTAGCTAGACCCCGCTTTAATAAGAAAGATGATAGGGGACAAGTATTTTCCTTTATTTATCCTTTCATATTTTGCATATCACCCTTAAATTTATTTTCTTAAGCCCCAATTGAACTATTTTATTTATTCTTTTCGTGGAATAATAGGTCAATGAAGTCTTACATGATATGTTCAAATACTCTTAAACAATTTTAGGAAAAAAAAAGCAATGCCCAGTTGACACCCACGTTTTTTTAACTCATAATAGAGCTTTTTGGTATAGGGGGAAAAAGAGTTATCATTCCCGTCCTAGAATTAAACCAGGTTCCCTCTTTAGTGTAGAAAACGTAAGTGTCAACTTTATTAATTGTAATAAAAATCCCCCACAAAAACTAAACCAAAAATCCTCCTCGATGGCTTTGTGTGTTGACCATTATTTGGCAATTGTGTTATCCCTGAGAAGGGTAATAATATCTTACATCCTTATATACGGAGAAAGAAAGTTTTTCCTGTCCTGGTTGGTCTAGCAGTCAAGACACTCTGGGCTTAACGGACGGACATTGGCTCAACTTTAGGACGGGAACGATGTCTCTTTCTCCTATATCAAAAAAGCTCTAGTATGAGCTAAACAACGTGAGTGCCAACTTTATTAATTGTAACAAAAATCCCCCACAAAAAACTTACAAGAAACTTGGCCCGGTCGTTTTGCATGTTGACCATTATTTGGCAATTATGTTCGCCCTGAGAAGGGTAATAATATCGTACATTGAATATGTAATAGGCATCTTATCTAATAATAATATGTCACCATTGGTTGTACTTGGATGAAACAGAAAACAAACTAAATTATACGTCGACGCTATTCTCTCAAACATTAATCTATGCAAATAGTTCTACAAAGTGTTTACAAAACTTTTACAGATGTGGCAAATTCGATATCGACCAAACGAAGAGATCGTTAACTCCTCGGCATCGAAAATATCAGAATCACATTCCTTAAATAGAAGTCGAACGAATCACAGCAATTTATAATACATAATTCAAATCAGTTGTAATGTATTCAAAAAAAAAAAAATATATATATATAAGAAAAAATTTCTCCGCCCATTCTTGGCGAAAACAGGCTTTGGGATGGGCAGAGAGCCATGTTCTCAAGGGTCTCACATCACTCCTTAATGTGCCATGTCTAGAAACTTCCTGACCACGTGACACGTGCTTAGAGTTGTGGCTTTTTGTATTTCAATGTAGGTGTTTGGGTCAAAGTTGAGTATTTCCAAATTCGTCGCAAGCGTTTTTGGTACTATTCTCTTTGCTGAGATGACTAACGGAATGACGAAGATCTTTTCCATACCCCGTGTCTGAGGTCTTGGTACTTGGTGATTTTCGTTGTGTAAGTTGCCTGTATTGGTGTTGGGTATTGCTATGTCGATTAGTTATGTTGTCTTATCCTATTTATCGACGAGGATTATATCAGAATGGTTATGTGAAACTGTCTTGTCTTTTATGATTGCTCTATCCTAGTACAGCTCGTGTGTTTTGTTCTCAAGCACGGTCTCTGGCTCATATTTGTAGTATGGGCATTTTTCTATCAGAAAGCCAGCATTCGCTGCCAATTTCTGGTGGACTGATTTTACCATTTGTCG
>QLNU02015270.1:19047317-19075858 GCA_006491805.2 Dysdera silvatica
CTGTTATCATTTCTTACTTTCTACTATGGTTCTATATGACTCAAGGAAGGAAGGAAGGAAGGAGGGGATTCAAATAAAGGGAGTTTTAGCCCCTCCGAATATGCACAGTTTCTATTGGCTGAGATATCGCTGTTGTAATTAGCACTTTTTCAAGGTTTCTTGACAGGCAACTCTATTTACACAACTACCAATGTGTTTGCACTTTTAATGGTGCATAAGCGCAGATATTTTTCTGCGCCAGATTCCACAGTTTGGAAAGGAATCCGAACTCTTTAAAGGAACTATACTTCCCCACCCGGGACTAAAGTAAGCAATCAGTGGCGCATCGCGCCCTTCGATAACTAGTAAAGGAATGGCGCATCTGTGCGCTTCGTTAATCTTCTGGTAGAGGTGGACTGTATCTTCAAGTATCATTCCTTGTTGAATGATATTATTGCTAATTGGCTTATAGGTTCCTAGCGTACCTCTTGCAGGCAATAAGGGAGACTGTGTCATATGTAAAGAAAACAGTTATTGAATTCCAACGCATATTGACAACTTTGGAAAGAAGTGATATTATGTGCAGAGGCCAAAGCCGGTTGTGACTGAGTCAACACTTTATGAAGGCGCCAACAATCAGTAATTTTGTTTTTTTTAGTATGCCGTTGGCGTATAAAACAGGGTTAAAAGCATGCCAGAAGAATGTATTACAACTGCCAGGGCTCAAATTGGGCGGGAACCCAGCAGAGCTCGGCTCTTGTACTCGGTCATTTTTGGCGCTTATTTAAATATTAGCCGGAGCTCCCAAAAGGTCACGCATTGCCAAAAACAAGGCATAAAAAGTAATAAATTTGTGATTAAGGGCATGAACTTTGTTGTCTAGAAAAATGGACATAAACAATTAATATGATTTATCGATTCTTTTGCAGCCATTCGATTTTTTAATTGACTTATCATAATATTAGGGCTCCTGCACTTTTTTTTTTGTTAGAAATTGAGCCCTAACCACTGTACCATCGCAGGGTCTCTACACATTCGGGAACGTAAGAAACCCTTCTTTATGTGAAATATTGATTGTGAGCCAAAAAACATGTTGGAATAAGCTTCTCTTAAATTAAAAAAAGTCGACACTGATTCTTAAAAACCTAAAATAAATCTAGCTCTATATTCAGCTATTAAAACTAGGACTTCAGCTGAATTCATATGAAAAAGCGCTTTAAAAGAACATACATAATTTTTAGATATTGCGTACAAATTATATACTCACCTTTTCGTGTATAATTATGTCTATGTAATTTCCAAATGTCTTCTGGTCTTTTATATGAATAAAAAGTGTGACGTACGAGTCGTAAGACAGCAAGCTGAAAAACACAATATATATTGCATTCCAAAACTACCCACACGAATAACTCAACACTTGCAGAAATGTCAAACTGTCAACTTTTGTGATTTCTAATGTTTCTTCTCATTGTAAACATGGAAGGAAGAAACAAAATTTCCTCGTTTCAATAACGTTTTGTGTTGGCTTTATTCAAAAACAAGACCCTTTAGTGATATTCTAGGAAATATTTGAGACTTAAGCAAGTACAGTGGCAATTTTCAGATCCCATCACTGACTTTCTCTCTTCGGAAGGAAGTTTGCACAGACGAATTAAAACGTGAAGTTCTAAGTATAAAAAAGTTTACTTTGCCGCAGACTTTTGTAGTGGAAAATTGTTTTATAACAGCACATTTTTTGGGTATATATCAACGTGGGAATATTTGATTATGATTTCCCGCGAGTTTAGGAAATGCTATAACTATTCTCAATTTGTGCAAATAAATCACCATAATGGTGATAAGAAATAAAAATAAAACTCATAATTAAAAATGAACGGGCAAAAACGAAAACATATTTTCGGGAAAAAAATACCTCCCCTGTCCATATAATTCAACATTTATTATGTGTTAAATTACGATAAACCATTCATTAATTATCACTTATTAAAGGCAATTTAAAAACAGAGTCCATCCTTAGTGAGATTACATATGTATCTCAGAACAACAGGAAACGTGTACAGGAATCGCAATACGAGAAAGTATTCGATAGCACTTCATGTTTTAGGACTCAAAAACAGAAGAGATTATGCTACGTAAGCACCGGCCCTGCGGTGGCGCAGTGTGGTAACGCGTTCTCCTATTGCGCGGCTAATCCGGGTTCGACTCCCAGCAGTGCAAAAAGAACGCTTACTCAGAGATCTCATAAAAGATCGCACTGCTCACTGTAGTCCGGGGTTTGGTTCCCCAGGCCTTAAGAGGTTCGGATTCCTCGGAAAACAGTAGGTCCCGGCGCAGCATGACCATTGTAGTCTTTGAGCCGTAAAACCAAAAAGAAAGAAAACTACGTAAAAATCTGCAGTTTTCTGAGGAAAAACTTCTTTGCTATCAAGGATAAAAGAGGTTATGCTACGCAGGGACATGAAGTTTTTTGAGAAAATTTTTCTGCCGTCAAAAAGCATGATTTCACCATATGGCAACACAGATTAAGTTCAGAAAACGGAATTCCGGATTTCTTTGTCTCTGCTGTATTATTAGGTCACTCAATTTATGCACTATCTTTTATTGCCTTAATAACCTACGTGAGAACAAGATGGACGTCGCTCTATAGCCGAATTGGCTCGTTTGCGGACACGGGTATTTCGTCAAATATGACTTACGTGTCGTCTTTTACCTTCCGTTCACTTTTTCTCTGTTAATTATGAATCATCTTGTATACAGTATTGTTCAAATAAAGTGCATCAACCTAGGAAATTTTCTTTTTTGAATATTTCCTGGGAACACTGAGATTCATAATAACGAAGTCGCAAGCACAGTGTAAAAAATGCCTTGGTTTTACTAAGCGGAAATCAAACAACACAGCTTAATGCTAAATAAGTAAATATGAGACACTTTCTGTCAACCTACTGAAATGAACATAAATGTCTTAACAACGTATAGGCGCGAAATACTAGATTTGACGTTTCTTACATGCGTAAATTGTGGTAGAAAATACGGAAAAATAAGGAATTATCACCAGGCAAACTAATATTTATTTGGTCCACCTCTAGCCGCATCGCATGGAAAAGATCAGTTTTTGAGAATATTCAACGCTGATTTCGTGCTACTAAAAAAAAAATTATGACTTTTTTAAGTTTGTGAAGTGCATGTGCTTTCTTTTTATTGATAGCAGATGCTATATAATAAAAACAATTCCCTAAGAATTTTTGTCTGGGATGTTTCCCGGCCATGTAAGAATCGCAATGAGCTACTGAACTAACCATTTTCCAACCTATATCAATACGCATACATTCACATCATATCGTCTAGCAGAAATGTACAAGTAATATGTGACTACCTACTATTTTGCTCGATGACATGAAGCAGGGTCGTCCTGAAAAATACAGCCTCTTGGATGGCTGTGAGAGTTGGCAGCAAACTGGCAGTATGTCTTTATAACCTTCGACGTTTAAATATCCTTGAATAAAGCGTAGACGACCTATTACCTGATGCAATATACATACCCATATCATTTGGCTAACAGGGAAATTAATAGTAGAGGCAATATAGTCAGGTTGCATTCCTCTCTTTTTCTAGGACGAACAGTCTGTTTACCGTAACTGACATTAAAGTTTAATTTTTTTTATCGGAGAAAATAATCGACTTCCACTTGTCCAGGGTCCATTTGGCATGTTCTTTACACCAAACGAAATAGGCCTTCGCGGCTTAGGTGGGAGGAGAAGTTTTGTTTTTGGAAAACGGGCTACAAGTACGTTTTTGAACAGGTGTCATCGTACTATTACTGCACTAGCCACGACACCTGTGGTCTCTTCCCACTCTCTTTTTAGCTCAGATCAAAGCATCGTATGATTTTCAGTCATAAATGCTTCAAAACGTTACCCTACTTTAGCATAGATAATCATTTCTTCACGCTTCCGTTTTTGTTGTTGATTGGTCTCACATTCCGGAGTTGAGGAAGCAATCTACTGACTCTGGACTGACTACTTGGCAATTTATGTGCTCTACACCGAGGGGAATAATCTTTTTCATGTAATGCAACAACACTGGCCGTTTTGCATGGCGTCAATTGACAGTAACTGGCCATGACAACAGAGACCAATACAGAGACAATAAAGACAAGTTGAGCGATGTAGGTTTATAGGCAATACGAAGACGGATGATGCAATGTTACTTCGCATTGGGTTATGTTTCTTCATTATGCATGCACGTAGAACATTTCTGATGTAATCTGAATGAAGTATTGTTGAACATTTTTTTTTGCTTCAAAATAACAAAGTTTCAAATATGATACATTTTCATTGAGAACCCCTGTATATGCATACATGTGCAGATGATATATTTAGCAAAATTGTATTGACTGTTTTTAAAACTGATATTTGATCAAATTTAATAATATAGACTGAATAAAGTTTTATAAGAAAGACTAAAGATGGTAAAAATCCCATATGAGAACACTATGTACATTTGAATAATTTTTCTTAATAACAGCAGCGGTTCCAAGAGATTTTCACTTGCATAAATTTTGACAGATTATTCCTATGAACTGGACCGTCATCGTTAGCGAAATATTTATAACTATTACTTTAATACTTATTATTATTTAACATTTATAAACAAAGAAGCCAAAGAAATGATTGAAAACAATGTGATAAAAAGTGAAAAATAGGTGATTATATTTTCCCCTTAATTGACGAAATTGTTATGGAAAACAATACAGTCATTATTAATGAAAATAAATAAATTAATAATAATAATAATAATAATAATTTACTTCATATTTATAGCATTATCATTTCCTCTTCTTAAGAGAAATGTGTACCTCCTGGTGATTTCCATAAATTGAAATTCAAATATAGAATATGAGTGTTATCACATAATTATAGAAAATTGAGAAACAGAAAAGCAAAACTCTAACTATGTGATTTTGTTCCATTTTCTTGATTTTAAAAGGCTATTTCATACGTTATTGTTTAACCTATCGCTGGAAGTATACTTTTAAGAAATACAAAAATGAATCTTTTTATCCGAAAATCAAAGTTTAATATTGCTGAAACCAATCATACACGTTATTATATGTCGAACTGTTATTTTTCGATGTGAATTTTTATGACTAATAAGCCATATAAAATAAATATACAGTGCGTTTGGTATTTTAGTGGACACTTGATAACAGTGCACTATCGTGAGAAATAATGCCAAATTTGAAAATGAAAATAAAGATACTACAATAAAACAGTATTCTGCAAAGTGGAAGATTAATAATCTTTATTAAATCATTCATAAATGTAACAAAATCAAGATGAGGCTTTCAATCTTGTTTGAAAATTTAATGGACACTTACTGAAATTGGAGTGTTTTATGTACATTAATACGCGAGATATCCTCCGTTTTTGCGTATAACTTTAAAGACACGTGAATCCATTGATTCTATCAATGTTTGTAAATACTTAGGATCGATTTGATACCAAGTTTCCACAATAGCGTCCTTTAAGGCATTAACCGACGTGAATTGCTTCCCATTTGCATATATTTGACGAACAATATAATCCCATACGTTTTCGATAGGATTTAAATCAGGACTACGTGTCGACCAAATCATACTTTTAAACTTTTTTGAATTTATCCATCTTTTGGTGGAGATAGATGCATGGCACGGTGCGTTGTCCTGTTGCAAAATCCAGTTTTCCCCACATATTTCTGAGGCATATGGGAGGGCATATTCTTTTAAAAATTCTTGATAGCAGGTGGAATTCATACGACTGCCGATGAAAGCTCCAGGCGTAGTACCGTTGTAGCCAAAGACACTACAAATGGTCATCAACCCTCCTCCTTGAACTCTACGAGAAAAGTATTGCGGCGCTTTCCGCAAATCGTGCCAATAATGTTGAAAAGCATCCGGACCATCTAAGTTGAATTTCTTTTCGTCCGTGAAAAGTACCTGCAACCATTTATCGTTCCACTCCATGTGTCGTCGAGCCTAGTTTAAGTGTTCCTGTTTGTGAACTTGGGTGAGAGATGGTTTGCCCCCTTTCTTTTTCGAAAAGATAAATTTTTGGAATTAGAGAGCACATTCCATACTATCCAACGTTTAACTAGGAGCTAACTAAGGTCGTTTTGGATTTTTGCAGCCAACTTTCCTGTGTTACTGGCCTCTCTATTAATGTTCCGCTTATCTCTTTTACTCAGTTTTAGCTTCGCTCCCCGTTTTTCGAGTGGATCCTTTTGGGGTTTCTTTTTGAAAAGGCCCCTATAGTACTCCTTGGACGCTGAATAAGCTGACAAATTTTGAAAATGGATTTTCCATTTCATTTAAAAGCCACAATTTCCTCTTTCTCGAAATCCGTAAGTATTTTCCTTTCTGACATGACTACAAACGCTGCTTTCGCAGACTCAAACCTGTTCACACGGGTATTTATACGAACCTACGCATCGAAAGAATACAATATGCAAATTTTTTAGCGCCTGCACTGCCATCTGTTAGTCAGGAATGATAGTGTCCCTTAAATTAACAAACAACATTTGTTACATAAATTTGCATTTTCCCCATTTATGTGACGATATATTGATATAAAATTTATTTTTCTACAAGACATTATGGTGTCTCGGCATTCTTCAAAAGCCAATTCGCAATTTTTGTATCCCTTTTTGTCATTTACGTAAAAATATCAGGTGTCCACTAAAATACCAAACGCATTGTACTAATAGAATCATTCTTTGTTGTACCAAGGGCAAACTGAATCATAGCTATTGAATTAAATTTCCATCTCTTATGTTGTTATAGGATTTCAAGCATATAGGATGGTTAGTAAAGTCCTTATACACGCAGATAACTGTCGAACGGAGAGAGCTATATGTATGAACGTGATGTGTAGGTATAGTAAAGTGACTATGCGCTACAAGATGAGACTGCGTGCAGCGCCCCTAGCGGAAAAATTCAGAATTTAAAGCTGCTATCTCGAAAACTATTCAAGATAAGGGAAAAAAGTCAATTACAAAGTTGTTAAGCACCACTAGTTAGTATGAAACGATTTTTTTCACCACCTTGATATTGCAAAATTCGTCATTTAAGAGGTTTTAAAGGTATCCGTCCAGCAACGCCATTGTTGGTCAAAATTCCAAAATTATTATCAGAATACGATATAATACGATTTTATTATTGTAGCGTACACATTTGCATATCATGCGCTTTGTAGATTTTTGTACGCGTAATGAAAGTGTGTCGCCTCTGCCTGAAGCTTCCCGCTCTATGTAACTGCCGCGGCTATCACGTAGGGTCTCCCTATGCACCCTTAAACTTCCTGATAGAACTGTAAAGGTGGAATCGTTCTGTACTAACTGGATGGTTGCAAAAGCTTTATAATTGACTTTTCCGTATCTTGAATGGTTGTCAAATAGCAACTCTAGACAGGCCACTTAGAAACTATACGGCACAGTCTCTAATCTATATCACGTTC
Organism: Dysdera silvatica; assembly: GCA_006491805.2. NCBI lineage: Eukaryota > Metazoa > Arthropoda > Arachnida > Araneae > Dysderidae > Dysdera > Dysdera silvatica. Next base: position 19,054,787 of record QLNU02015270.1, read on the forward strand.
ATAGCTATATTCGACAGTTATCTGCGTCTTAACCACCCTATATTAATTATATACATGTATATTGCATTAATTATATATATTAATGTATATTATAGATATAAAGTTAACAACCATTAGTAGAATATTGCAATGTGTGTAGCCATGTTGAAATATAAAAGCGTTGGAAACAGTATGACATTCCTTATAAAAATAATTGCAACTAAAAATAGTCCCGCAACTCCCAGGAATCTTTCTTGCGACCCCCCAGGTTAGTAACCACTGGTCTAGAGCGTATTTAGCAGGTAACTGGTATGGTGGGGACATGCTGACCCCACAATACTACGCTTAGCTATGCAACAAGAAAAATGCACCATACTAGTTAAGGGTTAAAAATAAACAAATACCTGGTAATCAATACACATTTACGTGACAACATTTTATTCATAGAATTTTTTGTTAAGGTTACGCAGAAGATTCATAATTTTGTTTAGATGTTACCGTTCGTTCTTTCATTGGATTTAGAACAGCTTCAATAGGAAACGAGTTGTTTTAGTTGTATGAATGCTGCTATTAAAGATGGGTACGTTGCTTTTTCCGGACATCCATCACAAATCGTTTATTTTAAAGCTCCCACCACTTCATCACAGAAATAAAATTTACGCGAAAACTTATATTATATGCAGTTTGCATTATCCCGTTAGTCAGGGGCGGACTGGGTCCTCTCAACGTGCAAATACCTTGGATGTTCAGAGGGTGAGAGTCCATTGGTCCACAGGCTACCAAAAACATTCTCAACTATCACCCATGAGGGCGCACCGTCCACCCCATGAGGCCGACCGGCTGAGTCCGCCCCTACCGTTAGTTGAATTTTAAATCACAGAGTTTAAGAATCATCCTATTATATATAATTATTACACCGCATGTGTATATAAATCATTGGAGACAATAAAAAATTGTATCTTTTAATAGCCATAGCATTTATGAAAGTTGTAAAATTCAGTGTCACCGAAGAGCGAATTATTTATTTTCGGTAATCGTCACTTTCGGTTCTCACAATATTCAATAAAACCTTCAAGAAATTGTTATATAAGAGACTTTTGGGTTTTTTGACAAGTATTCTATAATTTGTGAAAACCAATACGGTTTTTCTAAAAACCAATCAACAGAACTTGCTCTCACGGTGTTGAATCACGTTTATTAATCTATAGATAATAAAGAATCAACAATTGGGGTGCTTTTTGATCTATCCAAGGCGTTTGATACCATAAATCGCAAAATGTTACTGTACAAACTTCAATTATCCGGCATCCGCGGTGTTGCAAATAATTAGTCTGAGAGTGATTTAAAAAATCGACGGCAGTTTGTGAACATTGAAGTTAGCAGCACCGCACTGAAGACTGTATTCTGAGGGGACCCTCCGGGCTCAATCCTTGGCACTTTGCTGTTTAATCTTTACATACATGACATATTCTTTTCATCTACTCGCTTAAAATTAGTTTGTTACGCTGCGGTACTAGCGCATTTTTCTCGCGTAAGAATGTTAACGTTCTACCTCCTATAATTAATGAAGAGTTCCGTTATCGTTTTAGATTCTTTATTATAAACTATCTCACACTAAACGCAAAGAAAACTAAATGTTTTCTTTTTACACTTAAGAAAAATATTAATACTGATCTGATAAATATTAATATTGATAATATTATACCTCTTTCTACGGAAACCAATTTTCGAGGTATTATACTACAATCTACTCTTAAATGGGACTTTTACATTCAGACATTATGTTCTAAGTTAAGCAGACATTGGTGTAATAAAAAGTATTAGCTTTTTTCTCCCAACGAATGTTCTTATTAACTTATATTCTTCCTTCTTTTCTCATATCTATTACTGTCTTCTCGCTTGGGGCAAAACTACTGCATATAACCTTCATCGCTTACTTTTACTAAAAAAAAAAAATGTTAGATTGCTTAATAATTGCAACAACTCTTCTTCCACTGATACTTTTCGACAGTTCAGAATACTAGCAATCGATAAACTTCCAGATTTTAAAATTGCTTTATTTATGCATAACTTCGTTAGCAATAATACTAACATAGACATTACGCTGCCGCATCGGCCGGGACACAGATATGAATCTCGTAGTGAACTTTATTATCGACCCATTTGGGCAAGAATAAATATCGGTTTGGCCTGCTCGGGCTCACAGTGTCCTGTTGCTACTTAAAAAGATTTGTTTATATTTGATTAATTTATAATTATTATTATGTTTTATTTTGGTTAAGATAATAGAAATTTATTTTGGAAGTTAATCATTGTTATGTTAATATCATAATAGTGGCTGGGTATATATTTATTTTTTGTAAATTATCCTTTGTTTATTTATAACGTGTGATGCTATGTGTGTTGATGTAGGGGGGATGATGCAGATAAACAACGTTTAATGTTCGATTTGGGAAAACCTCGGAACCTCGGGCTTCATCAGATGAAAAAACCTTTTCCCAATGCTGTCCGGGCAGAATGTATATAATATGTGTGATTTTTTTTCCTTGAATTTTCTTTACATTGTGTATATGTTATTTCATATAATTTCATTTTATATATTTTCTATGTATTTTTCATTTTGTATGTTTTCATTTGTATAATTCACTTTATATGCATTCGGCCTAAAATAAAGTTTACCTAAAAAAAAGGTTCGTCCAATGTTAATTTTAATCACGCATCCTGTCCCCATTCGACACGTGCGAATATATGATTTCTTTTTCTCCCGCAATTTCTAAATATTTTTCTTTAAAGTGGAAATAACGTGCCTGAGTGTGCCCGAATTTATATATGTTTTACCATAGGCTTATTCTCGAACAATTATAAACTACCAACTCCTAATTTCCGATATACATCAAGCAACAAAACTCAAAAAGTTAATTCCAGTGTTTCCACCGCCGTCCTCCTTTTCATAGCAGGCATTTCTGTACAGATTGCCAGGTTCCTACATCGTGTAAATATAAAAACTTTTTACAAACCTCAACACATACTCTTCGAAACTTTCTGTCCGGAGCCAAAGATCTTATCCTATTTATTTAAATTTGCAGTGCTGTTTACAAAATCCCTTGCAATAATTACAACAAAGCGTACATTGGTCAAACCTGCAGACTTTTGGAACAACGTAAAAAACAACACACGAACTAAACTTTAATATTATTAAGGTAACAGTTTTTTCATATTAGCCGATGATGTGGCAACAGTAGATGTTAAATTACTCGTAAGATCATCGGCTAATGTGAAAAAACTGTTGCTTTAATAATATTAAAATCTAGTTCGTCATGTCGGACATTCTTGCTTCTTTAACTTGTCGCTTTGGCAACGGTAGTCACAGTACTGCCACACCAATAGCGAACTTGTCCATGCAAAGTTATATATATATACTCGTAAGGGAGAGAGTGGTTGCGCCTGTAGCTTAGTAGGTAGAGCACCTGACCGGCAATCAGGAGGTCGTGGGTTCGGGTCCCACCAGGCGCCGGAAAATCATTCTTTTCTTTACGAGTAATTTAATATATATATTTTACATTGCACACATTTTGGATGATGTATCACTAAAATTAATTTTTTTAAAAAAGATCATTTTGGTTGTGAAAAAATTTCAGAGAAACCGAATTTTTTATTTTAACACAGCGGCTACAATTTTGCTGCATTAGTAAGGTACAATATTATTTCAATATAATGTGCTACTGCATATTCAGTAGCTAAATCCCATTATATATTTAATAAAAACATCATTTATTTGCCATATTTGTTTTCCAATGCTTTAATGAGTGAATATCTTCTGCAGTGGCAAGTGCTGGTCGTTTTGCCAGCAGCATTAGTAGACCATACGCAACTACATCCATTAAGTCCCCAGTTACAGCACCATTCGCCACCGTTTTCATCACACTTCCTACCAAGCGGGATGCATTCCCTGAAAAAAAAATGAATAAGCACAAATTAATTTAAGAAATAACGATTTGTTTTCAGATGTTTCGGACAGTGTGCTTTCAAATTCAGGGGTTGAATTTGATATCATAATAACAATTTTTATTTTGACATTGGAGTACGGTAATACAAGATATCAGATGATTATTATTTTAAAAGTCACCCAAACTTGCTAAAAATTCTCTATAATATAGTGACGATAAAAATATTATCATCAACAATAGGGACTATGATCAGACTATGAGATAAATATCTTCAGTTATAGTTTAATCGAGCTTGTTCCCAATGGATACGAGAAATTTTTGTTTATGAATTTTATAGCGTGAGGGTAGAAATGGTAATGATGCGCCGGATAATACAGTTTTCCGGCGAATTGAATTTTTCTGGACTAAGGAACCAATCCCCGAAGTACAATAAGCAAGTAGTCGGTAAAAGTTCTTTTTCCGACACCACTTGGAGCCGAACTTGGAATAACGGAGAGCTAGATATACCCATTAGACGTGCTACCGCAGGACCGATCTGCTATGTAAAAATATAAAGCCTTCCTATCATAATTTCTAATTCTTAAAACTTATAAATAAAACTAGAAATTTTTAGTTAAGTTAATGACATCTTTTTTATAAACATACCTTTATAATCACAAAATGTTCAAAATAATGTTTTTGCATGGTTGAAAATCTACGAATTACTAAAATAACGACTGTATTTGATCGTTCTTATGTATAAGTGGGGGTTTTCTTGGTAAATAAAAATTTACAAATGAATTATAAATTAAAGATAGACAATTCATAAATGTTAAGATACAGTCGAACTCCTACAAGTCGAACCTCCACAGGAGCGGCGAAAAACTTCGAATTATAGAAAATTCGTGTTTTAGAATAATTTATTACTACATATGAATTCAATAATACGTTTTAAAAATCATACAAATACTGTAGTAGCTAAAAACTGTGATTAAAAGGAAGTTTAACAAGTAAGTGTATCCCCAGAAATTATACCTTATTATAAAATCTAATTTTTCCTTGTCATTTTTATGCAAAATTATCATTTAGAACGGAAGCCAATATTATGCCACCAGAGTTTAATTGAATTAATGCGTCTGTAATGTCGGATCTATAATTTTTGATTTGTTCTACATAGTATTGCATTGTTTTATTTTTCATTAACACTTTAGCAAATGAAATTAATATTTTAGTTTCGATGAAATAGTTAATTTAGTATTATAATCAGGCACGTGAATATACGCGAATGAATTATCGTAAGATTTAAATTATAAATTTAAATTAAAATGATTCTTCGTTCATGATGTTTTATATCCTTCAGTAGTAAATTTATAGAAAATAAATGAAATAACAAATAAATCGAACACTACGCAGAGAATCAAACAACAATATTAATCAACGTTTGAGCTCTGGTATCACTACACCAATAAACGTTGATTAATATTGTCATTTTAAATAAAGAACGTTGTAGTTTCTTCATTAAACGATGAAATAAAATGGTAAAATATACTTCCTATGTAAGCGACTTCATACTTTGAAACAGTAATATCATTTTGGAATGTTAAGAATAGCAAACTGACATTTTTAAGGTAAAAATGCGAGATATTAAAATATAATCCTCCTTTTTGTGTTTCGGATTTCTTACCGTGGTTAAGATGCGTGAATTTCTAAGAATAGAACCGCCATCCGGATTCATTTCATCAATATATGCGAAATACGGATTACGTGCACTGTAAATAATTTCAGTGGGAAATTCTTTACATATCAAACCGTTAGACTAGACTTTACGATATAATGCATATTTTATGCTAAAACTCTTTTTACTGAAATGTTTGTATTAAATCGATTCTGCACTAAATTTGGTCTTACTTTTATTTTGTAATTTGATCCCGTTCATATCCAAATTTTAAATACCTTCTTCCTCTCTAATCTAGAGTTGCTGAACTTAAAAATCAGCCGCGTTTTATTCATTTCTCGTCAGTCACAAATATACACATGAACTTGAAGTACTAATTCTATAAAATACACCTAAATTGATGTGCATACATAAGAAAATGCATTTTCCATTGAATAAATCAATTTTGTTACCTTACTCCAGCCCCAATGCCGAGCAAGTCCTTGAAGTCTTCTTTAGTCCCTAAAAAAGAATAAAACTTTATTTTCTCTAATTCAATACTTTCAATTTTGAAATTCATAAGGGAAAAAATGAAGAAAATTGAACTAAATTATTAAAATGACTAATTTTACTTTTCTAGCACGCTGTTTATTACCCATACCTATACATGTACAGGATTCGACAAACCTTGGGGTACCATAATTCTCCGCCTCGAATAGAAAACGTTAGAGCTTAACAGGGAAATATTTCCTAATTTTCTCATCTGCAAAAGTCTATTCACCAGTGGCAAGAGAATTATAATACTTGTCGAGTCCTATATATATATATATATATAAAAGTTTTCCTCGCCCATTCTTGGCGGAAACAGGCTTTGGGACGGGCAGAGCGCCATGTTCCCAAGCCTCTTTTTACATCACTTCTTAATGTGCCATGTCTAGAAACTTCCTGACAATGTGACACGTGTTTAGGATTGTGGCTTTTTGTATTTCAATGTAGGTGTTTGGGTCAATGTTGAGTATCTCCAAATTCGTCGCAAGCGTTTTTGGTACTATCCCTGTTGCTGAGATGACTAACGGGATGATGAGGATCTTTTCCATACCCCATATATCTCGTACTTCATGTCTGAGATCTTGGTACTTGGTGATTTTCGTTGTGTAGGTTGTCTGTATGTTATTGGTGTTGGGTACTGCTATGTCGATTAAGTACGTGGTCTTATTCGATTTATCGACGAGGGTTATGTCAGGACGGTTATGTGGGACTGTCTTGTCTGTTATGATTGCTCTATCCCAGTAAAGCTTGTGTGTTTCGTTCTCATGCACGGTCTCTGGCTCATATTTGTAGTACGGGCATTTTTCTGTCAGAAAGCCAGCATTCGCTGCCAATTTCTGGTGGACTATTTTCGCTACTTGATCGTGTCTATGTTTGTAGTCTGACTGCGCAAGGATCTTGCATCCTGCCATCACGTGTTGGATTGTCTCCGATGCCGCATGACAGTGTCTGCATTTGTCGCTTTCTATGTCTTTTCTCTGGATGAATTTCTGATTGTTCCTTGTTGCGATCACTTGGTCTTGGATGGCTAGCATGAATCCTTCTGTCTCTGGCTGGAGAGTGCCTTTGGCCAGCCAAGAATTTGATGCCTTTTTGTCAACGTGTGGTTGTTGCAGGTCATTGTAGTGCCTGCCATGTAATGGTTTTCCGGCCCAAGTTCTCAGTTTCTGTTCGTTGGCTGTTTCCAGGACACGCTCTTCGGTACTACACAGGTTTAGTGGCGTGTAATTTGCATCTGCTTGTATTATGGCTTGGATGAGTGGCGATCGGGGACTCTTCAACTGGAAGTATTGCCTCATGCTCTGGATCTGCTTGTCATGTAAGTCTTTGAGGTCCGCTTGTCCGCGTCCTCCTTCTTCCCGGGGTAGTGTTTGCCGTTCAATTGCCGTTGCAGGGTGTAGTTGTCCGGCTCTTCTCTGGATGGTTCTCATTTTCCGCTGGAGTTGTTCTAGTTCAGTGTTGGACCATTTGATGATCCCGAAGGAGTAGGTGAGCACTGGTACCGCATATGCGTTAATTGCTTGCGTGGTGTTCTTCCCGCTCAGTTTCGTCTTCACAATGCTTCTAAGTCTTTCTTGGAATGCTTGCGTGAGCTGGACTTTGACTTTCTTGTGCTCCTGCTGCCGTTTTTGCATTATCCCTAGGTATTTGTAGGTTTCGCCCTCGTCCAAGGTCTTCAGTAGTCTCCCGTCTTCGAGTTCGATGCCTGGTAAATCTTCTTTGCTATTCTTCTGTATTTTGCACATATATATATATTCAATATGTTCTCCAGTTTCTTTTAAGATATCTAATGTAATGCCATCATCCCCAGGGGCTCTTCCTTTCTTCATATTTATTGAAAATACTACTTCCCTTTTAAGATTTTAGGAGCTGGTCCATCGACTATTTCAGTGTCTTCGGTTAATTCACTATTTCCTTCATACAGTTTTCTGTAGCATTCTTCAACTTTTCTAAGTATTTCTTAACTATTTCTTGTTAAAGTGCCATCCTCGCCTTTTGGTGCAATGATGTGTTTCTTCCCAATAGACAAACTCCCTTTAACAACCCTAAGGCTCTTGTTGCTTTCAATGGCCTTCCTTACTAACTCACAATTGAATTTTCTTATATCTTCTTTCATGTTTTTGCGCAAAGTTTTGCAAAGTTCTACATACTCGATCCTGCAACCGGTATTTTGATTGTCAACCTTCATATCTCTTCGTCTTTTCTTGACCTGTTTCATCTTCTCAGATAATTTGCTATTCTGCTTTTTACATGCTACATCACCAATTTCCCCAACAGTTTCAATTATTGTCTTAACAACATTTTCATTTTCTTCTCAGATATCAACTTCTTCAATAAATCCTGCCAGTTCAGAAAAGCGATTTTTAATTCCAAACTGAATGCCTCGCTATTTTCTTTTAATTTCTTTAAATCTATCCTCTTACATACTTGTTTCCTAATGAGCTTCTGCCTTTCTAGTTTAGTATTTAAGTGCATTTTACATCTCACCATTCGATGATCACTTCCAGTATTAAATCTGTTCAGTACGCTGCAATCTTCAATAATTGATTTCTTGTTTGCCAGTATATAGTCAATTTCGCTGGTTCCTCCATTGGGGTGTTTCCATGTCCATTTTCTTTGTAGTTTCTTCTTAAAAAATGAATTCATGATGCTAAGATTTTCAGCTTCGGCAAATTCTATGAGTTGATCGCCACGTTCATTCCTTTCCCCGTATCCGTATTTACCAACCGATGTCTCTCCTTGTTCCTGTTGTCCAATTCTTGCATTAAAATCTCCCATGATGAGCTTGATGTGTTGTTTCCCCTTGGTATGTAGCTGTTTGATTTCTTCATAGAATTCCTCAACCTCCTCGTCGGTATGGCTTGATGTTGGTGCATATGCCTGTACTATCTGAAGTTGGTATCGCTGGGTTAGTTGAACAACGAGCCTCGCTGCTCGATCTGACGTGCTTTCGACTTCAAGAAGGTAGTCTTTAATTCTTTTGTTGATTAAGAAGCCAACACCACTTGTTCTTCCAGTTTCCGTTCCTCTATAATAAAACAAATGTCCACTTTTAAGTTCCACCAACTCTTCACCTTTTCTTCTAACTTCACTGAGTCCTACAATGTCCCATTTGATCTTGTCAAGTTCTTCTTCCAATTCTTGAAGTTTTGCTTCAGAAGCAAGGGATCGTCAGTACATGATATGCATATATGAAATTTTTATATTATGTAATAGAGATTTAATTTTTATGTTTTATAATTTTACAATATGTTTTATAATATTTGATTATAATATAAATAATTTATATAATTATTTATTTATTAAATTTAATATTTCTTCTTCCTAAATTTTACTTGTTGATCGTAAACGACAAATTTTAATCTTTATAGAACCACATAAAAAAAAATCAGCCTACTCCCCAAAATAAAATCCTGACTACAGTCCTGTATAAAGGCATCAGTTGGGAATGGTAGCTTTTGTGACTGAATGCTTCTAGACCAAGTTGCATTTCTGTACATTATACGTTACATACGTATGTAAGAGATTTTACCCCCCCCTCTCAAAAAATAAATACAGCCAAGTATTCCCCCCCAATCCTGGATACACTACTGGTCATCAAAAATTTTGCTTTGCCATTTTTACTTTAATAGAAATGCAAATCAGTAATAATACTGAAAAGGCAGATAATTGTAGAGTCAATATTAGTGTATTTGAAAAGTGGGAAATTATTATCACAGTTAACAACACAAAAACTGCATAATGCAGGAAAGGCACAGAGATAATAATTTCCCACCCTAAAAAAGTATGAAAAAGAAGAAATAAAAAAAACTTTTGATTCATGTTTAAGGGTGATAATGGAGGGTATTTGGCAATTTTTTTTTAAATAATTATGCCCCGGTCTTTTGCCCTATCAAAGATTAAATTTAAAATTGAGCAATATATATATATATAGAGAGAGAGAGAGAGAGAGAGACCAATCATATCAATTATTCCAATTCTTAGTGATAATAAAATTTCAAATACCTCTTTTGGAGTTAAAAGCATCGGTGACTTCTGCATACGCAGCAATCAAAATCGCACACACGGCTAAAATTTTCATGGCTTTTATTCAATTGTTGAAAGGTTTGCTAAATGAACAAGATAAAGCAACTTGTAGTGGCATTCAGTGAAAATTGTATTCATTATTTAAATTACAAACTTTTACATAATAAAGAATTTTGTTGAACTATATTCAATTACACTTGAGTCCCAATCTTTCAGCACACCCGCAGATAGAGTAACATAACTCGAAACTAAGCAGGTTTGTGCGTTTTATAACGCAAGGGCCAGAAAGTGTCATTTTGCGTAGGAATTTAAAATTTTCCCAGGAATACGAAACTCCCAAGTCCTAGGGAATCAATCGCCCGATTATAGCGTGAAGTTAGACGGTAAGCGTTCGTTATCTTTGTTGGTGCTGTTATGAGTCGAACCTTCGATCGAGCTTTAGGCCTGTTATCATTTCTTACTTTCTACTATGGTTCTATATGACTCAAGGAAGGAAGGAAGGAAGGAGGGGATTCAAATAAAGGGAGTTTTAGCCCCTCCGAATATGCACAGTTTCTATTGGCTGAGATATCGCTGTTGTAATTAGCACTTTTTCAAGGTTTCTTGACAGGCAACTCTATTTACACAACTACCAATGTGTTTGCACTTTTAATGGTGCATAAGCGCAGATATTTTTCTGCGCCAGATTCCACAGTTTGGAAAGGAATCCGAACTCTTTAAAGGAACTATACTTCCCCACCCGGGACTAAAGTAAGCAATCAGTGGCGCATCGCGCCCTTCGATAACTAGTAAAGGAATGGCGCATCTGTGCGCTTCGTTAATCTTCTGGTAGAGGTGGACTGTATCTTCAAGTATCATTCCTTGTTGAATGATATTATTGCTAATTGGCTTATAGGTTCCTAGCGTACCTCTTGCAGGCAATAAGGGAGACTGTGTCATATGTAAAGAAAACAGTTATTGAATTCCAACGCATATTGACAACTTTGGAAAGAAGTGATATTATGTGCAGAGGCCAAAGCCGGTTGTGACTGAGTCAACACTTTATGAAGGCGCCAACAATCAGTAATTTTGTTTTTTTTAGTATGCCGTTGGCGTATAAAACAGGGTTAAAAGCATGCCAGAAGAATGTATTACAACTGCCAGGGCTCAAATTGGGCGGGAACCCAGCAGAGCTCGGCTCTTGTACTCGGTCATTTTTGGCGATTATTTAAATATTAGCCGGAGCTCCCAAAAGGTCACGCATTGCCAAAAACAAGGCATAAAAAGTAATAAATTTGTGATTAAGGTCATGAATTTTGTTGTCCATAAAAATGGACATAAACAACTGATATGATTTATCGATTCTTTTGCAGCCATTAGATTTTTTAACAATTTATCATAATATTAGGGCACCTGCACCTTTTTGTTAGAAATTGAGCCCTAACCACTGTACCATCGCAGGGTCTCTACACATTCGGGAACGTAAGAAACCCTTCTTTATGTGAAATATTGATTGTGAGCCAAAAAACATGTTGGAATAAGCTTCTCTTAAATTAAAAAAAGTCGACACTGATTCTTAAAAACCTAAAATAAATCTAGCTCTATATTCAGCTATTAAAACTAGGACTTCAGCTGAATTCATATGAAAAAGCGCTTTAAAAGAACATACATAATTTTTAGATATTGCGTACAAATTATATACTCACCTTTTCGTGTATAATTATGTCTATGTAATTTCCAAATGTCTTCTGGTCTTTTATATGAATAAAAAGTGTGACGTACGAGTCGTAAGACAGCAAGCTGAAAAACACAATATATATTGCATTCCAAAACTACCCACACGAATAACTCAACACTTGCAGAAATGTCAAACTGTCAACTTTTGTGATTTCTAATGTTTCTTCTCATTGTAAACATGGAAGGAAGAAACAAAATTTCCTCGTTTCAATAACGTTTTGTGTTGGCTTTATTCAAAAACAAGACCCTTTAGTGATATTCTAGGAAATATTTGAGACTTAAGCAAGTACAGTGGCAATTTTCAGATCCCATCACTGACTTTCTCTCTTCGGAAGGAAGTTTGCACAGACGAATTAAAACGTGAAGTTCTAAGTATAAAAAAGTTTACTTTGCCGCAGACTTTTGTAGTGGAAAATTGTTTTATAACAGCACATTTTTTGGGTATATATCAACGTGGGAATATTTGATTATGATTTCCCGCGAGTTTAGGAAATGCTATAACTATTCTCAATTTGTGCAAATAAATCACCATAATGGTGATAAGAAATAAAAATAAAACTCATAATTAAAAATGAACGGGCAAAAACGAAAACATATTTTCGGGAAAAAAATACCTCCCCTGTCCATATAATTCAACATTTATTATGTGTTAAATTACGATAAACCATTCATTAATTATCACTTATTAAAGGCAATTTAAAAACAGAGTCCATCCTTAGTGAGATTACATATGTATCTCAGAACAACAGGAAACGTGTACAGGAATCGCAATACGAGAAAGTATTCGATAGCACTTCATGTTTTAGGACTCAAAAACAGAAGAGATTATGCTACGTAAGCACCGGCCCTGCGGTGGCGCAGTGTGGTAACGCGTTCTCCTAGTGCGCCGCTAATCCGGGTTCGACTCCCAGCAGTGCAAAAAGAACGCTTACTCAGAGATCTCATAAAGATCGCACTGCTCACTGTAGTCCGGGGTTTGGTTCCCTAGGCCTTAAGAGGTTCGGATTCCTCGGAAAACAGTAGGTCCCGGCGCAGCATGACCACTGTAGTCTTTGAGCCGTAAAACCAAAAAGAAAGAAAACTACGTAAAAATCTGCAGTTTTCTGAGGAAAAACTTCTTTGCTATCAAGGATAAAAGAGGTTATGCTACGCAGGGACATGAAGTTTTTTGAGAAAATTTTTCTGCCGTCAAAAAGCATGATTTCACCATATGGCAACACAGATTAAGTTCAGAAAACGGAATTCCGGATTTCTTTGTCTCTGCTGTATTATTAGGTCACTCAATTTATGCACTATCTTTTATTGCCTTAATAACCTACGTGAGAACAAGATGGACGTCGCTCTATAGCCGAATTGGCTCGTTTGCGGACACGGGTATTTCGTCAAATATGACTTACGTGTCGTCTTTTACCTTCCGTTCACTTTTTCTCTGTTAATTATGAATCATCTTGTATACAGTATTGTTCAAATAAAGTGCATCAACCTAGGAAATTTTCTTTTTTGAATATTTCCTGGGAACACTGAGATTCATAATAACGAAGTCGCAAGCACAGTGTAAAAAATGCCTTGGTTTTACTAAGCGGAAATCAAACAACACAGCTTAATGCTAAATAAGTAAATATGAGACACTTTCTGTCAACCTACTGAAATGAACATAAATGTCTTAACAACGTATAGGCGCGAAATACTAGATTTGACGTTTCTTACATGCGTAAATTGTGGTAGAAAATACGGAAAAATAAGGAATTATCACCAGGCAAACTAATATTTATTTGGTCCACCTCTAGCCCATATAACATCAACGCATGGAAAAGATCAGTTTTTGAGAATATTCAACGCTGATTTCGTGCTACTAAAAAAAAATTATGACTTTTTTAAGTTTGTGAAGTGCATGTGCTTTCTTTTTATTGATAGCAGATGCTACATAATAAAAACAATTCCCTAAGAATTTTTATCTGGGATGTTTCCCGGCCATGTAAGAATCGCAATGAGCTACTGAACTAACCATTTTCCAACCTATATCAATACGCATACATTCACATCATATCGTCTAGCAGAAATGTACAAGTAATATGTGACTACCTACTATTTTGCTCGATGACATGAAGCAGGGTCGTCCTGAAAAATACAGCCTCTTGGATGGCTGTGAGAGTTGGCAGCAAACTGGCAGTATGTCTTTATAACCTTCGACGTTTAAATATCCTTGAATAAAGCGTAGACGACCTATTACCTGATGCAATATACATACCCATATCATTTGGCTAACAGGGAAATTAATAGTAGAGGCAATATAGTCAGGTTGCATTCCTCTCTTTTTCTAGGACGAACAGTCTGTTTACCGTAACTGACATTAAAGTTTAATTTTTTTTATCGGAGAAAATAACCGACTTCCACTTGTCGAGGGTCCATTTGGCATGTTCTTTACACCAAACGAAATAGGCCTTCGCGGCTTAGGTGTGAGGAGAAGTTTTGTTTTTGGAAAACGGGCTACAAGTACGTTTTTGAACAGGTGTCATGGTACTATTACTGCACTAGCCACGACACCTGTGGTCTCTTCCCACTCTCTTTTTAGCTCAGATCAAAGCATCGTATGATTTTCAGTCATAAATGCTTCAAAACGTTACCCTACTTTAGCATAGATAATCATTTCTTCACGCTTCCGTTTTTGTTGTTGATTGGTCTCACATTCCGGAGTTGAGGAAGCAATCTACTGACTCTGGACTGACTACTTGGCAATTTATGTGCTCTACACCGAGGGGAATAATCTTTTTCATGTAATGCAACAACACTGGCCGTTTTGCATGGCGTCAATTGACAGTAACTGGCCATGACAACAGAGACCAATACAGAGACAATAAAGACAAGTTGAGCGATGTAGGTTTATAGGCAATACGAAGACGGATGATGCAATGTTACTTCGCATTGGGTTATGTTTCTTCATTATGCATGCACGTAGAACATTTCTGATGTAATCTGAATGAAGTATTGTTGAACATTTTTTTTTGCTTCAAAATAACAAAGTTTCAAATATGATACATTTTCATTGAGAACCCCTGTATATGCATACATGTGCAGATGATATATTTAGCAAAATTGTATTGACTGTTTTTAAAACTGATATTTGATCAAATTTAATAATATAGACTGAATAAAGTTTTATAAGAAAGACTAAAGATGGTAAAAATCCCATATGAGAACACTATGTACATTTGAATAATTTTTCTTAATAACAGCAGCGGTTCCAAGAGATTTTCACTTGCATAAATTTTGACAGATTATTCCTATGAACTGGACCGTCATCGTTAGCGAAATATTTATAACTATTACTTTAATACTTATTATTATTTAACATTTATAAACAAAGAAGCCAAAGAAATGATTGAAAACAATGTGATAAAAAGTGAAAAATAGGTGATTATATTTTCCCCTTAATTGACGAAATTGTTATGGAAAACAATACAGTCATTATTAATGAAAACAGTGTTTCTTTTAAACTAAATTACTTTCTGTAAAACAAAACAAAAAAAAATATTGCCAATTAATTGTTTTAATGCAACCGGTTATTTGAATATTTGAAATCAGCCTTCAACAATAGTGTAGCAATTGAAAACTCATGGGGACCTTAAGTGGCTTTGGGAGGCTCAAGAGCCTTTATCCCTTTCGCTGCTGCTGACGTGCTGGCACGTTCGGTCAAAAGAGTCGGATGTTTTCTGTTAGGATGGGGGGAAGTCATTATTTTTGTGAATGATTCTTTTATGACCAATGCATTTTAGATTCATTCTTTTGACTGACGAGTCGTCTATTATGCTTGCGCGGTAACCTTCCTGCAGCAAAACGGTCAAAGAAGTTTTTGCAATAGGGTCTATGGGAAAATAAATTCGGTATCCAATGTGGGGATCTTCACCCTTTCCCATTCCTATGCTACGGGGTTCCAAAAAAGCTGCAAAATTATTTTATCAACTCTTTATGTTCCTTTCGGCCAACTGTCCACAATGACAAAAGTGGTGAGAGAACCGCCGATATTTTTCAAGAATCGAAGAACGTAGGCAAAAGGAACCGCCCACCGCTGGAGCGATAACCTAATTTCAAAATATTTAACTTGCCTTTTAGCAGTGGACATTATATATCATCATCATCATCATATTCAACCATTATCTATCCACTGCTGGATGAAGGTCTCTCCAAATGCTTTCCACACAAGTCTATCCTGAGCAATTCGCTTCCACGTCACCCCAACCTGTTTTCTTATTTCATCCACCCATCTAGTTTGAGGACGTTTTCTAGGTCTTCGGTGGTCTCTTGGAATCCAGTTCAGAATTTCTGTTGTCCATCGTTGATCAGTTCTTCTTGCAATATGCCCAGCCCATCGCCATTTCAGTCCTTTTACTTTAACAATGATGTCCTCTACTCTAGTTTGCTCTCTCACCCAAGTGTTTCTTTTTCGATCTCTCCTAGTTATTCCAAGCATGCACCTCTCCATGCTCCTTTGCGTTGTCTGTAACTTTCGTATTGCTCCAACTGTTAGACTCCATGTCTCTGATCCATAAGAGAGGACTGGCAATACACACTGGTTGAAGACCTTTCTTTTTAGACACAAAGGCAATTTCCCCTTCAGGATAAAACTGTTTCTTCCAAATGCACTCCAGCCAAGTTTAATACGTCTGTTGAGTTCTTTCATAATGTTGCCATCCATTGAAATCAGCTGGCCAAGGTAAATATATGAATCAGCAATTTTTAGCTCAGTGTTGTCAACTTGTATTTTTGTTTCCTCTACAAAATTATTGAACATGATCTTAGTTTTTTGTAGGTTCATCTTGAGTCCAACTTCTTCACTTCTAGTTGAGAGCTCTTGTACCATGTCTTGGAGTTCTAATGGGTCCGTTGAAAAAATAACAATGTCATCAGCAAACCGCAGATGATTTAAATATTCACCATTTATTTTTATTCCCTTGTTATTCCAATTTATCAGCTGAAAAATCATCTGTAAAGCAGAAGTAAAAAGTTTTGGAGAAATGGTATCTCCCTGCCTCACCCCTTTGCCAAGTTTGATAGTTTTGGTATCTTTATGTAACCGAAATTTTGCACTTGCATTTTTATACACACGTTTCACCATGTCAATGTACACATCCTCAATGTCTGTTGATCTTAAAGAGTTGATGACTGCTGATGTTTTTATAGAGTCAAAGGCCTTCTCATAGTCAATAAATGCAACACACAATGGAAGTTCATATTCATGTGTTCTTTCAATTAATTCTCTTAATACTTGAATATGGTCCACTGTACTGAATCCACTTCGAAATCCAGCTTGTTCTCTTGGTTGAGCTGCATCTAATTTTTTCTGCAGGCGATGTGTTAGAACTTTTGTGAAGATTTTATAAATAGCAGGTAACAAGCTAATTGGTCGGTAATTTTTCAAATCCTCTTTATCACCTTTTTTATGCAAAAGAATTACTGTTGCAGAATCCCATTGGTTTGGTATGTTACCGCTGTTAAGACATTTGGTAAAGAATTTTGCAAGTATGTCTTCTACATATTCTCCAGCTTCTTTTAGGATATCTAATGTAATACCATCATCACCAGGGGCTCTTCCTTTCTTCATATTTTTTATTGCAAATGAAACTTCTTCTTTTAAGATTTTAGGAGCTGTTCCTTCGACTATTTCGGCGTCTTCGTTTAATTCACTGTTACTTTCATATAGTTTTTTGTAGAATTCTTCAACTCTTCTAAGTATTTCTTCCCTATTTCTTGTTACGGTGCCATCCTCTCCTTTTAATGCAATGATGTGTTTCTTCCCAACAGATAAACTTCCTTTAACAACCCTAAGGCTCTTGTTATTTTCAATGGCTTTCCTTACTAGCTCACAGTTGAATTTTCTTATGTCTTCTTTCATGCTTTTGCGCAGAGTTTTACAAAGTTCTATGTACTCAATCCTGGAACTGGTATTTCGATTGTCCACCTTCATATCTCTTCGCCTTTTCATGAGCTGTTTCGTCTTCTCAGATAATTTGCTATTGTGCTTTTTACAGGTTACACCACCAATTTCCCCAGCAGTTTCAACTATTGTCTTAACAATGTTTTCATTTGCTTCTGAGATGTCAACTTCTTCAATAAGTCCTTCCAGTGCAGAAAAGCGATTTTTTAATTCCAACTTGAATGCCTCGGTATTTTCTTTTAATTTCTTTAAATCCACCCTCTTACATACTTGTTTCCTAATGAGCTTCTGCCTTTCTAGTTTAGTATTTAAGTGCATTTTACATCTCACCATTCGATGATCACTTCCAGTATTAAATCTGTTCAGTACACTGCAATCTTCAATAATTGATTTCTTGTTTGCCAGGATATAGTCAATTTCACTAGTTCCCCCATTTGGGTGTTTCCATGTCCATTTTCTTTGCGGTTTCTTCTTAAAAAATGAATTCATGATGCTAAGGTTTTCAGCTTCTGCAAATTCGATGAGTTGATCGCCACGTTCATTCCTTTCCCCATATCCGTATTTACCAACCGATGTCTCTCCTTGTTCCTGTTGTCCAATTCTTGCATTGAAATCCCCCATGATGAGCTTGATATGTTGTTTCCCTTTGGTGTGTAACTGTTTGATTTCTTCATAAAATTCTTCAACCTCTTCGTCGGTATGGCTTGATGTTGGTGCATATACCTGTACTATCTGAAGTTGGTATCGCTGGGTTAGTTGAACAACAAGCCTCGCTGCTCGATCTGATGTACTTTCAACTTCCAGAAGACAGTCTTTAATTCTTTTGTTGATTAAGAAGCCAACACCACTTGTTCTTCCAGTTTCCGTTCCTCTATAGTAAAACAAATGTCCGCTTTTCAGTTCCACCAACTCTTCACCTTTTCTTCTAATTTCACTGAGTCCTACAATGTCCCATTTGATCTTGTCTAGTTCCTCTTCCAATTCCTGAAGTTTTGCTTCAGAAGCAAGGGATCGTCCATTAAACGTAGCCAAGGTCAATAACAAACGGCAGCCTGGGCCATTCCAGTGATTCTTAGCACCCCCTGCTTTCATGCCACACTGACCGCTGCCTTGATCAGGAGCACTCCAGCACCTGGAGACTAGGGGCCATGGTTTCTGGTGTGTCAACATAATGGAGGAATTAGCCATAATTTCACCACGCTGGCTAGACGGGTTGGTGAATTAGCCCTCCCCTTCCGCCTTTCTATCCGTGTAGCAAATATTAATTTGCCACATAAATAGAAAGCTCAGCCTGCACCACTTGAAGGCGGGGTAGGACACTAGGTTACTGGCCTGGCCGGTTCCACACATCGTCACATACGTTCAGCGTGTGGGTCTCCTTCCAGTTAGATACCAGCAACCCTTTTGCAGGCCATATATATATATATATATATATACATACATGTACATGCTTTTCTCCGCAATTACCCATGTTTTCGCCAGTTTAAGAGATCTCTGAGTAAGCGTTCTTTGTACACTGTTGGGAGTCGAACCCGGCTCTATAACAATCCAGGTCAATGATCCGTTGCGGACAAGAAAGGAATTCAAATAGTTGAATATCACTAAAAATTTTTATTATTTAAACATGATGAGATTTTATGAAAAATTTAACAATTGCTACTGATTGCTTTTATAAATATAAATATTGATTGAAAATAGATATATAAAAATTGGAAATGAAAGAAAAAATTTAATAGTTTATATGTTGGCGCCATCTATTGTATATGTTTATAAAAAGTAAGAATATTGAAATAAAAGTTTTCGCCCAATTCGCTAAACAATGGGTCTTTGTGAAATTATATTTAACATAAAGAAAAACTAAAATAGAAGTGAGAATAGCTGTGTAATATATCAAAATTTAAAATTCTTTATAATGTTATTAATGAAATTGAGGGTAAATTCACTATCTTTACACATGTATGCCAGTTCTTTTATGCCATCCTGCAAATTTTGTTGTGTGTTAGTAATACGAAGGAGGCGAAATAATTGATTAATGTCTATATTTCTTAGTATATTTAGTGACAAATCAGAATTAAAATTCTGAATTATAACAATGTAAAAATCATAATTATCTACTTTATTATAAATATTTGTTACTATACTAGAATTGATAATTTTAATATTTACATCTAAAAAGTTTGCTTGTGAAAAAAAAGTTTGATCCAAAAAGTTTGATTATGGTTAATTCGAATTAATTTTAAGTTTCTTGGATAAAAGTCAAAATCAATTGCAGAATATTCTGATATTTTCAAATAAATTGTGTCATTTATATACCTTTTAAAGATATATTTATCACTATTATGATGTTCTTTTCGATAATGATGCAGGTATATATTGGCTAAATAACTACTACAAATACCACCTTGTGGTATTCCCTATGTCTGTTTAAAAAAGTATGTCCATCAGTAATGTAGTTTCCAAATAGCGCAATTCTAAGGAGTTATTCAAGTTCCAGTATTTTAATTTTATCTGATATTAAATTATGATATCCCCTAAGTACAGTATACAAGCCATTTAGATCAAAATTGTTGAAAACATCAGAAAAATTTAAGGTTATTATAGATTTTATGTTATGTTTTTTTATTCATTCTATTATTTCCACACTATTGTTAATTATAGCAGAATTATTAGGTGATTCATCAATAAATTCTTAAATTAGCTTCTCTAGAGAGTTTGTCATTGCTCCTGCAAATTTTCTTCAATCAGTTCCCTTTTTAAATTCTTTATAACTCTTTATTTCTATTGTTTCCTCATTTACGGCTTTCCACAATTTAGGTCCTCTATGTTCTATGTTATTTCTGCTTTTTTCTTTTCTTAGGTACATGTAACATTTCGTCTGCTCTCAATATTAACTCTCCATTCAAGTATTGTCTACATGTTATATTTATTATTTCATCAAA
Organism: Dysdera silvatica; assembly: GCA_006491805.2. NCBI lineage: Eukaryota > Metazoa > Arthropoda > Arachnida > Araneae > Dysderidae > Dysdera > Dysdera silvatica. The sequence goes on from QLNU02015270.1 coordinate 19,075,508, forward strand.
TCTTTTACTGTGGATTCTTTCGTAAATTTTGTTCAGTATACAACATGCGTTTAATTTGCTTACTGGAATAATACTAGTTTCAAACGACAGTATTAATCAACGTTTATTGGCGTAGTGATACCAGCGCCGATGTTACGGCGTTATTACGTTCGAAAGAAAATAAATATTTCTGCGTTCGGTGGGACCTGAACCCACGACCTTCCACTTGCCGGGCGGAGGCTCTACCCACTGAGCTACGAATGACAATATTTAATCTCTTTACGAACGTATATAAAGACTATTTACTGATGCCAGTTATTTCGCAGAAAAATAATATGCTGCAACGGGCATTTCGACCAATTTAATACCGGT
>QLNU02015270.1:19075958-19098223 GCA_006491805.2 Dysdera silvatica
GGCCAATGAGCATGAGTGTTTACAGAGCCAATCAGGTGTCATCTTGTTTTGGCAATGAGCCAATCATGTTTTCTCTTGTTTTGGCAATGAGCCAACAGGTTACAGGACATTTATCAGTGTGTTCTGTAATTGCTATCAAGTTGGTTGTTTTTTTTTTGTGCTCTTTGATTTAGTGTGCTTGTAAAACGTAATAAAATTAAAGAAATGGCGCAAAGAGTTGACTGGTCACCTAGGAAGCGATGTAAAATAGTAATATTAAGTGAACAAGGCTACAGTTATGAAGAAATTAGAAGAAATATTGGGGGAAACTTAACTAAAGGTGGCATTTCTAAATTTTTGAAGAAGTATAAGGAGACTCAGTCATTACAAAACCAGACTGGTAAAGGCAGAAAAAGGTGCACAACAGCAAGTGATGATAGAAGAATTAAAAGACAGTGCCTAGGTGACAGGAAAAAATCATCTCTGTGTATACAAGGTGAAATGGCGCAATGCAATGTGAAGTTAAGTGCAAGGACTGTTCGGCGCAGACTGCATGAATGTGGTCTAAATGCAAGAATTCCACGAAAAAAGCCATTTTTGTCTGTCAAACAGAGGTTGAAAAGATTAAACTGGGCTAAAACCCATGTTAACTGGACAACGGAACAATGGGACAGTGTAATTTGGAGTGATGAGACCAAAATCTCACTGTTTGGTAGTGATGGCGTAAAATACGTATGGAGAAGAATTGGAGAAGATTTCCATCCTGAGTGCATTACACCTACCGTGAAACACCCAGTTAGTGTTATGATTTGGGGTTGTATAACATCAAGAGGTGTGGGCAGAATTTGCGTGATCAATGGGAATATAAATGCCCAAAGATACATAAATGAAATACTTGAGCCCAAGCTGCAGCCTTCTGCATGTGATCTTTTCCAAGATAATGAAGCATTTATATTTCAACAGGATTCAGCTCCATGTCATGTTGCTCGTGTGTGCAAAAAATGGTTTCAAGATCATCATATTCAACTGCTGGAATGGCCTGGAAATAGCCCAGACCTTAACCCCATCGAAAATCTATGGAGCCGGCTAAAGAAGCTTGTTAGTCGGAAGCAACCCAGCAATAAAACACAATTAACAGAAGCAATAATTCAATCTTGGTTTCATATTATAACAGCTGCAGAACTAAAGAACTTGGTTCACTCCATGGGAAAGCGTTGTAAGGCCGTAATTAAGGCTAAAGGTTACCCAACTAAGTATTAACTGGTATGGTGAACATTTTTGTATATCTCATTTTTTCTATGTATATCACCTTTCTTCTTTATGAATGCTGTTCTATTAAAATACGATTCATAAATGTTATTGCATTACAATCTTGATTAAATTACCTTTCCAATGATATATAATTTTATAGTATTGGTACAAAAAAAAGTGGTGTTATTAGCCATCAAACCTCTAAAATAAACTTTTTTCAAAGGGTTTCCACAATTTTGTCCACTACTGTACATGCTTTTCTCCGCAATTACCCATGTTTTCGCCAGTTTAAGAGATCGCTGAGTAAGCGTTCTTTGCACTGTTGGGAGTCGAACCCGGCTCTATAACAATCCAGGTCAATGATCCGTTGCGGACAAGAAAGGAATTCAAATAGTTGAATATCACTAAAAATTTTTATTATTTAAACATGATGAGATTTTATGAAAAATTTAACAATTGCTACTGATTGCTTTTATAAATATAAATATTGATTGAAAATAGATATATAAAAATTGGAAATGAAAGAAAAAATTTAATAGTTTATATGTTGGCGCCATCTATTGTATATGTTTATAAAAAGTAAGAATATTGAAATAAAAGTTTTCGCCCAATTCGCTAAACAATGGGTCTTTGTGAAATTATATTTAACATAAAGAAAAACTAAAATAGAAGTGAGAATAGCTGTGTAATATATCAAAATTTAAAATTCTTTATAATGTTATTAATGAAATTGAGGGTAAATTCACTATCTTTACACATGTATGCCAGTTCTTTTATGCCATCCTGCAAATTTTGTTGTGTGTTAGTAGTACGTTGGAGGCGAAATAATTGATTAATGTCTATATTTCTTAGTATATTTAGTGACAAATCAGAATTAAAATTCTGAATTATAACAATGTAAAAATCATAATTATCTACTTTATTATAAATATTTGTTACTATACTAGAATTGATAATTTTAATATTTACATCTAAAAAGTTTGCTTGTGAAAAAAAAGTTTGATCCAAAAAGTTTGATTATGGTTAATTCGAATTAATTTTAAGTTTCTTGGATAAAAGTCAAAATCAATTGCAGAATATTCTGATATTTTCAAATAAATTGTGTCATTTATATACCTTTTAAAGATATATTTATCACTATTATGATGTTCTTTTCGATAATGATGCAGGTATATATTGGCTAAATAACTACTACAAATACCACCTTGTGGTATTCCCTATGTCTGTTTAAAAAAGTATGTCCATCAGTAATGTAGTTTCCAAATAGCGCAATTCTAAGGAGTTATTCAAGTTCCAGTATTTTAATTTTATCTGATATTAAATTATGATATCCCCTAAGTACAGTATACAAGCCATTTAGATCAAAATTGTTGAAAACATCAGAAAAATTTAAGGTTATTATAGATTTTATGTTATGTTTTTTTATTCATTCTATTATTTCCACACTATTGTTAATTATAGCAGAATTATTAGGTGATTCATCAATAAATTCTTAAATTAGCTTCTCTAGAGAGTTTGTCATCGCTCCTGCAGCTTTTCCTCAATCAGTTCCCTTTTTAAATTATTTTTAAATTCTTTATAACTCTTTATTTCTCTTGTTTCCTCGTTTAAGACATTCCACAATTTAGGTCCTCTATATTTTACGTTATTTCTGCTTTTTTCTTTTCTTAGGTACATGTAACATTTCGTCTGCTCTCAATATTAACTCTCCATTCAAGTATTGTCTACATGTTATATTTATTATTTCATCAAATCTTTTACTGTGGATTCTTTCGTAAATTTTGTTCAGTATACAACATGCGTTTAATTTGCTTACTAGAATAATACTAGTTTCAAACGACAGTAATAATCAACGTTTATTGGCGTAGTGATACCAGCGCCGATGTTACGGCGTTATTACGTTCGAAAGAAAATAAATATTTCTACGTTCGGTGGGACCTGAACCTACGGCCTTAAACTTACCGGGCGGAGGCTCTACTCACTGAGCTACGAACGACAATATTTAATCTTTTTACGAACGTATATAAAGCCTATTTACTGATGCCGGTTATTTAGCAGAAAAATAATATGCTGCAACGTGCATTTCGATCAATTTAATACCAGTCTCTTTGCAATTTGGTTTAAATAGTAGTCTATGTACTACACCATTCTGCGAAATAACTGGCAACAATATATATACGTTCGTAAAGAGATTATATATTGTCCTTCGTAGCTCAGTGGGTAGAGCCTCCGCCCGGCAAGTGGAAGGTCGTGGGTTCAGGTCCCACCGAAGGCAGAAATATTTATTTTCTTTCGAACGTTTCACCATCTAATCACGCCATACCATCGGCGTTGGTATCACTACGCCAATAAACGTTGATTGATATTGTTGTTTGATTTAATCTGCGTAGTGTTCGATTTATATAAATACCAGTTTCTTCCAATACGACTCGCCAATCCCACTCCTGGTTGCCATACAGTGTTGCAAGGAATTTGCTCTGAAATTTTTCTATTAATTTTAGATTTAATTTCCCCATATTTCCCCAAACACAATTACAGTACATAAGATGACAATGAACAAATGCGTAGTATAATTTAATTTTTGTGTTTTTTGATAATACCCTTGCTATTTTTTTATTTAACCCATACGTCTTCTCTACTTATTTTCTTAGATATTTTGGATATATATGTTCGTTCCATGTTAAGTCTCTTGTTATTGATACTCCAAACAAATTTATTTTATCAATTATGATTTGATTTCACCATTTATTGATATATGGCATAGGTTTTGATATATTGTAGGCATCCTCTCAAAGCATTAAGTGAAAATTGAAACAAAGCAAAAAGGCATTGTATTTGTATTTTGCATTTTGTTTATGGCTGGTTGTATTAAACACCAATTATAGTGTGTCTGTATACAACTGTTTCATGGTGTGATAACTTTTGCAATTTCGACTGAATGTGTCATAAAATAAAGGTTAAATGCCAATCCCATTTCATTTATCGATAAGAAGTCATTTACTACTTCCCAGCATCGAGCTGCTGCCAATTAGTTTAAATCTCGGCCGATTGCCTCCGAAAATGAGATCCTAAATCATCCTGTAGCAAACGATAAAATTCAGCTTTAGCCAGTTTCCGTTGAAGTTGCAGTGTTAAGCTTCCCATCATTTTGTCAGTGTTCAATGATGGGCTAATCCGTGAAAAGTTTCAACGTCAAATATTTCATTGTGTTATTTTTAGGTTCCGACATAAATTCGTATTAAAGGGAAAAAGACTTGAGCGAATAATTGACGGATTGATGGATATTTTTAATTATTAAATGCAGCAAATGTTGCTCTTTGCCATACACTATAAAACGTAAAGTGTAAAATATATCTTGCTGTTACGCAATATAAAAAACCGGTCTAAATATCAACTATTTACGTTGTATATTGTTCATATTTCTTTTCTTGCCACCTAATTATTTGTTTACTCTCATTAGTTTTTATTAATATTTTTATTAATAAAACAACATACAGATTCGATATATTCGAATATTCGATTCGGCATATTCGATGAATTAATGTATATAATATAGTCATATTTCTTCTGTATGAAAGTTATATTCAGATTAAATTATATTTGTATACCTCCTAATTTTATTTAAATCCCCATTTATTTGTCTAAGGCAAGATATTAATTTTTTCAATCGAAACGTTGATTGTCATAAAATATTAATATAAGGTTTAAAACTATTTAAAAACTTACTTAAAATATTAAGGTTTAATCGCAGGAAATTACCATACTTTTCAAATCAGATTAATGAACTTAACGTTCAAGAACTTTTAACCTTTTCCTCATTATGAATCTTTCTTTCAGTGATTTTTCTATTACCATGCTAGAAAAGTTCTCAACCGGAACTTTGACAGCCGAGAAAACAAGCCATTATTAAATTAACCTTTTAGATTGGCATTTTCAAAGAATAGCCACGAAAACTTTTATCTGAAAAATTCTGCTTCGCTTTTCGGTTTATTTCTTTTTATTTGCACCCTTTTCCATCTTTTCTAAAACAAGTTCTTAAATTCTCTCTCTTTCTTGGCAGCTCTTTTCTGGTCCCTAAATTTTTTTGTCATTTAGATGGACTCGTTTTGTCTATTTGAGCTCAGCGGAACACGCTTTATTTTCGATAGAAACTTTTCTCCTTTAGCGATTTTAACAAGCGTTCGTTTCGTTGATTGGATTAGATTTTTTGCATTAATCAATGGAATTAACAAAGAAGGACATTTGTATTTACGGTAATAAATGTCAGTAACATAAAATATCGAATTCTTTCATATATTACAATTTGCATATTTTCCATTTACGTGCGAAATTGAACAACATTTTAAAAAGTGACAAATGAAACCATTGGTTGTTTTTATGATTTTTTTTATCTCTGTTACCGCTTTTTCTGCTATTTATAAATGAGAAATGGTTTTATCATTTTGGCTTTCCAACTATTTTCACTAATATTATTATTTTCACGTTTTTAATCTCCATTAAGCTGTTCTTAATTTTTATGTAATTATTCGTCAGAAATCACCCATGTCATTGATTTTCGGCATATAACAAAAGCTTGGCATACCTGCAAAATGGCACGCTGCGAAATCAGTAAGTCCAGCAAATATTCAAATATCAATAAGCGCATTAAATATATAATTTAAAGTTAAGTACTATATATGTAACCGTAAGTGCAGTAAGTCTAATACGCGTGCAATATAAATCAGCTTTTCGTATGTTCGAATTATACGGACATGCGAACATACGAAAAGCTGATATATATATGTTCGAATTATGCGGACTCTTGATCAGTTCTTTAATAATTTAAATTACAACACAAAGAAAAGGAGGGTGAATCGGGAAATGGTTTTGCTTTAGTCTCTAGTACATACTGCATAGTTTGTTTATCGAAAGGAGGATAAAATGTTTTAAAAGACGTTATTGTCTATGCAATAGTGGCAACAATACGCCCTCAGATATTAAAGAATTCAAATCCATGTATCCCAATAATGATCATGCGTAAGTACAATTTCTTAGATGAGGAATACAGCGCCAAACTATAAATGTTTCGTAACACCAAACCATTGCCACTGTACACATTTGAATCATTTTCTTTTACTTTAAAGACATTGTGCAAATGATCAGAAGCAACTTAAAGATACATTATCTATTTTTACATGCTTGTTTTCAAATTCCAAAACAGAAATTCCTTTGCAGGTTGAGTGCTGGTCCCTTTGGCAGGTTTTAGACATTATCTAATCCGACTGATGGCAAAACTTTAGCAACAATCGATTTTATTTATCGAACTTCCTAATTGTTTTCCAACTTTTACTTGACTAATAAATATATTATTAATCGTCATTATTTATACAGGAAAAATCATCATTAAACTCATCCGCAACATATAAATAATATCAGATTTATCTTTCTTATAAGTAAGAATTAGCATTGATATTTAAATATTCGTGTTGTTTTCTAACACTTTTCTTTACGTTTATGTTCTTTGTATAATTGTTCCTAATTTTATTTACATAAAATTTATCGAAATGAACTTCGCGTTATTCGCATTATATACTTTTTATAAATTACAATAAATATTCAGTTTTAAATTCTCTGTTCAGCAGTAGACAAATGCTTTTGAATATGCATTACATGTATCAGGACTTACCGATATGTATATGGTATTAGTATGTATTAATGAAAATGAAAAATAGTTAGATTTTGGTTTAGTATTTAAAGTAATCTTTTATGTTTTGTTACATAGGATATAGAATAGAAATAGAACATACAATGTAATTTTTTATTAAAAGGAAAAATTTAAAATAAATAAAAATTATTTCAGAATTAAAGAACTATATAGGCAAATTATTCAACTATTAATAACTTGGGATATATAAATATGTTTTATAGGTCTACGGTGTAAAGTCGTTAAATTTATATATATATATATATATATATATATATAGAAGTATTTTAGATTTATTAAATAAATCTTGTACCATATATTATTATTATGTATTTTATTACTATATCCTTTATTATATAAATTCCTGTAACATATATTCAAAATACACATTAATGAATATATTTCATACATGATATTTGGTATCAATCTCATATAAAGAATATTTTTAACTGGAATATTCCTCTAATTTGAAAAATTAAATTTATCCTTTAAGATCTTAAGAGTGTTTATGTTTTGGCGTACATAATTAATAAAATTATGTGCACCAAAATATAAACATATTTAATAAAATTATGACCTTTAGACTATTTTTTTATAAATAGTTATCTGCAATTATCTAGTTAGAATCTGTTTTGAAACTATTTTTATAGTTTTAGGGTATGTAATGTTGTTTTCGCATATTTAACCAATATATTCTTGTTAGCGTATTTATGGGTATGAATTATTAAACGTACGGAAAATGCATTTCTATATAAAAATGTAATTAATTGTAAATTTGCATAGAATTATAGTTAATAAATATTTAATTAAACTTACTTTAGAGGAAAATTTTTGATTAAGAATATATGATCAAAATTAAGTTGCCATTTCCAGCTTCGTTGAATTCTCATTCATTTTTTGTTATTTAATGGCAGGTTTCGAAATTAAATCCTGTTCTAGAGTTCCAGAATCCAAAATGCGCATTTAAAAGACTTTTATATTTTATAAACGTCAGTTTTTTTAGAAATTCTTTGAAATCCTGAAATTCTAAATTAAACGTAAAGCAAGAACGTAATTTTTAGATTTCAAAACTTTTGCAGTAATTCAAATTAACATCTTTTTTCCCTAAATTCGGGAATTTGTTCATATTGTGTATATTTGTTTTTAAATTAAACGCATAACGTAGCTTACAAAATCCCAGATTATAAATCAAAAATATTTGTGAACGAATCAAATATAATTGGCAGGATTTAAAAACAGCTCGGTGGGAATAAAAGGTTTAAAATAGATGAAATAACTTTTAAACATTTCGAAAATATTCAAAAGTTTGACGTGGTATTTAAAACACCAACGCTCTAACCATTTTCAATTTGCCTTTATTTATTATCAATCAAATCATTTTACAGATATATCTAGGTTTAAAACGCAATTTGTTAAATTTTGTTTCTCTGCTTTTAAATCCCATGCTAGATGTAATAAGCGAATAATTATTACATTCGATATCGCATTTTTTTCATCAGAAAGCTTGATGGAGAAAAAAGAGTGAGAAAAGAGGGAAAACGTTTGTAAGAACTCTACTCTTTTAACGTTAATTTCTACTTACAAATCTTGTCTGCGTAGTACAACTTCAAATTATCTTTCCAAAAAATTGTGTTTTAAAAGAATATAATAAAATATATTTCATACTTTCGTAGCTTACTTTTTTTACGATTCCGCCTTATTCAGTACCATACATTTAGTCAATCAATTTTAAGTTTATTGTAAAGAAACTCAATACTTTCTGCTGATATAAGTAAAAAAAACTCTTACCGGTATAAAAGTATTTTATACAGCAATAGCTATGTGTCATATCATTCAACGACGAACAACTGGACGGATACGATCGTTTTTGAAAAATGGGAAAAATCGCTCATTTACCCATTCAAGGAACGATTTAACAAATCTGTGCACAGTGCTACAGAATTAGCTAAAGTATATCTAAAAGCTAAGTAACTTAATGTACCAAATAGATCTTAATTGCACAACGGGGGAATCTTGGCTAAGCCAATATGATTCCTGTATAGTTGTTTAACTTTAAGATGACAAAGGCGATGTTTATCTCGAAATAGGTTTGGAAACACCAACCTAGTGAAACCGAAGTGGGCTGTGGCTTTTGCATACGGCAATAATAGTGACATTTGATTTTAAAATCGCATTTTTTTTTAAGCTCAAAGTTGAACCCTTTTGCTTATATATTACACATTTTTACGTATTACTGTCCTTTTCTTGAACAAAACAGTTACCACAAAAGCAATTAACAGAAGCAATCTTGATAAAGAGGTTTCTACTGAGGATTTGAATAAAGGACCCGTCTCTTTCTAGTAAGTCTAATCAAAAGTTCACTGGTTCAAAATTATTTTATCGGGATTTTTTCCTCCTTGACCCTCACCAAAAATTGCCTATTAAGTGCCATATTCTCACTACTTACATGGCTATTGTGATGTCTCTGAGAAAGCCAATATTAAAATTTGTAATATGTATGCATTGAAGTGTAATACTATTATCTCTCTTTCCAGACCGTGAGAATTGAAAACCCAATTTCATTGAGGAATTCGATTGCGTGGAAATTACAATAGAAATGGGATTAATGGAAAAAGTTTTCCGTAATGGAAAGTTTTTTTGAGTGTTACTTTATTAAACACAGAGCCTGTATTTTAACCCCACGAAAACGTAACCATGTATCATATTTTCTATGTTATCAGTGTTTTAAACTACGGCGTTTTCAAATTCTTTTTTTTTAAATCTGTATCTGTATCACGGAATTCATCCTCATCAGTATTCATATGCAAAAATTTCTCTGCTGCTCGCAGTAGTATTTTTTTTTACTGCAGCAATTTTGCTAGCGTGAGCTGAATCTTCATCTTCTTTTATTCATTGTTCGATAAGTGGCATCACCATACATTGCTACAGAAAGCTAGAAAAATATAATACTAAAAGATGTGTCAGCAGTGCCCGATTTCCAATCAGAGACAGAAGGCATATGTTTAGGTGCGGCCCTTATACGGAAGCGGGAGCTGAGAACCTGAAAATAAATTATTCGTTAATATCTTGATCGAAATAATAATGTTAAAATTCCATTCACATACAAAAAATTAAAAGCACGATATGTGTGATCGTTTTCATCAGATTTCTTTCTTTAAGGAAGAAAAGATGGCTATATAACCTGCACCTAGGAGTGGCAATTTCTTAAATCAATGCATATGTATCAGGAAAATGATGCTAAGAAATAATCTCATAAGAAAGATTCAATCCTCCTGTGAAACATCGGAATCTTAATACAGGTATGCTGCCTAATTTGTTAGCGGCATCACAGAGAGGTTTGGCAACATACGTCACTTTTGCGACGTGATCTATTGCATCAAATGTAAGACTGGTGAAAGAGAAAAATTGATCGTGTTATAATATTCTGATTACTATAATTTTATATTGTAATTTAAAGCACAATAAACAACATATGTTGTTGGAATTAATGCGAATGAAACGTTTAAATTTAATACTTATTCCTTCGGTTGTGAAAGCATAACGATTTATATTTAGATTAATGACTAAATAGTCATTGGAATTTGTAATAATAATAATAATATTATATAAGGAAAGAACAATTACGCTTCAGTTATAGAGAGCTTGTTTAAAGTCATATGCACTTCACATCATTAAATCATCTGCATCCATCATGTCCAGTTTCTAATATATATATGGCCTGCAAAAGGGTTGCTGGTATCTAACTGGAAGGAGACCCACACGCTGAACGTATGTGACGATGTGTGGAACCGGCCAGGCCAGTAACCTAGTGTCCTACCCCGCCTTCAAGTGGTGCAGGCTGGGCTTTCTATTTATGAGGCAAATTAATATTTGCTGCACGGATAGAAAGGCGGAAGGGGAGGGCTAATTCACCAACCCGTCTAGCCAGCGTGGTGAAATGATGGCTAATTCCTCCAATATGCTAATACACCAAAAACCATGGCCCCTAGTCTCCAGGTGCTGGAGTGCTCCTGATCAAGGCAGCGGTCAGTGTGGCATGAAAGCAGGGGGTGCTAAGAATCACTGGAATGGCCCAGGCTGCCGTTTGTTATTGACCTTGGCAACGTATAATGGACGATCCCTTGCTTCTGAAGCAAAACTTCAGGAATTGGAAGGCATCTGTAAAAATCCACAGGAAACATTACAAAACTGTGGCTTTGGTGCTGACTATTTAGCATTCGGTTATCTCTAAAAGGGTAATAAGAGTATCTTACAATAGGATACAGTGTGTAACTGGTAAGAAGGAAATCAAGTAGCCTGTATTCTCAGTATTTTGCAAAATTTCGAAAAAAATTTACCCAATTTGTATATTTATACTCTATAACAAAAAAATCGACGCACCAAGAAGGAGTTGTCCGATTGTAATGAAATTTCGTATGCAAAGACATTTTGACCGAACATGCAAATGATTAAAATTTGGTGTCCAATGAATGAATAGCGGGAACTCCAGCGCATCGGAACTGCGCATTCAGCAGGTGTATATAAGGAGCGATTCTCAATATGTGGTCAAAATTTCTGTTGCATTTTGACTGTGGATATCTTACATCGACTGTAACAGTGTCTCGTAGAAAGTTTCGTGTTCATTACGAGCATATGTCAGAGTTTGAAAGAGATCATGCTATCGGATTGAAAGAGGCTGGTTGGACGAATCGAAGAATCGCTGGACATGTGGGTCGAAGCGATGCGGCGATTGGACGGTGCTGGCAAGAGTGGGTCAACAACGGCAGATGTCAGCGTCGGGACGGCAGCGGTCGACCTAGGGCCACAACAGAACGGGAAGACAGAGCGATTGTCAGAGCAGCTGTCACAGCACCGGATTCGTCGTTATCAACTATCCACTGTGTGGTCCGCACACATGTGTCTAACATGACCCTCTGTAGACGACTGAGAGAGCGGAATTTATGCTCGCGCCGACCGTTACGCCGCTCACCTCTCACGCCTTTACACCGTCAAATTCGATTACAGTGGTGCCGGGCTCGATCAACTTGGAACTGCGACGACTGGGTATGTATAGTCTTTAGTGACGAGTCCTGTTTCCAACTGTGTCCTGACGACAACTGCAGACGTGTCTGGAGACGTCCAGGGCAGCGTGGGGATCCTGCCCTTACTATCGCACGCCACACATGCCCACAACAGGACGTTATGGTCTGGGGTGCCATCTCCTTTGATAGAAAGCCCCTTTGGTGGTCATTTCTGGCACACTTACAGCACAATTAGAAATGACCTGTTATGAAATGAAGACCCTCCCTCTCTTGTAATGAATCAACCCGTTTGTGACGTCAGCTCCCTTGAATTCTAACGGTACCATTGGTCAATTTTCCGCGAACGGACCATACATTCTCAGAGTATTTGGTCGATTGAACTTTAGTTTGTAACCTTACATTCCCTATGATGCTCATGGTGCGTCTAAATGACGATCAAGATTTTATATCAAGATAAATATACATATTATAAATAATAAATATGTAGAATATTATATTAAATGTATTATATTATGTAGAATATTATACTAAACGTATTACATTATGTAGAATATTATATTAAATGTATTGTATTATGTAGCATATTATTAATAGATAAATATACATTTATTATCAAGATAAATATACATGTTATTAGTCAAATGTGTTAGCATGAGTAGACTACTTACCTTACCATGTTTATGGTGGTGACCTTATAGCCACTACAGGGTCTCCCAGTTTCCGACAAAAAAGGACTTACCGCATAACTCTGAGAAACAGAAATGAACTTTATAACTATAGTGTACAGGATTTTCTTTGTGGTTATAATGCAGCAATAGACGCAAATAAAACCCTTTCAGTCATCCATAGCATCGAATTTAAGCAAGAAATGCGAAATGACTGATATATTCCTAAATAACTTTATTTAAAAAGCCTATTTTTAATTTTTCATGATCTTCTATTTAACTTTGGCGTTCGGAGTAGTGAAGAACTTTATTTTGTAATGCTAAACCCTGGTCAGTACTTTTGATCTTTACGTTTCGTTAAAATATTTTTGAAGGGCCGCTAAACTCTGTTTTGCCCTGCGGTGGCGCAGTGTGGTAACGCGTTCGCCTAGTGCGCCGTTAATCCGGGTTCGACTCCCAACAGTGTACAAAGAACGCTTACTCAGAGATCTCATAAGGATCTCACTGCTCACTGTAGTCCGGGGTTTGGTTCCCTAGGCCTTAAGAGCTTCGGATTCTTCGGAAAACTAGTTCCCGGCGCAGCATGACCATTGTAGTCTTTGAGCCGTAAAACCATGAATATACAATAAATTTCAAATTCAATTTCAAATTCAAATTTATTTCGGGCAGATACAAATATAGATTACAGTATAAAACAACAACAATGTCATATATAGTCGATCTTCCCAGGCAGCTATGGGTAGAGACCATAAGGTCTGACAGAGCCCCAGCTGCCCGAGGCAAAATAACTATATAAATTAAAATATAAAAACAGGAAGAAATCAATGAAATTATGTAGAAAATAAATTTTACAAAATATATTTATTTAGGTATTTTTTAAATAGTGAAAGTGAACTCAACGTTTGAAATCCGTCAGTAAGAGGGCCCATATATCCCATGCGTGCTAATCCAAGATCTGTTCTATAGAATTCTGGTATTAGATTATTTAGATTTCTTGTGAAGTGATTATGTCCAGGTGGGATTAAGGACATAAGATTAAGATATAAAACGATTCATATGGCATTAAACATAAAAATAAAGATCTTGTAAATTAGTAATTTTTCAATTAGTAATATTTGAGTATTATTGGAAGATGAATCAAAATCTGCTTCGCCCAGGGCCGTTGATCAACCGGAAACGAGAATGGAAATCTTCGTTCTTTTTCAGTCATGAATCGTGAATGAATAGAGTTGGGAATGAAAATTATCATTCACATTCAATAATTCTCTGAACCCAAATCGAAGTATTACTGAGAATTTTCTTTCTTTTGGTTGGATAGATGGATTTTCACTGTATAAATCTAAAACGGCGTATCATTTTCAGTCGCTCATCTAAAACAGAGGTATCATACCTTGGTGACTAAAATTAGCATTGATTTAATACAAATACGGAACACTTTAAACGTGACTTAAATGGTTCAATCTCTAAGTCACCCTAACGGTTTTCAAGTGAACTTTCAATATTTTTCAGAATATTTCTATTACTGAAATTATGAGAATTATTTCCATATTTTTTCCAACGCCTTTTTTCGGTAAGTAGTTTTACAACTTCCAAAAGAATTTTAAAGAATTTTTTGCGCAGAATAGCAGCTGGTAGGGATATTGCATGATTTTTCTTTCAAATGTCCAAGAAATTGTATTATTTTGATTTCATCTCGGGAATTAACTCATAAAGACTTGTCCAGTGTGTACTGTCGGTATAATTTAACGCAGTGGTTCCCAACCTGTGGATTGCGACCCTGAAGGGAGTCGCCACAAGTGTTTTTATTTGTAATTATTTTTATAAGGAATTTCATGTCAAACATTTCCAACGCTTTTATATTTGAACATAGCTGCACACATTGCAATGATTTCATCTCGGGAATTAACTCATAAAGACTTGTCCAGTGTGTGCTGTCGGTATAATTTGACCCTGAAGGGGGTCGTCACAAGTATTTTTAGTTGCAATTATTTTTATAAGGAGTTTCATGTCAAACATTTCCAACGCTTTTATATTTGAACATAGCTTCACACATTGCAATATTCTAGTAATAGTTATTTACTTTATATCTAAAATATGCATTAATATATATAATTAATATAATATACATAATTAATGTAATATATAATTAATGTAATATGCATAATTAATGTAATATGCATAAGTAATGTAATATGCATAAAAGTAATATCATATATATATAATATATATATAATATATAATTTTATATTTAATGTATTTTCCTTATTCTTGGTAAAAATGTATTTATTATGCAAATATTGCGGCGGAGGGCGAGGGGACTCGCAGATCTTTTGGTTGCTGTAAAAGGTGGGCAATCTTCCCACGTGAGCAAAAGGCTGCTGAAGTAATTGATACCTAAAATCGACATCACATTGTATGTCTCTATTAAATGATAGTTGTTCAACACAATATTGTCTCACAGCTAAACCTCTAATGCATACATCAATAATCGGACTTGTCTAATATCTGAAATAGAATAAAATATCTATTGTCCACGGTATGCGCCGCAGTGTATATTTAGCTATTTGAGAGCTATAAGAGGTTGGGGTGACGTGGAAACGAATGGCCCAGGATAGACTTGTGTGGAAAGCATTTGGAGAGACCTTCATCCAGCAGTGGATAGATAATGGTTGAATATGATGATGATGATAACATTGAATTTAGTTCTGAAAATTGTTTAGCTGTGTTTGTGTTTTGAAAAGTGGGGACAACACAAATCCGTGCATGTTAAGATATGTAAATTTTGATTATCACAAAATATTCAAATTACCTTATATTCTATAGTTAAGTCAAATAGAGTAATTTTTCATTATTCTAATTTCATCAACCTATTAAAAGTAATAGTCAATTTGTTTTTGTTATACAATTATTTAATATATCATAAATTAATCAATCTTTAATAGATTTAATAGACATACTGAATAGATAATAATGGTTTCAATAAATATTGGATCCGCTATTATTTTTGATTTTTCTGTCTGTACGCAATGAAAGGGCAAAGGTCTTCCGTAAATGCAATAATGATGGCTATTGTTAACATTGAAAACCTACCGAGTTACTTGAGAATTAGAGAGTTGTGAATTAGAGAGTTGCGGATTAAAGAGTTTCAGATTAGAGTTTCGGGTTAAAGGGTTTCGGATTAGAGTGTTGCGGATTAGAGAATTTCGAATTAGAGAGTTGCAGATAAGAGAATTTCGAATTAGAGAGTTGCGGATTAGACAGTTTCGAATTAGAGAGTTGAAGATAAGAGAGCTGCGAATTGGAGAGTTGTGAATTAACATTAATTGAAACCCGCTAAATTTAAATATCGACCTTAGGCAATTTTCTTTTACTTGCTTGTTTTAATGCATATTTGTATGCACTTGTTTGGCTTTGTCATTTATGATGATGCAAACTCCGTCAGAGAGATGCGTATCTTTATATCCATCACCACCTTGGCGTCAGCCTTGTTGTTTTATTAAAAGTAAGCGTTTGATTTTGTACTTGAACATTATGATGCTAGAAAATGTATTCACTTCAATGGAAAATGTAATGCTGCGTCAGAAGCAACAGTTTTCCGAAGAATCCAAACATCTTGAGGCCCATAGAATTACGGTGAACAGTTTGTCAGAATCCGCTCTTTTTATAACACCATTGAGAGTGAAACTCAGTTGTGAAAATTATGTATTCAGCCTGGATGGCACGAAAGCTCTCTCGACTGTGTGGAGAGAAGCCAACCGGTGATTGATAGACGTAGTTCCTCATCTCTATGTAAACTCCTTATAAGCAATTGAATTTACGACGTTCATAGCGAAACTTGAATTATTATTTACCGATGTTTTTGTTTTACGAACGGCTGATTGATCATCTATTTGTGTACGATTTTTTTTGTGGAAATGAATGTAACTAAATTCAAGCCAATTAGTTAAATATATATCCCATAGTATAAATTAGTTACCAGTTTTAAATACTGGGATATCGAAATGAAATTTAATCAAATATTAAATTTTCTTAAAGCGGACAATAATAAATGTAAATATATTGTATATTTTATGATAACTGCGTTAATATAAGATGGCAAGCACTGACAAAAGTGAGCAGAGTTTAAAGCAATAAACATTTCAGAGCATTGGGTGATTGTCTAACATGCAAATGAATTCATCTTTCCTAAATATCTTTACAGGAAGTATTCACGGATAGTATAGTAACGATTATTTTTAAAACATTATTTCTTATAGTTACTCCGTTTCTCTTCGTTACACATTAATATCAACAATATTTCACGAACTTCTCGAATTTTTGACAATCTTTGACAATATTTCACGAACTTCTCGAATTTTTAACAATCTTTGAAAATTTCCTCGCTTATTTTCAAATGGCAGATATATTTTGCAAGCGAATACAATGCTTTACCTTTTAAATGCGATTGGGAGAATGTTTATGCAATTTATAGTTTTGTGATATATTTCCAAATTTTCTGGTTCTACATGCGTACCTCTAATTATATATAGTAATAAAACAAATGGTATTCTTCATCTTATTAACTTTATTTAGTGACAAAATATACATGTCAATAATATATAGTTTATGAGAAAATGTTCAATTGGGAGTGATACATGTTATTATGTATATTATATTGTAATGTTTGTGTACGCCAGCTTTGATAAATTAAACGAAATAAAAAAATTATCTAAAAGTTCTTTTACAAGTTTTAAAAATTATAATTTATAACTTCTCTTAAGTTGTTAATTTCTTATTGTAAATTCAAAAGCATGTTTTGAGTAGGACTTTAAAAGACTAATTAGGCACTGACATGCGTTTTAAATTTCGTATTAAATCCCGTACTCTGGATGTTGCAAAATTTAATCAATTAATATCAATGGAATCATATGTAATGAAGCCTAATGTCTTTGAAGTTTCAATGCAGCCTTATTGAAAGCTTTGTCAATTATAGATTTTCATCTTTTATAAATTATTTTGTGTTTACAAATATATTTGTTTTAATTTTGAATGCTTGTATATGTTATAAATAAAACATTGGAAATAGTGGAAAATGTTAAACCCTTAATAATGTTTCGGATCTCTCCGCCCTTTACTCATACAGGGGTTGGACAAAAATATGGAAACACCTTATAAAAAGCATGTAACCTTCACTAATATAGCGTAGGACCAACTTTGGCATTCAAAACTACTTACAATCTTCTCAAAATGGATGAATAGAGGTCTTATATAGTTTTCAAGGAAATCTGGTACCATTTCTCCTGCAAAATATTGGTAAGCTTTCTTAATGACTATGAAGAGGAAAAACGTGCTCGAACATTTATTTCCAACACTGACAATAAGGGCCCAATAATATTGAGATCGAGTGATTGTGGAGGTTATAGCAGATATGAGACTTCATCTTGATGCTCAGAAAGCCAGTCCTGGACCTTGTGAGCTGCGTGAGCAGGGGCTTTGTCATCTTGATAAACAGCATCACCATCAAGAAATGAACTTTGCACCATAGAATGGATTTGGTCACTCAAAATGGTCACATAGTCATTGGCAGCTACGTTGCCATGTAGGTTAATGATGGGATTGGCATAATACCATGATATGGCTGTCCATGTCATGACAGAACCCCCCCTCCCCATGTTTTGTTCTTGGTAACACGCAATTTAAATTGTAAGCTTGGGATGGGGTTCTCTAGATGTATATTCGGTCAGAAGTCGAAAATATTGTAAAGTTCGACCTATCTGACCAAACTATCTTTGTCCATTGCTCCATAGTCCAGGTTTTATGATTGTGGTACCACTGTCTCCTCTTAGTAGCATTTGGATCACTAATGAGTGGTTTTGGAATGACCGCTCGTCCATAAAAACCTTGCTTATGCAGTTCGCTTCGTACTGTTTTGATACTGATAGGGTTTATGAGCATAGTATTCAGCTCAACAGTCACTTTTTGCAGCTGTAGACTTTTGATTTATCGTCACAACCCTATGCAATGTTCATCTATATCTATCATTCGATACCCATTTCCGTCCACACTGGTGTTTGTCAGATGCGGTTTTTCCAGTCTTACTGTACGCAGTCATCATCTTGGATACTGTGCCTCATAACACACAGAAAACTTCCGCTACCTTAGTTACAGAAGCAACCATCATTCGAGCCCCAACAATTTGGCCGCATTGGAAGTCCTCCAGTTCTGACAAAATTCATTCACAACTGCACGGAACGCTGTGTTGACAACAAAAGGTGCTTGCAACGTATAGACGAATTTATATAGATTTGCTGCATTATGATAAACAGACTTCATCTAAAAACTCCGCTATAGCACATATGTAAATTAAGGCACGCGTTTTGCAAAGTGTTTCCATAGTTTTGTCTAACACTTGCACTTCGCCATGAGTTCCTATTTCAAAGCATGGGAAATTGATTATGCTCCCACTGAAGAACGTGAGTTTTTACAGAAATCAAAGTTGGTGGAAGCAGACTCCCGTTATCTAACATACCAAAAAAAAAAGACGAACAGTTCTTCTGAAGTCGTTATCTGTATAGTTTCTCCAATAAGTGACGCATTTATTGATTTTTTTTGTGACAACTCATCAAAACAATTCGATATTTTTTTTTATTTTCACAGACTGATGTTCTACATAAAGGCAGTTATAGATTTCACGAAATTCCGATTAAAAATAACCCAGCAACTGTCAAACGCATCTCCCTAAATACCGTTTATTGTGATATTTTCTAAGTTATTTACCCATTTTTTTCCAGGTTATTTAAGAACACATTAACGATAGTGGACTACTCACACTTTTACCGTTCCTTTCGAACGATAACCGGTTATATTTAATGGGTTCTTCGAATCGCAAACCATTTTAATGGGAAATACATATAAATGGAAATACTTGATGTCTTCTTAATAATATTCTAAGATAATTCCATTGATTTTGCGTTAATGCGTTTACTTTTAAAACTCGATTCTAGAAACTTCTATAGAAAAACTTCTATCTCTAGAAACCTATGGTATGTACAATTTCGCGCAACAGAGGACGTCAAACTTTTCCTCATATTACTTACCAGGTTGCTACAAATTCCTTCAGCTCTCGAAATGTAGGAGATTGAGGAGGATTTAAAATTTGAAATGCACAATGAGGTAAAAAAATGCATGTTTTTAGATTGATCTGTTATCACTTTCATAGAATCAAGAAGTCCAAGTTGTACTTGAATAATCTAACTCCTAGACAGACTACGTGGCAAGAAATGACGAATCGATACGTGAAATATATTAAAAATATTTAAAACAACGTTGAAATCGTATCTACAATGATTTATTAAAACAAATAAACGCATTTGGGGCGAACAAATCAGTCGTCTTTCGGGAAAACATGATAATAAAATGGTCATTTTATCAATTGAATTTTTGTATCAAACGGATTAGTTCAGTTAAATGGACTTAGTTTTTAAAAGCTAAATTATAAAACTAAACAAATATAAATCCTAATTCTAGTTCATTAAATAGCCTCCCTCTCCTTCTTATGAGGATATTTTGATATATATTTCCTTATCTCAATTAAAAAATTACTTTTGATTTTATATTTAGAATAATTAAAATAGCATTAAAGCAAACTAAAATTAATCTTTGTTATATACGTATATATTTTCGCTTTTATGTGTTTACAGGGCCAATCAAAATTCCCTAACAATTTCAAAAATTCATAAAGAAAGGGAAATATTTCTTATTAAAATGTGGCTTCCACAATAAGTCTTGTCATGATTTGGTAGTTTGTCAGAAATGAAACGTAACCTACAACTCACCGATTGGTGTCACATTGGGGATTCGATTGGAAAATTAACGTTGTTCGAAGATTCATCTGGCCACCGATTGCAGAAGATAATCTTTCGACGAAACTCAGAAAAAGAGAGTGGATTTAAGCGGAGTACATAAATGTTTGTTAATCCATTTATTCAGAAAATGGGATTTCTGTATATACAGGACGGATATTAGTTTGTTTTAAAACATAGTTATGAAATATTTATAAAACTAAATGTAGCTTTTACAATTACATCTTTTAAAAAACGCTACTTCATTATTTTCGAAATTGAAATATCAAAATTATTGATTTTTATCCATTTACATCCCTTGCTTCACCGAGCTGGAGTTACAACAAATAAAGCAGTTGCCTTGGGTTAAAAGCCTATACAAGGAACCAAATGAAGTACCGTGAATGCATTTGTTTCCACGCAGTCGTTCATGTGATAGAATTCGGAACAACCAACCAACCAAACAAACAAATTATTAATTGTATTAATTTATAAATTCGAGAGAAAAGAGTGTTTCAGTCTGAGACACATCTGTGACCTTTCAATTTTTGAAGGTCGCAGGTTCGAGTCTTGATGGTCGAAGCACTCTTTTCTATCAAATTTATAAATTTTTATATTTATAAATCTGATATAAAATAATTCAGTAATACAGAGAAATAAAACAGCGCAACGTGTCAAAATTTTAGGCTTTATTCCCAATATTTCGGTTTCTAAATTAGTCAACCATTGCCAGGAGGATAGATAACGTATTTGGCAAAATGGTGAAAAAAAATTACTATATATAAATTCGAATGCCTTAAGTACGTCACCATATTCTCTATCAGGTAACATTAAAAATACATTACTGTGATTGTTATTTGCAAATATTTTAAGAATTTTTGTTAAATGCGGCTTTTGGACCCTGTCTGAACTCTCAAGACAACGAAGCAGAAAACAATGCCACGGTAGTTATTTCGAATCTTACAAGCAGAATTTTCTTAGAAAGCTGGAAATCCTTCTCAATGAATCATCCCTTAAATACATCTTAACCCAATATCCCCAAAATATTTTCAGCTCACATAAAAACATCTCTAAATAATTTTTTCATTCGTTTTATACTTCCTCATCCATTGTTGAAAACTTTCTCCCATCCACCAATTTCTTTCAATAATATTTTTGCAATTATTAGAAATTCTTAAAATATTTGCATATAACAGTTACAGTAGGATAGGTTTCATGTCACTAGAAATTTATTAACGTAACGAGTTTGAAACATTTAATTGTATATATTGTGATTTGTTTTGCTCTTTTCGTCATTTTAACACTACGCTATCCTCTTGACAATGGTTGTCTGATTTAGAAACCTAAATATTGGAATGAAGTCTCAAATTCTGACATGTTGCACTGGTTTTCTTCCCCACTCGCTCTCTCTCTCTCTATATATATATATATGTTATGATAGTCAGTGTTAAAAGCTATTGTTTTATTTGACGTAGTGGTCAACATTTTTCATCTTTGTTACCAGTGTGAAAATTTCTCGGCATGGATTTCTTGTCTCAGCAAATAAACCTACATAATTTTTTTATGTAATACTGTTATTTTAAAAACACTGCACATTTTTATGAAACCGCAATGTGTATGTAATTAAATTACTTATGTATTCTTCTGCGAAATAGTTGTGCCCTGAGGTAACACAGTGTGGCAACGCGTTCACCCTTGAGCACTGTTCATCTGGGTTCGACACCCAACAGTGCAAACAACGCTTACTCAGATATCTCATAAAGATAGCAATACCCACTGTAGTCCGGGGCTTGGTTTCCTAGGCCTTAAGAGGTTCAGATTCCTAGGAAAATTGTAGGTCCCGACA
>QLNU02015270.1:19098323-19118688 GCA_006491805.2 Dysdera silvatica
CTGTATGCATCATAGTAAAATATATCGACTGGTTTGCAAGAAACTCAAGTTCAGTCTGTACTAGTAAATAATGGCAGGACGCTTTAAATTAAAACTGTGAAGTTCTTAAACAATAAATACACGTATTTTAGATTGTACTATCTCACTTTCCTCTTCTAGGATTTTTAAACGTCTTTTTTAGAAGACCACAAAGGTATACATGCAAAGAATTGATTTTAAAGAATTGTTTTATTCATGTGAGATATCAATCATAATTAATCGCACACGTAGTTTATTTAGCGAGGTACATACCGAAAATCGGGGTTACTTAAGCCGCTGGGGTAACTAAAGCCACTATACTATGTAAATTTAGGACACTAATTTTGGCAACACTGTTTTGAGTTTGATTGTTAACTTTCATGCCATCAATTCCATATTTTGACGAAGCTTTGGGCCACATATTTTAATAGTGTGTATGTTTCAAAATTAAGTTCATAATCCTTTATTTATATTTAGGATAATTTCGTCATAAATTTATACAGTCCATAACTTTAATCGCCAAAATCACATTTTTAAGTTAAATTCACTAAAAATATTTTTAAACATAACCTCAGACAGTACGCAATAACGCAGAAATATTTATTTTCTTTCGAACGTTTCACCATCTAATCACGCCATAACATCGGCGCTGGTATCACTACGCCAATAAACGTTGATTGACATTGTTGTTTGATTTAATCTGCGTAGTGTTCGATTTATATAAATACATATGCTGCAACGGGCATTTCGATCAATTTAATACCAGTCTCTTTGCAATTTGGTTTAAATAGTAGTCTATGTACTACACCTTTCCTTTCCTTTGCTTTTTGGTTTTACGGCTCAAAGACTACAGTGGTCATGCTGCGCCGGGACCTACTGTTTTCCGAGGAATCCGAACCTCTTAAGGCCTAGGGAACCAAACCCCGGACTACAGTGAGCAGTGCGATCTTTATGAGATCTCTGAGTAAGCGTTCTTTGCACTGCTGGGAGTCGAACCCGTGTATTACACCATTCTGCGAAATAACTGGCATCAGTAAATAGTCTTTATATACGTTCGTAAGAGATTAGATGTCGTTCGTAGCTCAGTAGGTAGAGCCTCCGCCCGGCAAGTGGAAGGTCGTGGGTTCAGGTCCCACCGAAGGCAGAAATATTTATTTTCTTTCGAACGTTTCACCATCTAATCACGCCATACCATCGGCGTTGGTATCACTACGCCAATAAACGTTGATTGATTGACATTGTTGTTTGATGTAATCTGCGTAGTGTTCGATTTATATAAATAAAGTATTTTTACGGTTGTTATACTTCTTAGATTATATTTCCGTTCTTTTCTATATTTTAAATCCATTGTTATTTCCTGTACGGGGTAACGAAGACCGCCAAACAGGGTGGGCTTTTGCCGTCTTCATTCTGGATGAGGACGGCATCTTCTTTTCTCCTAAACAAAAACAGCTCTGGTTTGAGCTTGTTTCTACGTGGGTGTCGAAAATTATTGAGTAAAAATAAATTCCTCCATAAAAACTCACAAAAACTCGCCACGGAGGCTTTGCGTGTTGACAATTATTTGGCAATTGTGTAATCCCCGAGAAGGTTAAAAATATCTTACACCCTTCTATACGGAGAAAGAGGGAGTGGTTCTTGCCTTTTTTCGTCTAGCAGTCAGGACACTCCATGCTCAACGGAGGGACCCTGGTTCGAGTCCAGGATGAGGACGGCGTCTCCTTTTCTCCAAAATCAAAAAAGATCCATCTTGAGCTATTTATACGTGGGTGACGTATAAAAAGTGTATAAAGCCATTATGCTGGGTAAATTTCGAACACCGATTTTGGCAACACATGTTAAATTAAACATCTTGAACTTTTTTAGTGTAAATTAAACATCCGAAACACTAAAAATTTAAAAAAATTCTTTTTTACATATTTATTATTGTTAATAAATATCTTGAATAGAATATGCACAATTATTTTAACCTTTATATGTATTTGGATACCCTATCACCATCTAACATAAGCCAAGCATTGAATTTTTACTACTGGCTTTGATTACCCCATATTGAGAGGTAACTTAAGACACCATGTTTTTGTCTTTAACATACATGTTGTAGAAGACTTTCATACATCTGAACATAGAGTGTAACTGTAGACCCAAGTTTTATAATAACTAGTTAATCTCTAAAGTAAATGATGTTGAATTGGCAGATGTTTTAAATTGAAAAGTGGCTTAACTAACCCCGAAAGACGGTATTCAATTGTTATTTTTATTTAGATTTTCAATTTGCTCTATCTAACCATCTTTATACACAAAACTAAAAATTTAAATTTACACTAAAGAAAATACTTTTTTCGATGATAAATTAAATATATATTTGATCTCGTTTTGTAAAAGATTTGCCTAATCTACCATCATGCGATAGCAACCCAAAGATTTCGGATTTAATCTATAATTGTTGAAGTACTCATTTTAAATTATTTCTGTTTTTAAAATATATGCCTTTGTTCATTCTGTCAGTTTTGCAGCCCTGCGAAAGGCAATATAATATTCACCATTATAAGATCAATCCGCCATAATCATTTTGGTCAATAGAATAACGATTATGGTGGATAATAATAATCATCGAGGGCAATAGGCCAATTAGTTATGTACCAGATGAATTAGAATCAAAAGCACGATAACTATAATAATTGAATAGTATATAAATGTTAGTTATTGTAAATAGAAACTCTGTGTGTGTGAAATGATAAAATTTTCGAAAGAAAGGTGAACATCAAATTTTCAAACAGCACAATACTAAATTTTATTCTCATATATCTGAGGAAAATGATTAGACTGCCTTTCTGAAATATAAAATACAGTCTGCATATAATGTCACAGTATGATATGTTGTCGCAGTTGCTTAATAAAGAGGACGAACTCATGAAGTATTAAAGTTTTCTTAATATCTTAACCACTTTCGTACATACAGCAGTTGTCAAAATTTCGCATAGTTTTCAAAGTAAATACAAATCAAGTTATTCACATTATTGCATACAGCTAATATACTTAAGGATGTTTATAATGTTAAAAAACCGGATTAATGAACAATTTAGTCACACTGAATCTGGTAGGCTTCAAACACTTCTACAGGACTTTTGGGGGATAAAACATTGAGCCATCTTAGAGAGACGAGGGAATTGTCAACTGATAGAGTTGGTGATTTAATGTTAAAGAGCCTATGGATTAGAAACCTTCCTTCACACATGCAATAAATGTTATCTGTTGGAGTTTGGATAGTTTGGCCTCTATCGCAGATAAGATACATGAGTTCGCCGGATTTTGTTCAGGTATTAATGAGGTGAATATCCATGGGTCAACTCAATCGCTTCAAGAGCAAATAGCTGAACTTAAGGTGCAAGTTAAGGATTTTATGAAAGCTGTTAGGGACAAAAAATTTGCGTGACAATTTCATTCGGCATTTCTCTCGTAGACGTAGCCAAAGTAATAATTTAAATAGTGGAGCATGTTGGTACAACTTTAGGTTTGGCGATCGAGTTCATAAGCGTATTAAGCCAAATAATCTTTCGAGAAACGAGTAAGCACATCCGCAATGATGGAACAGGACATGTGCGACATGTCAAAGCCGTCTATTTGTGAGGGAGAGAAATTCTGGTCACGATTTTTTGATTGATAGTGGAGCCACACTGTCCGTATTTTATAGCAGTTTGGTCAAAAGACCTTGTACTTGCAGTATTTGCTACAACTCATGGATTACGCATCCTGGTATCACGGCAGCTGTATGAAAATTTTGAAGGAAAGGTTTGCTTGGGAAAAAATGCACAAGTATGCAGTTTGTTGGATAAAGGAATGTAATGACTGTCAGAGGTTGAAAGAACAAAGGCCCACGAAATCTCTGTTGAGTGCATACCTTCTGCCATCTGATAAATTCTAACATATCTACATTGATATAGTGGGTCTTTTACCGTCTTCCTCAGGTTTTTAGTATTTATTTACCTAAGTGGGCAGATTTTCTAGGTGACCGGAGGCCTTTCCAATCAGAGATCAGACAGCCCAAACTGTAGCAACTATGTTTTATAATGGTTGGAGTGCAAGATTTATGGTACCCGAGAGAGTCGCAAATAATCAGGAACGACAATTTGGGAGTGATTTGTTTACCTCGTTGTCAAGGTTCCTGGTTATCTACAAAACCCGTCCCACAGCTTATTACCTAGAATACAGCGGCTTAGTTAAGAGATTTCACTGGGATCTCAAGTCTATACTTATGTGCCACGACACGTAGAACTAGACTAAGGTACTTCCAACTGTTCTGTTGGGCAATTGTGCAGTAATTTTTGAGAGCCTTGATGCTACTCTGGCGGATTTGGTATATAACACTACGTTACGACTGCTTGGCGAGTTGAGTCAGGGAAAATTTTCCTGGTTCAGAATTCATTCGCAAATTACGTGAACGATTGCAAATGTTGCGGAATGTACAAATGTCAAGGAATGGTATCAGAAAATCTTTTGTACCTCCAGATTTGAGGAGTGCCAATTATGTAAGACAGGACTGTGTGAAAAAAACATTGGTTTAATTTTATGCTAGACGTTTCAAGTATTGAACCGTTTGAACAAGTTCTTCACGTTAATTATAAAAGGCAAGTATGTTAATGTTGGAGTCGATAGACTTAAACCGACTTACGTTTTCGTCGAGGAGACAATTCCCGATGCTGCGAAAGGTTTATAGACACAGGGCAATTAACTAGTTGTATGTCAGTATCAGATTAGGTCCAGCCGCAGAGTCAAGTTCATATTGTATGATTCGTAGTTTGTTTTGCCTGCCATTACCTCCTGTACGGTAGCTGGGGATGGTACTCTTATGCCCATACTGAAGACGTGGCGTAGTGTCTAGCTTGTTCACTTTTGGAAATATGCACTGAATTTTTAGAAGCTCTACCAATGGTATTCTTTCGCATCCTTGAAGGTGCTTTCCGATGCGTCCAGAGTACGCCTGCGAGTCAGTTTTTTTTTCCATTTAATTTTTCAATGACATGACTCAATGGCAACTCGTTGAATTGGAGCCTACAGATGAACCACGGTAAAGGGTTTTTTGATAGAAAATTCTATGAACCTAATGGTTCCGCTTTTTCCCCCAGTGTTTGTGTTTGTTCCATCGCATCCAATGCCTTCTTTGCCCACCTTAAGAATCTTCTTCTGGCTATGGTGAAAGACAGCATGTCAGAGAGTTTGCTTTGAGATACACTTTAAAAGCCAGGAAAAACTAGAGAAATGCAAATCCATACGTGCATTTATATTTCTTGATTTAAGTTTTAATGCAAAAGACTACACGGGGTTGATCAGTTGGTCATCAACGAAAATTACCTGTCCTTCATTTCTATCATATGCAACATCCGAGGAAATCTTAAACCTTATTCATTCCAAGTAGATACCAACTTTCGACATAAGCGAATTTCCATATCACACTCATACATGTCAACAGAGTCATATGTATTTCAAATGTTTCTAAAGAAAATGAAATAATATGTAGTTTCTACAAGTAAAAAAGTGCAATTACTCACCTTGCGAGATGAGAAGAAAAAGTGTAAGAAAAATGAAATGAAACATCTTCATCTTCAATTTACAATTGCAAAGTATAACCTATGTAGAAAATAATTTCAATGAAGTTCTTGGTAGCATACTGTTTTACAATCGATGAATATTCTTAAATTTTACGGCTCAAAATGTGGACAAAAGTAAAAGAAACTAAATACTTGTAACCATAATAATTTGCATAAAATTCAAAATAATATTATCGAAGGAATTATTTATACGAATATGATTCATAAAATACGTGCACAGTTATTTGTGAATTAAACTTCATTTTAAAAAATGCATTTTATTAAATATGAATAAATAAATTTTTAAATTTGAATACAGGTAATCATACAAAATGAAACAGCATATTTTAAATAATGAAAATGGAAATCTATTAAGTTCACTTACTTGAAACCATGATTAATTTTTTATGAAGTCAATATATGAGTATATATATATATATATAAACGCTGCTATTTATTTATTACCCCTCGTGTGGATTCTCCCCTGACGAAGTTCTGCACCTCGGGTTATTTTCAATATTTTTTCTTTTCAATTTTTCATATTTATTCTTAAATTTGGTCTTGCTTCTTTTTTATGTTGTTTGGTGTTTTTTATGGGGTTGTTCTGTTGTAGTATTTTGTCGTTCTATAGTTAGGTGTTGTCTTTTTTTAACATTATAAATATATATATATATATATATATATATATATATATATATATATATAAAAGTTTTCCTCGCCCATTCTTGGCGGAAACAGGCTTTGGGACGGGCAGAGCGCCATGTTCCCAAGCCTCTTTTTACATCACTTCTTAATGTGCCATGTCTAGAAACTTCCTGACAATGTGACACGTGTTTAGGATTGTGGCTTTTTGTATTTCAATGTAGGTGTTTGGGTCAATGTTGAGTATCTCCAAATTCGTCGCAAGCGTTTTTGGTACTATCCCTGTTGCTGAGATGACTAACGGGATGATGAGGATCTTTTCCATACCCCATATATCTCGTACTTCATGTCTGAGATCTTGGTACTTGGTGATTTTCGTTGTGTAGGTTGTCTGTATGTTATTGGTGTTGGGTACTGCTATGTCGATTAAGTACGTGGTCTTATTCGATTTATCGACGAGGGTTATGTCAGGACGGTTATGTGGGACTGTCTTGTCTGTTATGATTGCTCTATCCCAGTAAAGCTTGTGTGTTTCGTTCTCATGCACGGTCTCTGGCTCATATTTGTAGTACGGGCATTTTTCTGTCAGAAAGCCAGCATTCGCTGCCAATTTCTGGTGGACTATTTTCGCTACTTGATCGTGTCTATGTTTGTAGTCTGACTGCGCAAGGATCTTGCATCCTGCCATCACGTGTTGGATTGTCTCCGATGCCGCATGACAGTGTCTGCATTTGTCGCTTTCTATGTCTTTTCTCTGGATGAATTTCTGATTGTTCCTTGTTGCGATCACTTGGTCTTGGATGGCTAGCATGAATCCTTCTGTCTCTGGCTGGAGAGTGCCTTTGGCCAGCCAAGAATTTGATGCCTTTTTGTCAACGTGTGGTTGTTGCAGGTCATTGTAGTGCCTGCCATGTAATGGCATATGTTTCGAATGAGCCCTGTGCTTTAAAAGCCCGAACGCGGTTCTGATTTAAGATAAAGCACTGATTATAAAGGGCATAAACGATGGAATACGTTACTTGACAAATTCAGAAAATTGAGCAATTTGAAGCTGTCTGAGAAGGTGGCGCTAGGAAGGTTCATAGAAAGGTGAGGGGTCGATAAATAGGTGAAGACAAGGGAACTTGGATTGTCTGGAAAAATGAGTAGGGTCTAAAGCTTTTTGTGCCATTGGCATTCACCTTGGACCCTCAACACATACTAAGCATTGGCTGGATTTTAATATAGTTACTGAAGTTTAAATAAAAATATGCATGTACTACATGTAAAATAATCATGGGAGTTTAAAAAAGTATATTTGCATATTATTAAAAAAGTGAATAGTATAAGAAATATAATACTTACCAGTCTACCTGTATGTGGAAAATAAACTATTATTATTATAATATATTATATTTTAACACCGAATTTGGCACAAAAATGCTTCTCTTTTCAGATGCAGCTGAACAAACTATTTTTTCCAAGAACTTCTCTGGCTTTTATATGTTGGTAAAATTTTGCTGTGCCAAGTAACCGTTTACCAGTGAAGCTTACAAATCAAGCCATTGTATTTACCAGCTTTACATCAACCAACAGACATCATGCAAATCCTTATTTGACACTTGGACATATGCGCAGATAATAGTTTTATGTTAAGTTGGTCGATTTATTTTTCCACGAGTTGCCAGCTTTCATAACAATGGCAGCAATTTCCTGTTCTCCCTCTGCTGACACTATTAAAATAAAACCAACCAACTAATCTGTTCTCTAAATATCTTACAGTGGAAGCAGATTGAAAACATAGGTGTCGTACTTATATCAAATCTAAATAAATGCGGTATTTTTATGAAAGCCTGATAACTTCCCATTTTATCCGACAGAAATGTCATTTCTTTAGTACTTTATTATAAAAGAATACAAT
Organism: Dysdera silvatica; assembly: GCA_006491805.2. Classification (NCBI taxonomy): domain Eukaryota; kingdom Metazoa; phylum Arthropoda; class Arachnida; order Araneae; family Dysderidae; genus Dysdera; species Dysdera silvatica. The sequence continues at coordinate 19,106,472 of QLNU02015270.1, forward strand.
GATTGATCAGGGCTTCCCATTACGAATAAAATTCTTTTTGTCAATGGTCAGAATGCAAAAGAAACGAAAATGGGGAGAAAAGTAGGCGAAGTAGAAAAAAGTAAAATGGAAATAAGAATGGTAAAAGCAACGAAAGAAGGTAAAAAAAAAATTAGTAGCAGTTAGGAAATGAGGTACAATAAAGTGAAAAAAATTTAATGAAAAGTTAATTCAAAATTGAAGATCTATAACTAAGTAAAAAGAAAATTAAGTAGAAAGAAGTAGAAAAAGAGTAAAAGTGAAGGTGAAATTTTCCAACGGCATAAGGAAATTTGCAACCTTTCTAGAATTAATCTTCTCTTTATGACGTGAAGTATCAAGAAAGTAAGAGTATCTTATATTTATACCCCCGATCTGAGTTTTCTTAGAACAGCCCCCAAAACGGGTTTTCCCTGAACTTTTCGTTACGGTTTTCCTCATTTCCTTGCAAACACTTGTTTTTGATTCAGACATGGGTTTCTGAATGTTACTGGCCCATTTTCGTAGTTAAAAATGTCTTCATAGATTCTATAGGAACGAGAAATAACATTTTTGTTAAAGACACTTGCAGATAGTGGCGCCGACTTCATGGGTTCGAGACACTTTTTGCACCCTCAATAATTTTGTTGTGGGTTCCTCGAACCCATAATATTTTTGCTCGTGGGGAAAATACGCATACAGAAATAGAAGCACAAAGTTTTTCGTCATCAATTCTTCAATATTTTCATTATTTATACCCTGTTCCCTGCACCTTTTATAAAAGAAAATTCTTCATTTTGTCTGGATTCACAAAAAGTACGTAAGTGTTCTCTAGCTCTATTGACAGAGAGGAGAACCTTTAGCAATCATAATGATAAAGTCGAAAATATATTTTCCAGTAAGTTGACCCATCCTATCTTTCAACAGCTGGGGTATCCACATTTTTCTTTATATTTTACTCTGTTTTACCTCCCAAGAACCCCTGAAGCACCTGGGATATCTAGCTTTTATTTTAGTCAACTTCTTTTTAAAGAGAGAAGTAGGGAATTGGGCTGGGCACATCTGAGTATTTTGGCAGCAATCGTAAAACTATAAAGGGTGTATACATTTAGGGGGCATTAAATAATTATCTAGAGAAAAAATATCTTTCTTTAATAACCTATAATTTGCTTCATTTTAACATTTCAGGTGTCTTATTGTATATATCAGATAATCTGATAATGAAATTTAAATTACACTTAAATCTTCTGAAAAATTGACCGGTCAATCGATTTAAAACTTTCGGAACCCCCCAATACTTTTTCAGGTCGGCACCTATGCTTGCAGAAATTCTTCCCAATTTTCTTCATAAATTATTATTCATGGAAAACACTTAGCTTAGTTCTTAGGCATGAAAACAACAAATTTCACGCGAATGTTTCGTGGCCCGATATAATTAATACTGGCACCCAGTACCGGTCAGAGGCCTGTTGGTTGAGGAACACTGATCTATTGAAAAGAAAATTACTGACTAACGATAGTTTACCTTCTTAGAAACTTACACTTTTATAAGTAGCATTATAAAAATATATCATCGTCATGACGTGTTGAAAGATGTTTCAATAGTGAAACATGTTATCACCTGCAAGCACATAGTAAGTGCGTAATAATTGTTTCGCTACAGTAAAAGTATCAAGTTTCAATAGGGTATACGTGTGGTTAGGGAAAGAGTTTTGGGTGAAATTCTGGACCGACTAGAACTTTCCGGGTACGGAAAGTCGGTCTAGGAACTCGAGATAGGGACCTGAAGAACAGGTACACCAAACCTTATTGTGTACCAATTTACTGGATTACATAAGCTGTGTTGACTATGTTTGTGGGAGTTAAACAGCTGCTATAAAATCGCACACATATTTTACTAAATTAGATAATTTAACCTAAGTAGGGCAGCCACAAAGCAAGTTGCTGTGTACGGATATGGCAGGAAGTTTCAGTCGGTTTTCTGATTTGGCCGTTGTAAATATTAATTATAAAGTGAAATCTGAATCCTCGATGAACTAGGCTAATCATTTGCTGAAGAAATGTCTTTCTTAGCCGGATCGAATGGTAGTTAAACTGTAAAAGGAGACTGACATGAATTGGATGGTGTTGGTATACTCAGATTCGGAGCTACTCCGTTGTCTTTATGGAGTAGGACGGAATCATTATTCTTGTAAATTTCAGTAAGTTTACTTGGGAGGCGGTGGAGCGAATTAGCTCTGAAAATTTGAAGACTTTGCGGAGCATCCTGGCCGACAGTATAGTGAATGGAACGGCTCAGAAGCTGCAATCAGAGGAGGAACACCTTGAGATGATCCGTGGGGAACTGATAGTTGATCATACGTTGGCGTGGCACTGAGGATAAACTAAAGATATGGCTTTCAGGTGATATCAATTACATTTTTACTTTGATACTTGAAAGAGACGATTCCTATCCATCGCAATGGCGGGACGAATGAAAACACCGAAGAAACGGATCCTAGTTAGCTATTGTAAGGATTAAGGGTAATTTACAAGATAATGTTGAATAGCCTTTAAGATGTCCATTATCCTATTACAGTGACAGATTAAGGGTGGTGAGGCCGGTGCCGTCACACTGGACGCCAAGACAAGGCGACGCCAAAAGTGCCTGACCATCCCAAAATGAAAAGCGAAATCTAATTTGATCATATAAACTCTTATTTCTAAATAGGTATCAATAAATCAAATTAACTTTTTAAGTGCTCTGAATGCAATATATAATTACGTTTATTTCTACATATTTTTAGGAACCTGTAAGAATAAATTCAGTCTATTAAATAAAGACTGCATAAACATGGATTAATTTACTTGACCGTACAGAAGACATTTCAGAATATTTAAACTCGCGTGAGGGTTTTATTTTTATATTAAAATAAATTTATTTTTTGGCCCATCAGTAAAAGTACTTATAGTTGAGTTATATTTTTTGTAAGGAAATTTCATTTGTTATAGTGGCTTTCGGTCTTGTAATAATATTCAGTATTCTGTATAATAAAATGCAGTAACCTAATGAATAGGTGCTTAAAATTAAAAAATAACTGCGCCATATAAAATAATTACTTTGAAAACATCTAATGCTTAGACATGCGAGGACACCAAATTTTGGGCTCGCACCGGGCGCCATATGCTTTAAATCCGCCTCTGTCCAGTTATATTGAATAATTTGTGATAATGAATGTTTTTAAGTATTGTAATTAACTGTTCGTGTTCGCCTTCGTGTGTTTATGCGTATGCTGAGTACGTGGCATGTTTCCTTTCTCTCCCTAAAACACACGTTCTAGTGTGAACCATAGAAAATTGGATTGTCAAAAACTTTACCATGCTTGGATACTCCTTGGAGGCGATAAATATATTCACGAAGACTTTCACGGCGTCTATTAATATACATTATAGAGCTTTGCGGGATATTCCGCCGCGTCTGTTTATTAAAAACACTTAACGTTTCACTCCCTGCTATGCAACTTGCAAATGCAAGCACGTCGCGGCTTAGGTACTAGTAATGCCGAAACACGCTATAAAATAGCTAAATGTTCTTGCATCTAGCTAGATTTTCTGTCGCTGTTATGGTTCCCTCTCGGTATCCCCGCTAATATAGTATTTTGATTATGAATTAGTACTTTTATAAATAAATCAGTACTTACCTGAATCACAGCAACTGAACTTGGGGGTGAGAACCTCAACCCCCACCCCCCGCCCACCCCCGCTCATCGCTTTGCGACTCGTGCCGTTTCGATCACATTCGATGTGCGCTGCCTGAATCAGTAACTGTTGAATCAATATATGTTTAGAAGTATAAATTATATTTTTTCCCCTTGCCCAGGGATTTATACACCCCCTTATTGTTATGTAAACACACACAAAATCTAATCCCCCCACTTTCCTTTTGTCAAAAAACACACGTGAAATCCACGCACATGCGCAGAAGGATCGGTCTGGCTCCTCAGCAGCGGGCGTGTTCATCTCCCGCTAGCAGCTACTGTTGTTAGGTGGTTCTGATGGTGATGGCGGGTGTCGGACGGGTAAAAAAGTGACGGCAAAAAAGTAACCTTGGGGCGATAGAAGTATCCTAGGGACTAATGTACAATAGATTAATAGATCATTTAAATAAATATGATGTGATTCATCCAAATCAATATGGCTTTCAAAAAAATAAATCAAGAGAAGAAATGCTTTTAAGAGCCACTAATAACATCCAAAAAAACCTCGAATTAAGAAAAGTAACTTACGGATTTTTTTTATTAAAGCAAAGCATTTGCTTTAATTGATAGAAATGTCCTTAAAGCAAAATTATTGAACTATGGTATACGGCGACCAATGTACAATCTAATAGATAGTTATTTAACTAATAGATCTCAAACAGTTAAAATAGATATTACTTTTTCCAAATTATTATTGAAAGAATTAGGTATTCCCCAAGGAACAATCCTGAGGCCTTTATTTTCTATTTTTGCAATAAATGATTTAATAAATCTTGATGAACGACTGTTTTCGTTTGCAGACGACATAATATAGATGACATAGGGAACCAAAATCGACCCAATAATTTTCAACATAACCGAAAAGTTTTGAAAATAAACCCAAATTATTTGAAAATTATTATTAATTAATTAATTATTTAATTATTTATTAAAACCCAAATTATTTGAACAATGGTTTAATGACAATAATCTAATAATTCAAACAAAACAAAATACATAATTTTCCGCACTAAAAATAAAAAAATATTAAATCATCCGGGTAGAGTAAATAATTTAACTATGTTATTATAGAAAAAGTTAGTTCAATAAAAGTTCTGAGAATATTAATTCAAGAAAAACTAATTTGGAGTGACCAAATACTAGAAATAGAAAAGAAAATTCGAAAGTAAAATGGCATTCTTGCAAAACTAAATAATTTATTGCTATAATATAAAAATTAGCTTATATTACGCGCTAGTATAGAGCTACATCAAATATGGTAATATTATATGGGGAAATTTATCACAAACTAATTTTAAAAAAGTAAATAAATTACTTGATAAAACAATTCAAAAAGGTAAACTAAAAGAAGACATTTATGAAAATAAAATCCTAAACGTTACTGATATAAACAATTTAAAAATAGCGTTATGCATTTACGAACGAATAAATGAAAATAAACATATAAATACAATTACAATAAATGAAACAAAAAATAATTATAATACAAGAGATAAAAATGAACTAAAAAGTATGCAAATAACAACAAACATGGGTAAAAATAATATAAATCATTATGGAATCGAATTCTGGAACACAATACCCACTGAAATTAAAGAAATAAAACTGAAAAATAAATTCAAAACTACCACAAAATTTTTTTTATTGGAGCATCAAGTAAATTAGTCGCCACGGTTGCGGGTGCATTTAAATCTTCGATTTTAACCTGTATCCATTTACTTGTGAATATCATGCAAAAATAAATTTGATTTGATTTGATTTGTAATAGTAAATCCGTCTATGGGGGTGGCCGCAGAACGTTTCTGATGTTGAACAGTTGAAGATTGTAAAACTAAATTTGAATTTCCATAATATCCCCACTGCATTAAAAACATGTATATCAACGTACAAACATACATATGAACTCTAATGACTCCTCTAATTGGCAGCTCTCCAATTTGTGGGCCTTTAATTTTCTGCCTTCTTTTGCCAACCCCGTAATTGGCGGCCCTATAATTCGTGACCATCTATCGGCAATTTAATTGCCAGCCCTTTAATTAATGACCTCTAATTCGAAGCCCTCTAAACGCTGACCCTCTCTTCGGTGGCCAACTAATCAGCGACCTTCTAATTGAAGGCCCCGTAATCGGCGACCATCTATTCATCGGCCATCCAATCGGCGGCCCTTTAAAATCTAGACTATCTGGTTGCCCTCTAATTACCAGCACTCTAATCCGCGGCCCTCTTATTGGTTGCCCTATAATTCGCGGCCCTCTAATTGCTAGCTCTAATTTGGGTTTCCCTAATCGGCGGCCCTCTATTTCGCGGCCTTCTAATCGGCTGGTCATCTGATCGGCAGCCCTTTAATTCCTAGCCCTAATTTGGAGCTCCCTAATCAGCGGCCCTCTATTTCGCGGCCTTGTAATTTGCTGTCCTCTAATTGGTCGCCCACCAGTTAGCGGCTCTCTAATTTGCGGCCCTTTATTTTTCGGCCCTCTAATTGCCAACCCTGTAATTTGCTGTCCTATAGCCGGCGGCCCTCTAATTCGGATCCATCTGTCGTCCCTTTAATTGTCAGCCCTCTAAACCTTGACTCTCTAATCGGTGTGCATCTGATCGGCGACTTTCTAATTCGTGGTCCTATAATTGCCAGCTCTGTAATTGGTGACCTTCTATTCATCGGCCATCCAACCGGCGGCCCACTAATTCTAGACCATCTGGTTGCCCTCTAATTGGTTGCCCTCTAATTGCCAACCCTCGAATCCGCGGCCTTTTAATTGGTTGCCATCTAATTTGTGAACCTCTAATTCTCGGCTCTATAATTGCTAGCCCTAATTTGAGGCTCTCTAATCACCAGCCGTCTGTTTCGCGGCCTTCTAATCTGCTGCCCTCTAATCGCTCTCTATCTGCTCTCCAATTTGCGGCGTTTTAATTGCCAACCCTGTAATTTGCGGCCCTATAATCGGTGGCCCTCTAATTCGAGAACATCTGTCGGCCCTTTAATTGCCAGCCCTCTTATTAGTGACCCTCTAATCCGTGGCCCACTAAACGGCGACCTTCTAATCGGTAGCTATCTAATCGGCGACCTTCTAATTCGCGGTCCACTAATTGCCAGCACTCTAATCTGTGACCCTGTAATCGCAACTCTGTAATTGACGGCCCTCAAGTTAGCGGTTCTCCAATTCGCGGGGCTCTAATTCTAGACCATCTGGCGGCCTTCTAATTGGTGGCCCTCTAATTCCCGACTGTTACGATCACTGTGAACTACGGTTCTATAAAACTTTTAATTCTAAATGTTTCGATGGAAATATGTAGACAAAGACGAACTACCATTTTGACTTCCCACGAAGAGATTTGACCTCGGTGACACGCTGACTGCGGTATCGGCCATACGTAACCCTTGGGGATAAATTCAAGGAAAGATGTATATCGCACTTTGAAAAAACGATTCCTCAGCCACTAAAAGTGTTAAGGTTCTTGTCGTGCAAACAAACCGCTAATGAACCAATCAAGGATTTCATTGATAGAATACCCGATCTATCTGTAGAATATCATACCTCAGTCAACCATTCGGAAAGCGAGGACTGCAGAAAACTAATCGACCAAGCCAATCTTCAGTTCTACCCGACGGACTGAATCCGAAACTCTCTCCTATTAACCCCTCCCCCATTGAGCCTATAACCCCCCCTTATAAACTTTCTGCGTACGCCTAGACTGATATCCTATATATACTGATATACTGAGTCCTAGATGCGACACTGAACTATACTTACGTAAGACAATGAAAATAATAAAACCAACACATAGTCAGAATAATAGAAATGATAGCCGCCCTGACAGAACTACAACATAGGGATGCACGACAGGCACACTACGAGTAAAAGATATAAAATACACCTAATCACAGTTAAATGTTAATCATTAAAACTAGTGGCTGGCTGTCAACCTTTTTCGCTCGGGGGCCACCCCGTAGGCTCCCCGTGGGCCCTCTGATATCTTTAAATTATAATGAATATATTATTTTTAATAAATGCATCTTATCAATCCCGCTTCTTATTTATCCACTATTTGCTTATGCCATAAGAAATATTAACAATAAAAATGTAACAAAATACTTTATAATAAATTATATATATTTATATTATCCTGCAACTCCTATACTATAATGTAAATATATAATAATATATTTATATTATTTGTAACTCCCTAATTCGCAACTCCCTAATCCGCAACTCCCCAATTCTCAAGTCTCTAATCCGCAACTCTCTAATTCTCAAGTAACTCGGTAGGTTTTCAACGTTAACAATCATTTCAACGTTAGCCATCATTATGTCATTTATAGAAGACCTTTGTCTTGCCCTTTTTATTGCAGGCAGACAGACAGGCAATCAAAAAGCAATAACGTGTTCAATATCTATTAAAACCCGTTAAAATTTTTAAGTAAAATTTTGAAAATAACTTTCAAGGCGTTTATTTGGAAATTGTAAGAAGAAAAAGATTTAGGCGGATGTTTTGATTAATAATTTTTTCTTCTTCCAATAACTTAAGATGTTTATCTGGAAGTATCTGAAATATGTTAAGCGATAAAATACCTTAGTTTTATTTCTATTACAAATGTTACTTGAGTTTTTAAAAAAAAAACCTGTTGAACTCGTAAATGTTATTTGTCTTTTAGTTTCGTAATTCGTTTCATAAATTCTATAACAATTGAAAAAACTAATCAAAAACACTTTCCGTGCGTCAATAAAGCAAAATGATGGTTTCAGCTGCGAATAAATACGCAGTAACTTATATTTTTCTGATATGGGGCGTTTATGTGGAATTCACACATGTGGAAATTGACAGTGATTGCCACGAAACACGTCGGAATGCTTGGCTTATGCAGCTGGTTATCATTCCATTTGGAGCAATATTGTAGCAAAATACAATATATATCAAATAAGTTTTTTATTTTTTCATGACAGCCTTAACCAAGCCATGTGCAGATGGCAAAATAAGTATCTTTTGCAGAAAATATACACTGATGTACACAATTATCAGAACACAGAAAACTGTGATAGGAATTAAGCAGTTTCAATGGATCCATAAAAAGTATTGTACTATATACTTGTTTACCTGTAAATTACTTGCTAATTATTGCTTGTTGTTATTGCTTTTTTATCCGTACTACAGTATCCGTTTCTACAGTTTTGTTAAAACTGGAAAGGGTAATAATAGCTCATAAACTACATTCGTATTTATTTACACATCTTATAAAATGCATGAGATATTCTCTGTGGCAAGGATGGCATTTTATTAATCAATTTTTTATTTTTTATTTGTACAGTTGCAACAAAAATGCACCACATGACTATAGATAAAACACAAGACAAACATATATTATAAGTCTATCATATCAGACTTCACACAATTAAAGATCTTAAGCAAATATCGGCAAGCACATAACGCACCTGGGACCCCAAAAGTATAACCACATTCCAGAGAAATAAGAAGCCATAAATCACCACATTTTCTTCTACCTCTTCATTCTCTAGCTTTTTTTTTTCATTTCTACCCCTATCTTACCACCTTGTTTCAATGAATTTTATTACCAGTTTTTAAATTAACTGTCAAAAGACATACAAAGAAATTTAAATTTATTTTTACTTATTTTTTACCTATTTTTTTAGACATACAAAGTAATAAGACAATACAAAATTAATTATGCACTTGTATATAAATAACACATTGTGGTGAAAGAATTTTGGATTTCTAGGGCGCGGTACCATATGTGGGAATGAGTTGATGTGTGGCCGAAATATAACTCGTTTAGTGTAACTGTTAGTACATTGTGAAGTTACAATAAACCTGCTCGTGGCTCTTTCCCAATTAAAATCCCACATATTAATTACGAATAAGATTGAAATTCGTAAATAAATTAACAACAAAAATATTTATTAAACCTATTTACATTAATTAATTACAGCCTACAACAATTAGTGGTAATTAGTTCTACTTCATTAAAATACTATAATTTTATCCTTGACAAATTCAAACTTTATACAATTTTTTATTACTCTTATAGGCGGCTTACCAATAAACTATAACTTCTATAATTACTCGCCAGTTATTTAAAAGCGTAATCCCTAACTCAAAATTTTGTCTCTGAAAACAATAACTTAAATGGTTTTACATGGGCGTTAGGTCCTCCTTCACCATTTTCATATCACATAAGCGTAGAGAACTCTGATTTAATATCTTTATGAATCTTAAAACGGAACATATACTCAAAATAACATCTCACCGCAAAACCAACCTGTGGTGGGCACCATATGGCCTTCTCCTACAGACTTACACATTTTAAATTCGAACTTCATCTCTACAATCTCAAAAAACGATCCAAATCAATCTCGTGCTAAGACCAAAATGCCCCAAAATTTTTACATCTTCTCTCCCTTTCTCAAAGGAATTTCTACAATTTTTTTTGATTATTTCGACATAACGTGACCTTTAGTTGTAGCCAATCAAAAGTGTAGTTTGTTTGTTTGGCTTTTTTATGGCGCAGTATAGCCCAGATGCTCTTGCGCCATAAAAAATCCAAACAAACAAACAAACTACACTTTTGATTGGCTACAACTAAAGGTTACGTTATGTTGAAATAACCAATTAACATAAAGCAGGAAAAAAACCTTAATCGCTCCCCACTATTCCAAAAATTAGAACGGTGAGATTGTTAGAAGTGGTCCACTGCTAACTGAAAACATCTTTTTCTTATGTTCTTAGCGCCAATTTACGAAGGCATAGCAACAACTGGTATCAGATACGCGCTCTTCGCCAAAAGGAAGCATGTCCGTTTGCAATTAACAACCTTTTACAAAAACTATCAAGTAACGACCCATCTGATATCAACAGAGGGTCGTTATAAAGATATGTCGTTTGGCATACGCAAATGGGTTGAAACGGATGCAACTTTAACGATGCAGTTTGTACAAATTCTTGTCTATTAAGATGTCCGCAGATGTTCTTAACTGGTGGACCGTCACAACATAACCAATTAAGAATCACTCGACTTTTAAATATCCCCTTCAGTTTGTAATTTTTTGTTTGGCATTTAGTCCTCATTACTATGTATCAAATACTTTTTTAATCTATTTTAATCGTTTCTTTAATTTTTAATTTTTTTAATTCTTCTGGTAAAAATTAATTGTTACCAGAACAGCCATATATTTTGTTCCCGGAAATGTGATCGACGGTACCGTTAGAATACATGGGAGCCGACGTCATAAAGAGGATAGTTCATTACAGCAGAAGGGAAGACGGACGTCATTACAGAACTAGTTTTCAGCGAACGTTTGTCTGCGCCAAAAACCCGTTCTGAAACGACGTCCTTCCCTTTTCTGTAATAAGGTCCTCCCCTCTGCTGTAATGAACTAGCCCGTTTGTGACGTCAGCTCCCGTGAATTCTAACGGTACCATCGGTCAACTTTCCGCGAACGAACTATACATTAATTCTACCAAATTATAAATTGCTACAAAAAATCATGCAAGCTTTTGTTATAGGTGCCTATCTCGCATGAAATCATATTTGTTGAACATGATGTCCAAAATTTCGCCAAAATACTTGAAAAATTACTATACAAAAGAATAATCGATTTCATAGATAAGAAAAGTGCAATGAATAAGTTTCAATGTGCATTTAGAAAGGGGAACCAACTGAGGGTGCACATTTGAGAAGAATAGATGAAACACAGGATACAGTTGAAAACAAGGAATACGAAATTAACACTTTTTTCTGTCTGCGTAAGGCACTTGTCGTAATAAATAAATACAAAATAAAAAAATTTGAAATACGAATTAAGGGGAAAAATCAATAATGTACTAGGTAGTTTTCTGAAAATAGAAAACAAGGAGTGTGTATTAAATGAACGAAATTAAATTGTTGGTTACTAAGTATGGAGAACCTCACGGCTTCAATTTGGGGCCTTTATTGTATTCTTTCCATTTTAATGATATTTCTAATGCGTGGGATGCTGGCCTCTAGCCAAGATGAAGGGGACAACTGAAACAACGCAAAGGGCGCATAGGGCACAGGGCATCCGGAGACTCCCGTGTATAAGATAATTGCAAAGAGCGATATTAAATTTTGACATTATGCCACAATAAAAATTTGACGATTCTCTAATGGTTCTTTCTAGTTTATTAGATCACAAATACTGTAATATTAATATATATCAAAGTTTGTATTTTAAATTTTATGGAGGAAGAATTTTACTTACGGCGCTTTTATGCCCAGTTCTTGTGGCAATATTTGAAAATTCTTAACTGCCCATGAGGAAAATGTTAATGTTTATATATATATATATAACCATCATCATATTTAACCATTATCTATTCACCGATGGGTGAAGGTCTTTCCAAGTGCTTTCCGCAGAAGCCTACCCTGAGCTATTCGCTTGAACGTAACCCCAACCCGTTTTCTTATTTCATCCACCCACCTAGTTTGAAGACGTTTCTTAGGTCTTCGG
>QLNU02015270.1:19124154-19141270 GCA_006491805.2 Dysdera silvatica
TAGGAAATTGATAATCATAAAATTGTGCTGTTCCGTCAATTTAACCAGCAAAAGTACATGGAGCTAGCAATGAGAAGTCGGTGTAATAAGCACATCAGGATTCCCACCTTTATTTATGAGAAGCAATTCCTAAGTATTGCCAAAGGAACTTCATTTCATATTCCCATGTCACTTGTCAGTTTTGCGGCGCAATAACAGAAAGGGTTGTGCTGCTCCTGAACCTACAGTTTTCCGAGGAATCCGATCTCCTTAAGGCGTAGGGAACCAAACCCCGGGCTACAGTGAGCAGTTAGCTAATAAGTGTCCTTTCCTTGTCGTCCTTTTTCTATCATTGGAAGTCATAGCAGGATAACGGTACGTTGAATTAAAGCGTTAACCGCTGCAAAGCGTAGTCTACCGCAACAGTAGCGTGGAGAAGGGAGAGGCTCAAGCCCCCACTTCCGGTAGATATCAAAACACATCATTTTCTCATAGTCCGCATCACAAAATCTTCTTTAACCCGCGACAAGGCGCGCAGGGTGTTTCACACGCCACAACTTTGTTTCAAGGGACATTTATTTCTCTTGATCGTCGTATATGCCTACCTACTAATTAATACGTGGGTGGCAAAAATTATTGTATAATAAATTCCCCCACGAAAACTCACAAAAATCTCGCCCCGGAGGCTTTCTTGTGTTGACCATATTTGGCAATTGTGTTATCCCTGCGGAGGGTAATAATACCTTAACATGCCTACCTGATGTTCACGTGCCCCTTTTTTAGTGATCCTATCTCCCTCTAACGGAGAATTTTGTTTTTTTTTTGTAACTATCTTGTTTTCATGGATATTTCTGTTGATCGTTGTATATACCTATCTGATGGTCACGTGCCTCATTTTTTAGTAATCCTAGCTCCTAGCCAAGGATTCCGGAACTTTTTACAATTTTTTTTTGGTGTTAAGGTTAATATGTGTATTTAATGGTTATATGCCCCCGAGAGCCGCAAATATTTAATTTTTTCCTATTGGATGATGCACTGTTCCGTTAAATCATTCTCGTAGTCCCGATTTTTTTACTAAAGAACGCAACCTGTTTCTTTTTTGTGGATTGGGATGGGTGAATATTTTCTAGAGGGAAATACCAGCGTGGGGTTGCCAGCGTGTTTTTCTTGTTAGCGTCTTAATGTCTGGTCCGTATCTTCGATCTTTTTCTGTCTGAACATGAAGTGGGTATGGGATACCGGATTTCTCCCCCTTCTCCTTCCAACACCCCTCTAACCCCTATTTTCCATCCATTTTTCTGCAGATCCTCGAGGCAGGCAATACACGCTAACTTTCTGGGTATCATATCCTCAACCCAATCTTCTCGTCGAAATGGGCCGTGCAGTGCAATTCAAAACTAATGAAGGGGGGAGCTCAAGCGTTAGTTAGTTTCTTTTAGCGAAAGTTTTTTCCTGTTGCCTTCAAAGTCACAATCTTTGGGGTAGGGTGACAAAGAGAAAATTTCACTTATTGTTCCCTGTAAAATTGGACGTTTTTAATGAAATAATGCTATATAATCAGATGGGGTGCAGAGCACTCCCCGCGCGTTTTCTCATTCCTCTAATCGGCGCGCCTTCTCGCGCGTTAATGCTTCGCCAGTGTAATACAGCTGCCATTTTATTCACAAATGAAATTTCATCACTCCAATTGCTTTCATAACGAAACAATACAGAGTTTCACCAGGAGATTCCATAACAAACAGTTATTTCGACACTGGCGTAAGGTTTAAAAACACTGTTTTTAAACCTTACGCCAGTGTCGAAATAACTGTTTGTTAATTGCTTTCATTTTCGCCACTAGAAGAAAAATCATCGATATCAGTTTCATTTTCAGTAGATTTTTCACACTCGAATTCCTCATCAGATGTCCATATTACTAACGATTCTTCAGTTTCCATAAAACAATTGCTAATTTCATAATTATTCAGTATATCTGCAACTTGATTTTTTAAATGGATTTCAGCCTTCGTGTAGGTGGACAATTTTTTTTTTTTTTTTTGAGGAATACTCCTCGAAAAGCATCCATACGCTGTTATACGTGCTTATGAAAAACATCCTTTTTGTAATTTGAGACATTATCTGATATTTCAGAAATAAAATAAAAGAAGTATGTTATCAAATCAAAATAATTGCAACTTGTAAAGAACTATAAAATAAAACTACAGATACCTTTCTGTCATTATTTTCAAAAATAAAATGAATATAATAAGGTTAAAGTCTAATATAAAAGGAAAAACTCCCTTACAACTCGTAACGAATTTTAAGAAGGCTTCTAAAATGTAAAATAACTGGATTATATGGAGTACTGAAACGTATTTGGAAGTTGAATGAAACCAACTAACTCGTTTGCATCTGTCCACTTACTGCTGAAATGTTTTCCTTTGAAATTTCAATCTCGCCAAAATATTCTCACCAAGAGTTGCAATTGGTGATTTTTTTTTATATTTTTTATTAATTTTTTTCAGAGTCCATATGAGAATTCGGCTGCTAATTTTACGTTATGGGGTTAGTAGTGTGTGTGTGTGCTTTTGACTGTATATTTTTTGTTAAAATCTGCGTTTGTCGGTCAAAAGACCTTCCTTGTTAGCCAAAAGAGATTTAAGCGGGCATTTTTTAGTGACGTCATCGTGACGATTTCTCACGTGACATCCAGCATTGTAAGCACAGAGCCTTGGCTTAATTGTGGACGGATTTTGTCAAGGTTTCTTTTAAATTCGCCTTATATTGTCTGTGTAAATTTCTTTATTTTTATTTTTAATGATAAAAAATCGATTTCAAAAGTTTTAAAAGTCCGAAGTCCCTTTAAAAATTAATAAATGTTAAAAGTTGAGACATGTTGTTGGCACGTTTGTAGGAAAAAGATAAAAACCTAATTTATCACTTTTCTAAGATTATCTATCAATAAATAAATAAATAAATTATCTAGTTTCCATGCTCAGACACTTCCCTTCTAATCTTCTTTGCGATTTAAATGCAGACATATTAACTCTAGTTGGTTTTTAATTCTTCGGAAACCAGTGTCACTGCTTGTCGTTTACTTTCTCACGAAAATATTGCATGAGAAAGAAGAAATGATTTTGATTTAAACCAACTGAGACAAAAGCGGCCTGAAGCCTAAAAGTCCGACAAAGAATGAGCCAGATGGATATGCGAAGCTCAAACGCAGTTGAAGTTCAAGAAATCAAAACAAACAAACCGAAAAGCTCTTACTGTCGCGTGTTTTCGTTGATTTCCTGTAATTTAATTGCTCATCATTAACAACGCAACTGAAATCCAAAATGTGAAGTTTAAATCGAATTTTCAACCATTTAAAGTATGTTGAGTAGGAGCAGCGAAGAAACCGATAAATCACTAACCATACAATCAAGTGAGGACCTTTGAAATTCTTCGTACTGACTTCCCTGTAAAAGTAGTCCATGTCAGCAATATGTTTCATTCTAAAGTAAATCCTATAAATTTTGCTCATAGAGCAGGGTTTATGCTACGGTCGTTTTTTTCGCAAAATGCCAGAAATTAATCAAAGATGCGGGAGAGAGAAATATGTCCGTCGCAAAATAGCAACAGTTGTTTAATATCCTTTCAAAAAACTTTATGTTTTTTAATAACGTTGATTTATGTTCAGGGGCGAACTGGGCCATTACTCCCTCATGAAGGATAGGACTCCCACCTCTAAATCGTTAAGGATTCGCGCCCTCTAATAATCCAAGGTATGCGCCCTTTGAGAGGACCCAGTCCGCCCCTGTTTATGTTTTGAAATCTTAAATCAGTTTTCTTACAGTAACCCTTACAGGAATTCAGAACATTGTTGATGTAAATTTTATTGCTATAATTTTTCGAGCGAAGAAAGCACCTCATCTTTTTAAGCATTTTACTACAACTTTTTTTTTCCCATTTTAGCATTTTTGTGACAGCACTTTTTGAGCCAGCTTAAACCCTGTCATAGAGTAAATCATAAACTCGGTTCATAAAGTAAAGCATAAACACAGATCATTAAGTGAATCATAAATTCAGATCATCGTTCTACTGCATAAGTCGCAACCCTCAACAACTTTTTTCCGGACTCTCCAGCCCTCTTTTTCCTCGTTAGGCCCCAGTTTTTTGGGGGGGTTAAGTGACATTTTTTTTTAATGCAGGAAAGCGTATTTCTCGGTCTTCAGCCAAGATGGTCCCAATGGATAACATGCAGGAAACCTGTCCTTACAGAAGCCTTGAATCAGTGGTTGATGGAAAAGTAGTACAATCGTTCAGAGTTACTTAACCCCCTTTTCAATGTAAGACATCTGCTAGTTCAAGTGCATTTACTTTATAGAGATTAACTAGTTGTTGTAAAACTTGGTTCTATAGTTACAATCTGTGTTTACATGTATGAGAATTTTCTAAAACACGTACGTTAACAACAAAAAATAAAACATGGTTGCTGAAGTTACCCCTCAATATGTGCTAACTAAAGCCAGCAGTAAGAATTCAACGTTGCTCACTACCATTGCCCTAGATGACCTAGTTTTGTGTCTCATAAGAAACTCTAGATCCTAATGTGGCCTGATCTTATATGATTACAAACGCATTAATCCCCACTACGTTCAAAAGCGTAAAGGATCGATTGTCATCCCTTTTTCAAAATGTTAGAATTTTGATCCTAATATAACTTTAAAAGAGCGATGGTATATTCGGGGAGATCGCCACCCCCTTGAATGAAAATTTAACATTGAAAAGATACAAGGTAAAGGTCCAATGAGGTATCATTTTCAAAAATCAAGTCATTAATCGCGCCCCCCACCTTGAATGACCTCTAAATCCACCCTTGGGTATATCGTACACAAGGGTTTTATTTCATCTAGGCCCCGATCAAGAATCATATACTTATAAAATCTGCATAATGACTAGTGAACAAAAACACCAAACTGTTTGAAAAACTGTTTTTTAACAAATATCGAACAACCTATTCAGTAGACAAAGGTAGGGAGTAAAATAATATAATTATTACCAGCATTCGATAGACAATTCTAATTTTTCTATTTATTGAACTTGTTTTGTTTTTTTTAACCATTTTTAAAACCATTTTTGACAACAAACAGTTCTTTTACATTCTTTATAAGCAACATAAATGCGTCCATCACTACTCTCCCCACTATAAATACCCCAAGCATCACTTGGTTGTTATTAGTAATGGACGTGTTTATGTTGCTTATAAAGAATGTCAAAGAACTGTTTGTTGTTAAAAATGGTTAAAAAAAACAAACTATACAAAATAAAAAAAAAGGACTAAGAAGAAGGCATGAGGTAAATCTGTGTTTTTACATGACTGACATCAGTGCTTACTATGAAGAGCTGACACCAAAGGGTGTGAGGAACTAGTCATTTGCCTTTGAGCGGCAGATTTTTAGCGACCGCGAAATGGGATTATTATTTAAAAACATTACGTCAAGTTAGAACGGCAAAACATGTGTTTACCCTAAGGGGCATAACATCTAGCTCTAGGCCTGTTACCATGTGTTACATAATAATGGCACCAAACATCATTATTTTTTAGACATTGTGTATCTAAACATTTAAGGAAATGCATATTTACGTGAGCAGTAATGGAGAGCTGTCATGCATTCTTTTCCATATTAATTGTTACCAGTATAAAAATGTAATGGTATTCTCTTATGAGGTCCAGATGTTGTTACTTTAATATTATAATTTACTTTGTTTTTCACAGTTGTTGAAACGTATGGTCCATACCCTTTGCATAAATTAGCTGAAATTGGATGTGTGAGAACTTTAGTTCGATTGCTTGATCATGGGTTTTCTGCAAATGATACCAATTTTGATTGTTTAACGCCTTTGCATACAGCTTGCAATCACAACCAACTGGATTGTGCAAAGGCTTTGATTCACTATGGAGCCAGCGTAAGTGTTTTAATAGTTTGTCAAGACATTAAACTCTTGATTATCTAATGTAATGAGTGGCACAACTACTGTGGATTATCGAGTTTTTCAAGTAATCAGAAAATAATACAGTAAAACCTCCCTACAACGATGTCCGATATAATGATAAATCCCTCTACAACGATAATTTTTCTCGGTCCGTATAATAGTGTTGTAGAGAGGTTTTACTGTATAATGAACCCTCCCTATAATAATAACTCCCTCTACAAAGATAATATTTCTCGGTCCGTATAATATTGTTGTTGAGAGGTTTTACTGTAGTAAAAATACTAAGAAGATGAGATAAAAACATTTATCATATGCAGCCATCTCTTACCACCGAATTTAACTATGTACCGTAGAATTGGGTAACAGTGGCAGTTTTTTTTTCTTCAATTGACTATTACAACTAAACAGTTTCTTCCAAGAAGTTTAAAATTGTTGGATTATTTTAGTCTTGTTGTGTAGTATATGATAGAGTGTGATAAAAATATCCTACAATGTTTTTTCTGTAAGAAAAAGGCAAAAAAAACTGACCCGCCAAAGTTAAAGTGGGTTTGGGGTAACTTTAGCACCCCATATTTTTATTGCATAAATGGATGCAGCTTTCAAAGATGAACCTTTTGGTCCAAATTTGACATTTCTAGGTTCAGGCATTCAAAATATGTGATCTTTTTTCTGTTTATGCTGCGCATATTTACAAATAAATTAATAGGTATGTTGTCTATGATGATTGGATTATATGCATTGTACATAATTAAGAATAATTTTATTTATAGGACTACTTTACTACTAAAATAAAATGACTTGTAGTTCATGTTAACAAATGTAGTAGTACGGTAAGAAAAACATTCATAATACAGAAAAAGATATTCGATCTAACATCTACATGTAATAATATGTAAGGAAGTGAAAAATGGTACACAAATAAGCCAATTAGAGAGAAAAAAACGATGTATGTTAACAATCCCTAAACTAAAGCCAACTTTTCCATGAGTTAGACCACATCATGACATTATGAAAAATTTAAAATTACCAATAGTAGTATGTTAACCCAAACTGTGATTGCAATGACAGACTCACTGGGCAAATGAAATTATTCTAGAAACTCATATTTTACATGATCATCATGACAAATTAATTTTGGATAACGTAATATATCTACAATGACATTATATGAAATATAGGCCTATGATACACTGTTATCCCAGGAACGGAATACATTTCTAAATTTCTTATTAACAGATTGTAATGCCAATACTTCTACCGGAACTTGTTCATCATGTTTCAAAGCTTGAATAACACAAACATAAAAATATATGATTTTATTGCTGGCAAATTTGGCAATAGCATCCTGGTCATAACTCAGCAACGAAGGTGAAACTGTATACAGCAGTATTAACATTGCCAGTTGACACACTAGCAGATGTCGTAAGATTTGCAGTTTTGGATTGAGGTTGAGGAGCAGCTGGTAACGATTTTGTATTAGGGAAGTTTGTGGAGGGTTGAAAATCATTCCCTGCAAATGCAGAGAAAATAATCGGAGCACCAACCTTTCCAGTGTGACAACCTTTCAGCTTATTTTATATGATGTCATGTAGTACATTGTAATTTCAAGAAGCAGCACTACAGCTAAGTTCAACCAATTTAACTTCGTTCACTGCTTCTTGCAATTGCGATTCTGTATAAGTTAACGTAAAATCTTTTACCAGGGATTTTCTCTTCTTTCTGTGGCATTTTTCTGGCTGCCAATGTTACCCCGATTTAGACTTGAAACAGATAACTTTTTGTCAAATATTATTTTACGGAAAAGCTATGAACATGTATTTTTAAAATACATAGCAAAGGTGCTATGCATAACTAAACTTTCGCATAGTGGAAAAATAAGTTCCCTTATTTGAATTGTGTGTGTGCGGGACATGGATTTTTTTGGGCTCTTAAAAAATGCTCTTTTTTTGTGCGTAGGGGAACCCAGAGAGCCGTGACCACATTTTCAGAAAATTAATTTTCTAAATGCAATTTTGACAATTATAAATTAATATGATAGTGAATATAATGTAGATTTTCATAAGGAACGCAAATACATTTATAATGTTGTAAATAATAAATTTTTTCTTCATTAAATTTATTATTTTTTAAAACATATGCAAGTGTGTCAAGCCTCCCTGTATGAGGGAGGCTTGACCCAGGCAAGAATGCATAATTTTAGAATAGAACATTAAATATGTTTTACTAGTTACTTAAACACTAAAGTATAAAATTTTTAATATGACAGTTTAACTTTCTAAAATCGTTTTAAGAATGTGTATTGTAAAACTATTAATGGTATATTGTAGCACTATCTTAGAACCAGGTTCAAAATTAGCAGGTGCACTATGCCCGTGAAATTTTATCCGTGCACATAAATTTTTAATTTGGGTGCACGCAGTGCACCTAACTATTCAAAACTATGGCTACTTACGTTTATTTTTCAAGAACAGGGACACTTACATTTTACATGTTTTTAATGTAGAGGTTTACTTTCTATTCTGTTAGTTACTTAAACACATAACTAGTATTTTATGCACCTAAGTCGTAAGACTTGGGTGCATTTGTGCACCTGATTTAAAAAGTTAATTTTGACCCCTGCCTTAGAAATAATAATGAAAATAGTCTATACAATATAGTATTAAATATCTCTCTTAATGATATTAAATGTTTTATTACATTTGAAAGCATTAAAATTTATGACAGTATAGGTAATACCATAATTTCAATTTATATGTTTATCTCAGTAGCATGAATTGTGTGTAAACAAAATCAAACTGTGTTTTCATTGTGACTTTTTCAGTGCAACCAGAAGACATGGGGCCTGGCAGTTTTGTCATATCTGTTAGATAAATAACAGATGAGTCTTTATTTTCAGATTAAACAAAAGTATATGTTCACATCGCAGTAAGAAGGTCACTTTACACTCAATGTTTAATAGTTCATGTGTCATCTGTTCAAGAAAATAACACAGATCTTTCTTTTTTGTAAATTTCCCTATAAAGAAGTCCCAACGTTAAACTGATTATGCTCATCTTCAATTTCTTGTATATCTTCATCAGTATAATTAGAAGGGATATCAATATCCTATCTGATTCATCTGTACTACTAAAAATAGTTTTCTTTAGTACTTTCTAGACAATTGCATGTTTGCCCTTTTGAATTTTATTCTCTTCTCACCTTTCTCTCACTTCATATTCAATTTCTCTTTTCATTGGTATTAGAATTAAAATATGTAAACTGTCATATACAAATTGTCTAGTAGTCTTTGGAGTTAATTCATAATGTAGTTTGGATGACAGTGATGTTCTTTCAAAAGTCTTTCTTCGACATCATTACAAATTAGCCCAGTTCTGTAATTAGGCTTCATATTCAAGTCTTCCTTAATTTTACTCAATTTATATTTTTTTATATCCTCCTCGAGAATTTTCTGATCAATGCAATAACCTTTTGCTGTGCTACGAACACTAAAGCCTTCATCAGCAATTTTCTTTACTCTTGCCATCATAACTTTTATGGAATGCTTCTTATGAGCTTTTTCTCTTGGTTTATGGAAAAAAGGCATCTGCGAAAAAGAAATAACATTTGGTTATATATAATTAATACTGTGATCAGTGGTGCAGATCGTGGGTGTACACAGAAATTTTTTTTCAGAGGAGGCCCCCCAATTTTTTATTTCAATGTATTTTTTGAGGATGTAAACAAAACAGACCTAATTGCTAAAAAATTATCATGAACTGTATATAGATTTTATTAGGTATTTCTGGGCTTGAAAGAAGTTTAATTTAAATGAAATTTTAATTTAGAAGTTTAAATAATTCTTGTCGATTCCAAAAATATTTACCTAAGGGAGCCTTGACCCACTGGTCAACCCTCCCTTATATGTGATGGGTCAAGCCTCCCCACATGTCCATTTTGAAAAGGATAACACATATTGATTTTAGGGCTAATTTACTGCACAAACTCTAAGGTTATAATCAAAGCTTAATTTGTTAATATTTGTGAAATTGTATTTGTTTATGTTTATTTTAATTGGTTTCTCTGAGAAAATCTTACAAAATAAATCTAAAATACTTACTTTTGAGGTAGAAAAACGCTTTATTTTGAATCTTTCCACACTTCTTTGAGCGAACTGCATGTAACTATGATGGCTGTCTCAGCATTTTAGTAGACTTGACTACTCTCTAGTGAAAGAAGGCTGAAGCACTTCTAAATGCAAAAAATTAAGGGTGGGTTAAGCCTCCTTTATGGTCAAGGCTCCCCTACAGTTTTGATTTTTTTTTTTTTTTTGTCACTACCTAAACCTAGGTGGGTTAAAGTGAAAATCCTAGTACAATATTTATTGCACTTACATGTAGTAATTTTTTTACTTAACAAAATCAGATGGTTGGGTTTGAAAAAAATCAATGAAACGTTTTTATAGAAATCTGCCGAAGTTACCTCGCTTGCCAATGTTACTCCATTCTACAGTGTGTATTTATTTTGCATGTTACCTCCGTAAGATGGAAACCTGCATACTTCAGAATTTTTTCCGGTGCTGTGAATTTCTGTTTTAGACAAGTCTCACTGTATATATAAAAACTTGAATATTGAAAGTTTAATAATTATAAATATTTTTGAAAGGACTACTATATATATATGGTAGAATCTGCCTAAGTAACCACCTTTGGGAATAGACCATACTGGTCACTATAGACTACAGACTTTGGTATAGGCATGTCCCTACCAGTTATCTCTTATAAAAAGTGGTCACTTTGTTCAGGTGGCCACTTTACCAGGCAGCACTGTATATATATTTGAAAGAAAAGAGTGCAAGAACAATCAAGACTCAAACTTGCGACCCTGTAATAACGTGTATGGATTCTTAATATGTGGGAATAAAATATTTCCATCTAATTAATAAATAAATTACTGATTTTATACTATGGCACAATCTGGTGCTTCCTGTTTCACTTAAAAAATGCTTTATAAAAACTTTCTATACAGCGAAACTTCGATGTATCATTCTCATTTTATTGTTTTCCCCGCATATGTAATTCACCATTTTTGGTTCCAGAATTTTCCCCTTGCGAATAACACTAATATTTTCCAGTTCTATCGTTCCCTGATTTATCATTTTATTGCATCGATAATTTGATAAATTGCAGTCCTGCCAAAATATTTTCGAATGTGGGATCATCCTTCCCCCCCCACTAGGAACATCTGAAATTTTGATGGTTAGTAATGGATTTTAAGTGTCAATATAAAAAAAAAACACCTCCGGTAATAACAAACAATTCTATTGTTCTAATCTGGGGACTCTGTAGAAATGGAAAATAAAACTAATGTAAAGCTATTATATAGTGTGCATGTATGCCCTACTCATGACTTGGAGATAGCAAGTTTGCGATTACTGTTAGTACGACATATTAGCTTACTTCTTTACAAAGAATGCTATTACAGTTCAATGAGTAGAAAGTCATTGTTACGGATGTGTCATTTTGAATTTTACTTCATTGCAAGTACTTACATGCCTTGAAACGTATCTTGAAAACTCATATTTTGAATTAAAACATGAAATTTGCATAAAACTAGTGTCGATCTTGGATGTTTTCAGCAAGAAGTAGTGTTAGTAGTTATAAGACATACTGTATTATGACATACATGTATTTCGGTAAATAATAATTGTTAGATTGTAATTCTCTGTAATTTTGAATTGTTTCCCAGAACTATGGTTTTCCCTGTGTGTATAATATTTTTTTTTTCTTCCATCCCCCTGAAAAATGATGGATCGAGGTTTCACTGTATATATATATATATATATATATATATCATCATCATATTCAACCATTATCTATCCACTGCTGGATGAAGGTCTCTCCAAATGCTTTCCACACAAGTCTATCCTGAGCAATTCGCTTCCACGTCACCCCAACCTGTTTTCTTATTTCATCCACCCATCTAGTTTGAGGACGTTTTCTAGGTCTTCGGTGGTCTCTTGGAATCCAGTTCAGAATTTCTGTTGTCCATCGTTGATCAGTTCTTCTTGCAATATGCCCAGCCCATCGCCATTTCAGCCCTTTTACTTTAACAATGATGTCCTCTACTCTAGTTTGCTCTCTCACCCAAGTGTTTCTTTTTCGATCTCTCCTAGTTATTCCAAGCATGCACCTCTCCATGCTCCTTTGCGTTGTCTGTAACTTTCGTATTGCTCCAACTGTTAGACTCCATGTCTCTGATCCATAAGAGAGGACTGGCAATACACACTGGTTGAAGACTTTTCTTTTTAGACATAAAGGCAATTTCCCCTTCAGGATAAAACTGTTTCTTCCAAATGCACTCCAGCCAAGTTTAATACGTCTGTTGAGTTCTTTCATAATGTTGCCATCCATTGAAATCAGCTGGCCAAGGTAAATATATGAATCAGCAATTTCTAGCTCAATGTTGTCAACTTGTATTTTTGTTTCCTCTACGAAATTATTGAACATGATCTTAGTTTTTTGTAGGTTCATCTTGAGTCCAACTTCTTTACTTCTAGTTGAGAGCTCCTGTACCATGTCTTGGAGTTCTAATGGGTTCGTTGAAAAAATAACAATGTCATCAGCAAACCGCAGATGATTTAAATATTCACCATTTATTTTTATTCCCTTGTTATTCCAATTTATCAGCTGAAAAATCATCTGTAAAGCAGAAGTAAAAAGTTTTGGAGAAATGGTATCTCCCTGCCTCACCCCTTTGCCAAGTTTGATAGTTTTGGTATCTTTATGTAACCGAAATTTTGCACTTGCATTTTTATACACACGTTTCACCATGTCAATGTACACATCCTCAATGTCTGTTGATCTTAAAGAGTTGATGACTGCTGATGTTTTTATAGAGTCAAAGGCCTTCTCATAGTCAATAAATGCAACACACAATGGAAGTTCATATTCATGTGTTCTTTCAATTAATTCTCTTAATACTTGAATATGGTCCACTGTACTGAATCCACTTCGAAATCCAGCTTGTTCTCTTGGTTGAGCTGCATCTAATTTTTTCTGCAGGCGATGTGTTAGAACTTTTGTGAAGATTTTATAAATAGCAGGTAACAAGCTAATTGGTCGGTAATTTTTCAAATCCTCTTTATCACCTTTTTTATGCAAAAGAATTACTGTTGCAGAATCCCATTGGTTTGGTATGTTACCGCTGTTAAGACATTTGGTAAAGAATTTTGCAAGTATGTCTTCTACATATTCTCCAGCTTCTTTTAGGATATCTAATGTAATACCATCATCACCAGGGGCTCTTCCTTTCTTCATGCTTTTTATTGCAAATGAAACTTCTTCTTTTAAGATTTTAGGAGCTATTCCTTCGACTATTTCAATGTCTTCGTTTAATTCACTGTTACTTTCGTATAGATTTTTGTAGAATTCTTCAACTCTTCTAAGTATTTCTTCCCTATTTCTTGTTACGGTGCCATCCTCTCCTTTTAATGCAATGATGTGTTTATTCCCAACAGATAAACTTCCTTTAACATCCCTAAGGCTCTTGTTATTTTCAATGGCTTTCCTTACTAGCTCACAGTTGAATTTTCTTATGTCTTCTTTCATGCTTTTGCGCAGAGTTTTACAAAGTTCTATGTACTCAATCCTGGAACTGGTATTTCGATTGTCCACCTTCATATCTCTTCGCCTTTTCATGAGCTGTTTCGTCTTCTCAGATAATTTGCTATTCTGCTTTTTACAGGTTACACCACCAATTTCCCCAGCAGTTTCAATTATTGTCTTAACAATGTTTTCATTTGCTTCTGAGATGTCAACTTCTTCAATAAGTCCTTCCAGTGCAGAAAAGCGATTTTTTAATTCCAACTTGAATGCCTCAGTATTTTCTTTTAATTTCTTTAAATCCACCCTCTTACATACTTGTTTCCTAATGAGCTTCTGCCTTTCTAGTTTAGTATTTAAGTGCATTTTACATCTCACCATTCGATGATCACTTCCAGTATTAAATCTGTTCAGTACACTGCAATCTTCAATAATTGATTTCTTGTTTGCCAGGATATAGTCAATTTCACTAGTTCCCCCATTTGGGTGTTTCCATGTCCATTTTCTTTGCGGTTTCTTCTTAAAAAATGAATTCATGATGCTAAGATTTTCAGCTTCTGCAAATTCGATGAGTTGATCGCCACGTTCATTCCTTTCCCCATATCCGTATTTACCAACCGATGTCTCTCCTTGTTCCTGTTGTCCAATTCTTGCATTAAAATCCCCCATGATGAGCTTGATGTTGTTTCCCTTTTGTGTGTATATATATTTGGAGACCTTCATCCAGCAGTGGACAGATAATGGTTGAATATGATATATTTATATATTTATTAATTATAAAAAGTATTTTGCCACACTTTTGGGTTTCACAGTTCTTTACAAATTGAATTAATGAATTGTAGTTTGAAATTATGTCACAGATTGAAACAGGATTAAATTTGCATCTATATGTATATGAACGATATTTCTAACTTGAATGTTGCATCGGTATTAATAAGTACTTTCTTATGGTGTGCAATTACATTATTTTCAGCAATCAACCATGCTTGCTTTTCGCAATTTTCAATTTATGCTTATTTTTGGGTCCAGATAAACTACACTTGGATAATCAGGAGTTGACTGTACATACAGAAATATTTATTTTGTTACTGACTTTACATAATCAGTATATTTTTGGTATCCTTGGGGCGAAGAACTCAGTCGATACTGTGTTATTTAAATTTATTTATTAACTGAGAAATCTGTACGTCGATTGAGTGTATTGTCTTACATTTTCTAAAAAATATTTAACAAATTTAATTCAAATTTGTAATTGTTTATAATATTTTTAAACATAGCAAAATTTGGAAAATTATAGCTGTATGTCACAGCAATTCTAAATATAAACATGAAACAATTGGCAACACTGGCTGTACTGGCAGCTTTGATTTTGAACTACAAATCTTGTGGAAACCCTGCTGTTGCACAGTAATACTACATTAGACTGCCATGTGGAAAAATTGTGTTCGATGCCAGATGGTCATCAGTGCTTATTGTTTTTCTATGGTTCTGCTGTCCAGAATTTAATTACTTAGGGAATTCCAATTCCTTGAAAAACTATAGGTCTTCCCCCACAGTGTTCAGAACATTCACTATTCTGTATAAGTGGTTATGGTAAAAATCTGTTAGTATATTTCTTTGCCTTTTAATATAGGTTAATGCTTCGAGCATTGATGGTGCAACCCCATTATGTGATGCATGTGCAGTTGGCAGCGTCCCATGCGTTGAACTGCTGATGAGCCACGGAGCAAACGTTAACCCTCCTCTGGTACAGACCACTCCCTTACATGAAGCCTGTATGAAAGGTAATCTGTTTTATGACTAATATACACTCTATAACAAAAAAATCGATGCACCAAGAAAGAGTTGTCCGATTGTAATGAAATTTCGTATGCAAAGACATTTTGACCGAACATGCAAATGATTAAAATTTGGTGTCCAATGAATGAATAGCGGGAACTCCAGCGCATCGGAACTGCGCATTCAGCAGGTGTATATAAGGAGCGATTCTCAATATGTGGTCAAAATTTCTGTTGCATTTTGACTGCGGATATCTTACGTCGACTGTAACAATGCCTCGCCGAAAGATTCGTGCTCATTACGAGCATATGTCAGAGTTTGAAAGAGGTCGTGCTATCGGATTGAAAGAGGCTGGTTGGAAGAATCGCTGGACATGTGGGTCGAAGCGATGCGGCGATTGGACGGTGCTGGCAAGAGTGGGTCAACAACGGCAGATGTCAGCGTCGGGACGGCAGCGGTCGACCTAGGGCCACAACAGAACGGGAAGACAGAGCAATTGTCAGAGCAGCTGTCACAGCACCGGATTCGTCATTATCAACTATCCAACGTGTTGCCCGCACACATGTGTCCAACATGACCCTCTGCAGACGACTGAGAGAGCGGAATTTACGCTCGCGCCGACCGTTACGCCGCTTACCTCTCACGCCTTTACACCGTCAAGTCCGATTACAGTGGTGCCGGGCTCGATCAACTTGGAACTGCGCTGACTGGGGACGTATAGTCTTTAGTGACGAGTCCCGTTTCCAACTGTGTCCTGACGACAACCGCAGACGTGTCTGGAGACGTCCAGGGCAGCGTGGGGATCCTGCCCTTACTATCGCACGCCACACATGCCCACAACAGGGCGTTATGGTCCGGGGTGCCATCTCCTTTGATAGCCGGACCCCTTTGGTGGTCATTTCTGGCACACTTACAGCACAGCGGTACGTAGACGACATTCTACGACCGGTTGTGTTACCGTTCCTTTTGCGACACCCTGGACTTACGTTTCAACAAGACAATGCCCGGCCGCACACGGCACGTGTTGCTATGAATTGTCTTCAAGCTTGCCCAACACTTCCTTGGCAAGCTAGGTCTCCTGATCTCTCTCCCATAGAGCACATTTGGGACGCTATGGGAAGGCGATTGCAACCATCCCGGAATGTTGACGATTTAGCCCGACAGTTGGAGACAATTTGGCAAGAAATTCCGCAGGACACCATCCGGGATCTTTATCAGTCTATGCCACGCCGGGTGACAGCTTGCATCCAGGCCAGAGGTGGACCAACGCCTTATTGACTTCCTCCCTTTGTAACGGTCAAACTCTGCAATAAATCATTCAATTGTTCTGAAATTTTAATCGTTTCTTTTTCTATGTATGTTCTTCACATCCACCAATTTTTATCGCAATCGGACAACTCCTTCTTGGTGCGTCGATTTTTTTTTGTTATAGAGTGTATAATTTCCAGGAGTGATTTTTGATAAATGGTAACATAAGATGCATCCACAAAATAAGTTAATATCAGTCCTAAAGTATGGAATTCAATTACAATTAAAGTACAGTCTTTTTGAACTTCCCAATTTTATATAGTGGTTTAGATGGTATGTTTTAAATAATTCGGCAAATTATGCTCATTATAACACAGTAACTTGTGTACACAGGTATGTTGATACAAACCATAACCAACACCCCCTCCCCCATCACAATATGATTTTATATATACACATGAATGATAGAGTAACCCCTTCTTTAACCCCCGTTTAATAAACTTCCTGCATACTCTAAATATGCAGTAAGAATAATAAAGTAATGAAGTATACAATTAGCAAATTAATGCAAA
>QLNU02015270.1:19142270-19152383 GCA_006491805.2 Dysdera silvatica
TAAGTTAGAATGAGATATAATTGAGCTGGAGTCAGATAAGAAATGCCACATATTGATGAACAAAACTTCATTATACCTACTTTAAATGACAGGCTCAGTGCCTGTATGCCATTTACCTTGCTTCTAGAAAAGCAATGCCGAAGATTTGGCACATTTCAAAAATGCTCTCTCTCATGCAAGATTTATAAAATTCGGCAATGAAAGGATCATAGTTTTGACTATTACAAAAGGGCAGAAACAAAAATTAATTATTATCAATGACTAACACTAATGTTGAAAACATAGGCATATGTGGCATATGCATTTGCTTCCGTGGGTGGCTTTTGGACACTGAGTTAGGCATTTGTGGCTCACAGAAAAATGATTTTTAGCACAGTAGTCAAATGATGTGAAGTTGAAATAATTACAATTTTTTCTTAGATTTATTACTGTATGTGTCAGGACATCAATTTAGTACAGTGAAAAGAAATGTGATAATAAATAATAATATAATGTCGCACCTTTGCGATGAAAGTGTTACAACTAAAGAAATTCCAATTTTTAAAAAACGCAAAAAACTGTTTCGGGCTGAATTAAGGGATGTCGTGTTCATCTAAAGACATGTGCCAACTTGCGGGAAACCCGGATAACTTATGGCCTAACTTTTTGCATGGCAGGATGTAGCACTGTTCTCTATATCTGGTTATAACATTGTCATTTTCACCGAATTTTGAGTTGTGACACTTTCGCTGCAAGAGTGTGATATGATATAATATAAATGTGTAAATTGTGAAGTTATATAAATAATACAATAATTAGTTACACCAGTTTTTGTATTTCATCTGGTTTCTTCTTCAATCACATCGTTTTCCCCATGTGTAGTAAGACTATTATAAAAGTCACAATATTCAGCTGGAATGAATCTCAACGATGAAATTAAGTCCTCTGTTTTGTTTTTTTCTTCGGTTGTCCCACATCCATTTATATGCGGTTCAGTAAGAGAATTTTGAAACTGAACACATGGTATTTCATTCATAATGTTCTTTTGAGTGTCCATCTGCTTTTGGTATACAATATGCTGTGTTGTCAGCCATTCAATTTTTTGTCCTCCTCCTGATATCTTCCTGTTTGCTGTATGCTCTTCGAGACTCTTGCTAGAGAAGAAGCCAGTTTTGTCCATTTTGGTAATAGAAAACTGTAGAGACTTCTTTTTGGCAGAAATAATGACATCAATCCAATTGTCTGTCACGAACACATAGGGATGTTAATGCTTCTCTTTCTCTATTAATCTGAAATCTTAATTGCATGAAGAAAAACTATGTCCTGGAATGATTTTTTTTTTTGTCTAATTGTTTGCAGATTTGGTATGTATGGTTTTGCAGCATATAGCTCAACATGAGAGACATCTTAATGTTGTGATTTTGATCTCCACAACTATCACTGTGTAATATATCATGTTGTACCACTGGCGGAAGGACATTTTCCAAACAATACTTCAGGCAAGAAGCAATCTCTTGTGGTCCCCTTGAAGCTACGTCTTCACTACATGCATACATATGCCCACTTCCAGATGTTTCATCATAAATTCTCTCACTATTCACTCATGTGCTAGGCTATTCACTTATCTGCTTAATGCTATGCTTGCCTATCCACCTTCAACACAAAATTGTGTTTTTTGATGGTTTTATTTTATTCTAGCACAGTTTTTCCCTACAGACCGATTGCTTCTTACTTGAGTCATCACTTTCAACATCTTGATCAAACTGATATGTCAGATCTGCTACACTGTCGTCATACGAAGGTTCAAATAAAGTATGCGTATCGTTCTTGTCTGCCATCTTGGCTGTCAGGTGAGTGTGGTGCATTACAGATTTGACTTTTAAGAAGTGAGAGAAATATTGAAACTGATGGCAGCACTTTCCGGTAAAGCCGGGAAGTTAGACATCTGTGGTACAATTAGATCTCCGTACATACTTAGGGTTAAGCACATGAAATATTAAAATACGAAATCGGCACTTAGGCACCTCTTGCACCGAGCCAGTTTATATAACATAGCCTAATCCTGTTATCAGGCTTTTATAGAAATTAAATGAAAAAGAATAGGATATTTTTTTACCTGGAGAGATCAGAAACCTTACATGCTGTGTGGGTAGAACCCCATACCATATGTGATTCATTTGACCCCTGAGCAATAATTAAATGATTGAAGGAACATGTAAATTATAGTATTTTGGGGGTATAGAACAATTTTCTGTATGAGTATACCATTGAATTAAATGCTATCAAGTTTGTCCCCCATGCTAGTATAGTGATAATACATTTAGCTGCCATATGAAAAACTCCTGTGCAGTGATTGTCGGTTTTCTACTAATAACATTCAATTTGAAATTTTATCCTGTGGTTGCACAGGGTGATAACACGTTCGCCTAGTGCGCTGTTAATCCGGGTTTGACTCCCAACAGTGCACGAAGAAGGCTTACTCAAATCTCATGGAGATCGCACTGCTCACTGTAGTCCAGGGTTTGGTTCCCTAAGCCTTAAGAGGTTCGGATTCCTCGGAAAACCTAGTGCAGCATGACCATTGTAGTCTTTGAGCTGTAAAACCATAAACAAAAATTTGATATTTTATTCCCTAAGTAGCACAAGTTAAGATTCCTCAAACTTTTAGGATCTTACAGAGTATAATCTTAATTGCTCTTGCGACATGAAACATCAACTAACAAACAGCTAATAAATTTATATAAACTTCATTTGTCACTTAATAATACTAAATTGGCATATAAACTTTTTCATTTCTAGGAAGTTTAGGTTGCACTTCATTGCTTATTAAGGCAGGTGCTCGGTTAAATGTCAATGACTGCCATTTTGGAACTCCATTGCATGCTGCAGCCATGATGGATCACCCACATTGTGTTAAATTGTTATTACAAGCAGGTATGTCACAGTAAAATATTTCTTTTTGTTGAATTTTAAATATATAAAGCAAACATAACTGGTATAAGTTTAAAATAACCTGCATATAAAATTCCAAGGCTTACAAATTGATAATAGTACATTGTTGTGGAAGGAAAGTCTCTCTTAGTATATTAAATATGGTGTATTTAATTTGGGAGGAACTAATTTCTATGAAATCCTTGATATTGGTTCAAACCAAAACAAAAGCTTTGATAATTGAAACCTAGATTTAAAGAGCTTTAGAAAGAAGGATATGTGACCCTGTCCACCTGAACCAGACCTATCCTTCGACTTTTGGATCTCCGATCCAGTGGTCTTGATACTGAGGTACTAAGGCCATCGATATGGATTTGTTTTCTCCTATATGTGTGTTGTCCAAAAGAGAAAGTCTCCCTAATCAGAAGCTATAGGTGAATTAATTGAAAGTACAGTTAGGCTTTGTGGTTGTGTTGTGGCAACGCATTCACCTTGCAGTTCCTGTTAGTCCTGGTTCGACTATCAACTGTACCAAAAACACAAATGTCGCTATCCGATTAACAGCATTCCCATGCAACCTGGAATCGTCAGGGAATTTGAACTCATCCCTGAAAGTCAGGGAAGAACGAAATTTTCTGATCAAACCTGAGAAGACCTTCCTAACCTATTCTGAATAGCTAACTTTCACGTGAACATGAGGCAGTTTTCCCCGAAACCAAAGTTGAATTCAAAGTTTCGTTTGTGATCAACCAGAGAATTTTGTTCAAAAGGTCAGGGAACTTTTTTCTCCATGGTAAGGGGAACCCTGCTCACTATAGTCTGGGAGTTGGTTTGCTATGCCTTAAGAGGTTTGGAATTCTTTGGGAAAATGCATGTCTACTGAACTGTAGTAGTCCAATGGTCACGCATTTGCCTATTGTACTGTGAATCGAGATTCGACTGCTGATGGTATCTTAAAATTTGTGTCTTTTCTCTGCTCACTGTAGTCTAGGGTTTGATTTCCTTGTCTACAGCTAAGCTGCAGATTCTTTGGGAAAACTTTAAATTCAAATTCAGCATTGCCTTTGCTGTCCTTGCAACATAAAAACACAAATGGTAAAAGTCTTAGACACTTTACTTTTTTTTATCCCATTTCCCAAGCTCTTACTAGTCAATGGTAGACTCCAGTGTAAACTGAACGAATTGTGGATGTAGCAGAAATCTATTCCTCCACATCCTCCATCGTTTGATTGGCAGAACTTCCATCTGACGAGCATAAATACCAGAGAAATAAATGTTCATGTCATTGTTTTCAGTAGTTTCATTATGTGCTAGTTTAATTACACAACTTACACTTACTGCATAGGTCTGTTGTTGTTAATTGCTCTAAAAGCCTTACGAAATAGAAAAATATTACTTTGTTTGGTGCAGCATAATCCTTGCTGTCTTTTCACTATAAAAATACAACCAACCAACCAACTAAAAAAATATATCTGCAGATATACCTTTGTTTGCCTATCCAAAACTATTGCTTATTTGCGACTTTCCAAAAAAAAATTTCTTTTGTTTAATCTTGTGTATGTCCCCCCCACTCCTCCTCTAACTTTGTATTATCTTTATGTCATGTGTCATATTTTTACATTTTTAATAGACTTCGAATTCTGTAGTTAGATCTTTGTTATTATGCAATGATTAAGGAAAGGGTTAATTTTTCATTGTAAAGATGCTTGCTTTCGGTTCTGCACATTTAAATTCTATAAGCAGCTTCTTTTAGGTGCTGCTGTTAATGCTACCAAAATCCATAGAACAGCCCTTCACATTGCAGCCCGTGGTAACTTGTACGATGTGGCCAAAGTTCTTTTGGAGTTCGGAGCCAATGTGTATGCCAGTGATAATCAAAATAAACTCCCGATAGAGTTACTACCGGTCACAAGTGGCCCAATGTATGATATGCTTATTGAATATTCCAGTAAGTATGAGCCATATTTCTATAATGCAAGTAAATCAGCCGGCATAGCATGACCTCATCATAAATAATAATATGCATATATTTGGCTTACTGCTGCAAATATGTTCCTTAGAAATTAAGTATTATGCAAATCAGCTCCATGTGAATTTCTATGCAGTCCATGCTTTTGCGATTATTGATCACAAGAAAGTAACTCTGTAATCCCAATGAAGTATGGGTGTAGCCCGCAGTTCAATATGGAACAAACTCAGTACTCCCCTGAAGAACTGGGTATATGGAGCCAGAAGTATGATGATACAAGAGGCAGTTGTCACCTGTTCAAATCATAAAGCATTGGATGATTTCATTAACTGATAGTATATATACATCGAAGTGCCAAAAGTCATTAGATACCTCTAATATCGTGTGGGGGCCTCCTGGAGCTTGGCAACGAGCAGAAACTTGATGTGGAATAGATGCAACTAGTTGACGGAAGTCATCAGGAGAGATGTCCAACTATGCTGTCATGTTAGTCACCCTTAATTTCGTGGTTGTGGTAGTTGCTGGATCTTGTGTACAAATTGCTATTTCGATCATATCCCAAATATACTTCCCAGGGTTCGTGTCTGGCGACCTAGGTGGCCAAATCATGTGCTGGAACTGCCTTGAGGGCCCTCAAACAATTACAAACAATATGGGCCTAATGATGCAGCATTATCGTCCTGGAACATCCCATCATTTGGGTAGATGAAGTTAAAAGGCTGCAAATAGTCACCAAGCAGCTGAACATAGCAATTTTCTGTCAATGACTGGTTTACTTTGACCTGAGGACCCAATCCATACCAAGAAAACACTCCCCACACCATTATGAAACTACCACCAGCTTGCACAATGCTTTGTTGACAAATTGGATCCATAGCTTCATGAGGGTCTATGCCGCACTCAACCATCAGCTCGTGGCAGCTGGAAATGTAACTCATGGGACCATGCTACCTTTTTCCAGTCATCTAGGGCCTAATGCATGTGATCTCGAGCACAGGAGAGGAGCTGATGCCAGTGATCTACTGTAAGTAAAGACACCCGAGTCGGTCTTCTGCTACCAAATCCCATGACTGCCAAATTCTACTGCACAGACCGCAGAGACATGCCTCTAGTGAGTACCTCATTGAATGTAACAGTTAGTTTGTGTAGTGCCATTCATCTGCTCACATGGATGTTTTTGCTCAGACGTTGCTGGTCTTCATCATTCAGCAGACGTGGATGGCTACTGTGTCTTTCCTTGTAAGAGGTAATTCCTTCCATGGGGTACTTTCGATGCACCCTTGACACTGTAGAATGATGAATTTTAAAGGTTGCAACAACTTCTGAGATGCTATGCCCCATGCATCGAACTCCAACAATCATTCCACGTTCAAACTTGGTTAATTTCCGTCAAGTAGTCATTATCATGTTATTCAACATTTCACAAGACACTCAAGAGTCAAACAGACAGCACTGACAACCATGTAACTCTTTATACCCCTTTTAATGTGAGCGACATTTATAAATTTGCATATTGCTATCCCATAACTTTTGGCACTTCAGCGTATGCCCATGTGAAGTAATCATATAGGCTGATCGAACATTTACGCAGTAATGGCAGTTACTCTTAAGATGTTTTAAGTAGTATTTAAAATGTAGTATTAAATTTATTGTAAATATAGTAAAAGTATTATTTAAAATGAATTTTTATTATTGTTTATCATTTAAGTAAAAAAAAACCACCGAGTTAGTTTAATGAAAGCTGTCTGTGTATTTTAAGTTTAGCAAAATTCTAGGTTGAGAGTTCCTTAACTTTTATGTGCCATGGGCAGCCTTTATTATCCATAAAATTCTGTAATTGTTTCTCAGACTAGGGTCTTTAAATCTGCAATTCCATCCATTTTATTTTTCATAACAAATCAGTTATACAGAAATACAGTTAATAAAATGTTAAAAAATTTGCGTGATACAGTAAATGATACTGTTCATATATAGAAATATATATATAAGTATAATATATATATATATATATGTCTCTGATTTAAACTAACAACAAAGTTATGGATGCTAAAATACTGCAGAGAGATTCTTTAACACACATTTTCCTCCTCGAAGTTAAATGTTGCATAAAAATTAGTGAAAATAGAAATGTAATTTTGTTTCCATATCCTTGAACTCCCTGTAGAAACGTGTGATTCTCAGCATATGAAACAATGCTCTAACCTTTCTTAAAGAATTATAGCAAGAAGTCTGAGCATATGCACAGGGGGATCGTAACACCCTCAGATTTGTTCTGCCCTTGTAAATAAAAGCACATGCCACGTAAAGAAAGCCGAATGAGTGGCAACTGAAACACAGCTGAGGAATGTACGTTCAGAATCAAGTTTTGTCATGATGTGGGGATTCTGAGTTAGACTCCTAAAGTGTGTGGTTGCCTTTTCTTCTATTCATTATAATAGTAGTTTTACCCTAGCAAATAAAACTACACACCATAAAAGAGAGCAAAACTTGTAATCACTTGGAAACAGGTGAATAATTATCATTCAAATTCAAATTTATCTCTAATATAAGGTCCTAAGTTTGAACCCAAAATTCACCCTTTGTCTTCTTTTTGCTAAAAACAATTATTCTTGCCTAAACGAATGAAACCAAAGGCTTCATTCAGAAAGTGGGTACGACATGTAGAAACTCAGAAACAAATGAGGAATTAATGTGCAGAGTTGTTTTATCATAATGTGGTGTCCTGAGTTCTGTCATGGATGTACATACTTCACCTCTTTTTTTTTTATTATTAAAAAATTAATTTTTCTGTGGCGAGTAAAGCCATGTCCATAAAAAGAAAATAGAATGTGGAATAACTGAAAAATGTCTGAGAACTTATCTAAAGTAACGAGTTTAGTCCCTACATCAACTAGTGTTTGATCCTGAAAATGAGGATATCATTTTTTTTGCCCCTCCCCTCCTCCCTATAAAAAATAAGTTTTACCTTGTAAAATGAAACTAGATGGTACATAAAGAAATCAGAATGTGTGATAACTAAAAACCTACTGAAGAATCGGTTGAGTTTCGTCATCAGTTAAGATCCTGGATTCAATCCCCGATGTGGCTGGCAGTCATCCTTTTTTTTTCCCTATTTGTTAAAATAATTAATTTTGCCCTCGAAATTGAAATAGTGTGCATTAAAACAAATGTGGAATGTAAAGTAAATGGGAAACAGCTGAGGAATTATATTTCGAAGTCCAGTTTCCCTACAACGTAAGGTACTGAACTCAGTACTGGAAGTGCGAACATAATCCTGTTTTTTTTGGGGGGGGGGGTTTGTTTTTTCTGTTAAACAGTATGTTCTGTCCTGGAAAAAGAAACCATATGCCAAATAAAGAAATCAAAATGTGTGTCAACTGAAAAGCAGCATAGAATCTGCATCCAAAGTCATATTTCCTCATAATGTAGGGTACTAATTTCTCGATTCCCGAAGTGCACATCTTTTTTGTCCCTTTTTTCTATTCATTGAAATAATTAATTTTGCCCTGAAAAATGAAACTAAATGCCATAGAAAGAAAGCAGAACATGTTATAACTAGAAAACAGCTGAAAAATTAATGTCAAAGTTTCTCCATAATGTGGGGTCCAACCAGAGTTGGATCCCCAATGCACACTCGTCTGACAAATCAAACTATACAAAATACCTGACAAATCAAACTATACAAAATACCTGACAAATCAAACTATTTAAATTATAACGTAAGCAGAATATATAGTAACTGAGAGACAGCTGTGGAATTAATAAGTCTAATAGTGAATATGTGTCTAATAGTGAATTTCCCTACTAGTATAAGGTCCTATTCTTAAAATTTCATACAATAGCTGTCTTAATATCAAAGCAATTATTTAATGGATATTACTGATAAAATATTAAGTTCATTTCATTCAAATTTTATCATAAACATGGCACTTAAATAAAAATGTTGGTTAATAAGAACAAATTTACTTACTGATGTCGTTTTAAACCTAACTATTGTGCATTGAAAAGCTTGAATATACGATGATAGCTGTAATGTGGTGTTTGTGATTAAAATGTTATGAATTTTAGTCATTATTTGAAAAAAATTTTAAACTACGAAGATTTAATATGATTTTTGATCTGCATTTTGCAGGTAATCCATGTTGTCTGTCCGATTGCTGTCGAAAATCGATTCGAGCACAGTTAGGTCCTCGACGCCTGAGGTTCATTGCCACCTTATCATTACCAAATCCTCTCCTCGCTTTCTTGTTGCATGCATGAATTTAATGTCCAACTCTCTATTTCATGTAAATACCAGCCTATAAATATGCAACTTTCATCTACATGTAATAATGAAACTTATTTATTGTAAAGTATTGATCTTATTAATGTGTAAAGATGTGTTTTGTTAGCTGTACATAAAATAGTTTGCCTGCAATTGTCGTGTGTTTTATCAGCTAATGTTATACAGTGTGTCCCATAATTATATGGAAACATCATTTTTTTTAAAAAACAAGAGTTTAATGAAGGAAATAAAAGATTTATGTTCATGAGATACACTTTATTAGGAGCTGAATATCATACAATTTCATACCAAATGTTTCCAACGCTTTTATATTTCAACAGGACTACACATATTGCAATATTGTACTAATAGTTCTTGACCTTATATCTATAATATACATTAATATATATAATTAATAAAATATATATAATCAATATACTATATACAATTAATATAATACATATATAATTATATAACTGTTTGCTTTACACTGTCAAAAATGCTTTTGTTATGCAAATGTGTGGCAAACAAAGGGGGGTGCAGATCTTTTGGTTACTATAAAAGGGGGTCATGGATTACATGGCTACTATAAAAAGGGGGTCGTGGATTATGTGGCTACTATAAAAGTGTGTCATGGCTTGAAAAACGTTGAGAACCACTGGTATATATACCAGGGGTGGGCAAATGCGGCTCTCGTCAAAAATTTAAATCCACCGCTTTTATTTCTGAATTTTTTTTATGAATCTTGTTAAATTGACTAAGAAAGTGAATCGGTTAATGAAGAGTAGAAGTTGTACGTAATCGCTTCAAAAGTAAATCTTCGGTTGCATCGATAGGTCCATCTAGGAGTTATTATTAAATTTTGAAATAATTCTTTTATATTTTCTTTCTCTTAATTATATTTTCTCATATGTATACTTTACATAGCACTTAAGACTTTGGTACAATATGTAACCATATTAAATTTGTG
>QLNU02015270.1:19158593-19236651 GCA_006491805.2 Dysdera silvatica
GCTTACGTATGAATGGCCCTTCTGTTGTGGCTATTATCACAGCGTACTCCAATAATTCTGGAATTGTCTATATAACTTGCTTAGTTTGAGTTGCTGGAGAAGCGACCTTCCGCTACTTCAGGGTGCGGTCAACACCTTGGCAAACTTTCACACTCTTAACTTCTTAGGCCGCATCTACACATGCAACAGAACACCGCATCGTAACACCGTCGCATATGATATCTGGAACGCACTCCGTAGCAGAACTGCTATAAGGTTGTGTTGTTAAACTTACCCCAAGCACACATTTAACTTCCCTTTCACAGTATTATATAATCGTTTAGTTAAAATGGTTAGAGACTTCCATGCTCTTTCGGAAACCCCTCACCACCCATTGCATTGTGTAAATTGCTATGCTACAGTGTTATGAGAAATACTAATGTTTTGGTCGGTACAACATAATATCTGTGTTGGTTCGCGTAATGTGTATCTGTCCAGAACATCAAAGTTATAAACAAAACAATCAACTCTTATTAACACAAATAAATAATGAGTAAAATGAATATTTAGATAGCCTTTCATATAATCTAGTGGCTATCACTTTGTTGTAAAATTAAATGACTCGATAATTATTTTAATCGTTTTACAAATCAAAGTCCTAAATCAATTATCAACATCTTCAGTTGAATACCTTGGTCACTCCTCAAACATTTATAACTCATCTCTTTCTCCTTCCTGAATATTAATTCTATTCTCGCTTGTCATTCTGACTCACATATAGGATTACTAAATTCATATCGCATATTTCGATGATATACACACACTCATATATATCCATATATTGGAATACGTAACCTTCAACGTTATTCTATATTTGGGTTTCGATAACCATACAAAAACAATATATAATTTCTCCAACATGCAGACTCCAGTCAATTTCATAATGTTTACAATTGTATAAATCACCTGTGCATACATCGGCAAGTAAATATATATTTATATACACCTATAAATAGTATCCTTAATTATTCGTATTTAAACTCTATTCATTATCTTAAGATGTCAGACTTTTATATTGTCATATTATAAAAATCAATAGCTTGATCATACGTGACAACTTGTTATAATTTCAAACTAAAATTCAATACTTAATTTATACTCAAATCAACTTATAATTCTATTCCAAATTCTACCTTCACGAGACTCTATCTAACTGAACGATTCGATATTAAATTGTGATTCTATATATATATAGCTAAAGAAAGAGTATGGAAGGTTATCATTACCGACGAGTCATGTGATGAGTTGGGCTTTAAGGTAGCCATTGATGTAACTAGGGATTCCCTGTGGCTTGTCACGTTGTTCCTCATTCATATTATCCAATAATTAGGCACTATGGTTTAGCAAGGTGCTGACTTAACTAGATTCGTATATTTCGTATCAGTTTTTCGACTTAAGATCTTAGCACTCGTGCACGAAACATCGTAAAGATGTTCGAAAGGCGCCAACGCCGGCTACCAAGCTTTAAAATAGTTTAAAGAGAAACTCTTGAAACCCTTGCTAGAAAAACTTAAACCCTTTTAAAACTTGCTAGACTCTTGTGCGTTGATCGTTATATAGTAGACACGCCTCTTAACGATTCCCGCCCCAAAAGGCTTGTAAAATGGCGTTTTATTGCCATATTTCGATGACCATTGAGTTTTTGGAATGAAGGGCTAAATTTTCACCAAATCAGCATTGAGTTCAAAATTACGTCATGAGAGTTGAAATTCGGGAAGACCCTTTTTCGACCATCTGGCTGACCATTCTCTCTGGTCACGTACCGCTGTAAATCTCAGAATAGCTATTGCTTAAAAACTGTCACTTTAAACTTCCGCACAACAGAAAACTGGTCGAAAGGAGACCTATAAAATGACCGTTTTTCGACTTCAAATCTTTTCAGTAAACTGCATCAATACGATTTCAGAAGACCCACCCTGAAACTTTTCTCTCGTGTACGGATGGTATTTCTTTCAAAATCTTCAACCCATTTGTAAGAAGGTACCTTTCTTTAGACATTCGTCCCCTTAAATATTTCTAAGTTACGCCACTTCTCTGTATGGTCCGAGATCGCTACGTCTTAAGGCTGTAGGAGGGAAAGTCCCTTTTGTTACCTCTAGCGAAGGTCAGCCCCCACTTTTGACACGTGGGGATAAAGTCTATTATGTAATGAAGCATTGGAAATTCTCATGACAGTTTATCGCTAACCGAATCAGCTATTTAAATTTTCGTAATATTTTGTCCAGTTCCTTTGATTAGATGGGAACGTTCGGTATCCATTTAGACGGCGCCATTTTATTTTCCCCAATTCCTCTGTCCTTAAGGCAGTGATAGTTTTGTTGATTAGTTAGTAAATTGATATTGATTGGCATTAAATTTGTGCCATATTTATGTCAAATTTGATATTTCCATTTGATTTCAGGAAGTCAGGGCTTTAATATGAGGTGCCGGGGACATGGGAGGACAAATGCCCTGGGCCCTGTGTCTTAAGGGGCTCTGCGCGGAACTTTAATAACTTAATGAACACAATTTGTTACTATCCTGAAAGCAGTCGCGCCGATTAGAGGAACGCGAGAACGCGCGCGGGGTGCTTTGCACCCCATCTGATTATATAGCATTATTTCATTAAAACTCCACCCTTTTCAGGAACACATGAAATTTTCTTTTTGTCTCCCTACCCCTGAAGTTTGTGACTTTGGGGCAACAGAAAGAGTTTAGGCCAGTTTCAGAAGAAAGGTTGATTTTTTTTTTTTATCAAATTGTAAGTTGTGGGTTGTTTGCACCTAGTCGCGGGTTAAACATTATTGGTTGGGATGGGGTACGATCTACTAAACTGTTTAAGATCCCCTTAATTTTATCCCCAGCTCTGTGAATCACGAACACGTGTGTTGTAGAAAGTAATTCTCATATGATTGTCTTAATTTACAAATTATTTACTTTTCATTGCAGATTTTAGGAGTCGTTTTGCTGGTTAAAGCAAGATGGCATGTACAAGCAAGAGAAAAGAATCTCTGAAGGATGATGAATATAATGATAATTGCCAATGAACATTCACAATTTAATTTATATCTTTTTTATAGAATATGGATAATTTTGTAAGTAATGAGATTAAAAGATTAAGATTATTGGAAACGAAAAGTTTGTTTGTTTTTTGGTTTTACGCCTCAAAGACTACAGTGGTCATGCTGCGCCGGGACCTACTGTTTTCCGAGGAATCCGAACCTCTTAAGGCCTGGGGAACCAAACCCCGGACTACAGTGAGCAGTGCGATCTTTTATGAGATCTCTGAGTAAGCGTTCTTTTTGCACTGCTGGGAGTCGAACCCGGATTAGCCGCGCAATAGGAGAACGCGTTACCACACTGCGCCACCTCAGAGCAGGAAACGAAAAGTAGTATTTAGTTTATTTTTTGGGCGACGGATGAATTCACATTTCTTTCAGTTCTTGCTGGAGCTTGGATCTACTAAAGAAACAATTATGGACGAAAGCTCTAGACCTTACACTTTACTTTGGTTCTTCTACAAGTGTACACTGTACAGTGTGTTCTACGGTGGCGTAATGATAGCATGGGCCCTGGGGTGATAACGCGTTAGCTTATAGTGCGGCTATTCATAGTTCACAACTCCCAACTGAGCCAAATGGAAACGCTTATCAGCCAACTGCCCACTGTAGTCTGCGGCTGGTTTTCTATAGGCTTTAAAACAGCGGTTCTACCTGGGGTCGTGAACAGGGTTTCTGGTGGGAGGTCGCCGCAACTATTTTAATTGCAATTATTTTTACAAGGCATTTCACATTAAATGTTCCCAATGTTTTTATATTTCAACATGGCTAACTGCAATATTCTACTAACGGTTGTTAATTTTATATCTATAATATACATTAATATAATTTTGTATTTAATGTGTTTTCTTTACTCTGTTAAAAAAAAATTTTTATGCAAATGTGGCGGCGGCGGATCTTTTGGTTACTATAAAAGGGGGTCGCGGATTACTTGGTTACTATAAAAATGGGTCGCGGCTTGAAAAAGGTTGGGAACCACTGCTTAAAAGGTTCGTTGGATTTCTCTGAAATCTGTAGATTCTGGCATAGCATGTCCTTTGCTGTCCTTGCGCCATAAGACTTGAACAAACAATGCGAGCACATATTTTCCATTAATATAGAAAATCCTGGTATTGAATTCATATGGTTCCAAACGTTTTCCATTTTCCCTACTGTCAGTAGCAATAACGTAGAAAAGGGGGGGCTACCGGGCTCAAGTGCCCCCCCCCCACTGGATCAGAACACATTATTTTATCATATTTCATCACA
The DNA here is from genome assembly GCA_006491805.2 of Dysdera silvatica. Lineage (NCBI taxonomy): Eukaryota > Metazoa > Arthropoda > Arachnida > Araneae > Dysderidae > Dysdera > Dysdera silvatica. The sequence goes on from QLNU02015270.1 coordinate 19,162,919, forward strand.
TAATAGTCTTTAAAAACACTTGAGCCTCACCCTAATTTTTTAATTGATACGCTATTCGTTGATAGTCGGGGGTTCGAGTCCCTAAATGCTCGCGTTTTCATTTCTTCGGATAACTGGGAAACTCTAGATCGCAGCGTATAATTCGGTTTTAGTTGTCTTTCCGCCATTAAACATGGACAAGGCCTGCGGTGGTTGAGTGGTAATGCGTTCGCCTAGTACGTCGTTATATCGGGTTTGACCCCCAAGGGTGCCCAAACAGAACGCCTACTGACTGCTCACTGTACTCGGGAGTTAGTTCCCTTGGCCGTAAAAGGCTCGGATTCCTCTCAAAACTATAGATTCCGGCGCAGTGCGACCCTGGCAGTTCTTGCCCTGTAAAAAACTGACAAAAAATAAGCATAGGTAAAAATACTCTTATGTTTTTATAAGCTGAAAATATGCATTAGTAGGAACACTCAATGGCAAACTAATGCGCTCTAGTCTCTTGAATGATTGTGACGTGATGATTGATAATGAGCTTGTTGGAAAGGAGTTACATGTGGAATTACGGTGGCTTTGTGTGTTGACCATTATTTGGCAATTGTGTTATCCCTGCGGAGGGTAATAATATCTTACATCTTTATATACGGAGAAAGAGAGCGTTATTACCTGTCCTCGTTCGTCTAGCGGTCCAAGACACTCCGGGCTCAACGGAGGGACCCTGGTTCGAATCCAGGATGGGGAAGGCGTCTCTTTTTCTCCTGAAACAAAAAAACTCTAGCTTGATCTGTTTAAAGGTTGGTGCCGTTATTTATGGGGGCGATTTATTGTAAAATAAATCTCTCCCATGAAAACTCACAAAAACTCGCCCCGGTGGCTTTGCATGTTGATCATTATTTGGCAATTGTGTAATTCCTCAGAAGGGTAGTAATAATACCTTACATCCTCGAATATGCATATAAAAACAAGGTAGTTTTATTTGCCTAAATAAGTATAAAGAACTATTTTTTAATTGACAATTTCTTGATAGAAGACACATATGAAAAGTTAAATTTCGTATTTTAGCATATACACTACGATCGCTTGTGAAATAAATGACGTATTGAGCATTGTTACTTAATTGTTATTGGGCATGAAAAACACCATCACATTCGACACTTTTTTGAAAGTTTTTTGATGAAAATTGATTTTAATTGAAAGTATATTTCTACGAGTAAAAGTTAAAAAATATTCACCATAACATCAATTTTGAATCATATGGTATTGGTACGTAATTACATAAGCATACTCGCAGATGAGTATTTTGATAAAGTTCAATAGTTTAGTTTCTCCATCCGCTTAAAAGTTTGGGATATACGGTTCGTTTAACAGTTTCCGTTGCATGAACGCTCTCTCTATTCACTTGCTAAAGAATTTTAATTTCGTATCTTAAACTTTAGGGATTTTTCGAGCGATGCAACTACCTCTAACCACTCCAGGCGAACCATGATCATGCTTTCTAATCAATTGCACGGTACGTGGATGAAAAGCTCCAAACCCGCAACTTCAAAAATTTCTGATATTCAAACTAAGTTCTGCGTTTACTTATATGTAAATGTTGACAGTGGTTATTCCAAAGAATGTTACATTCAAATTCGCACGTGATTGAAATAATTTTTAGGCGGGTGTTAGCGAAAGAGACGAACGTCTTCAATGACTGGTTACGTATGCTAGGAATTCAAAGGAAATGGGTGAAGAATTGAAAGAAATTATCCAAATGTATACAATGCAATAAATTAAAATGAAGTAGCAGTTACATATCTTCGAATCTAATTTAAATAACAATGAAATTAACCGAAAAGCATCTTCACAAAGTATTAGAATGTTATATTTTCCTTGGAACAAATATTAATTTCGCCGTTATTGAAAATTTGCAGACAGAGAATTAATGTCAATAATGCGGTAACATTCTCAAATTCAAAGTAATCTGAATGAAGGGTCTTGCAAACTATATGAAAATTATGAATTATTACGTCATAAATAACGGGGCTAGTTCATTTTAACACAGGGGGATGGGTATGGCCAACATATTGATAGAGATGGACTAGTCAACCGTAAAGAATTTTTTGGTCGATCGCAGACGTATTCTTAATTTGGAAACACCGCATGCTATAGCGTGCAATGTTGCCAAATTCCCAAGTATTACACCGCGTATACGGCGCCACATATCAATATACGTCACTTACGTCCGGAAGATTGAAGTCTTCTACCTGAATTGCCATTTTATTTGAAAAAAATCAATGTTTTTGCACTAATTTGTTAAAATTGGAGGAATATTACCCCATTAATTTTTAAACATTTTTTGTTTTTAGTTAAATAACTTCTATATTTTTAAAATTGAAATATTGGTGACTTTTTATTATGAACATCGTTATTTGGAAACTGATAGTTTCCAAATATCTTTTTTTTTTTTAATATGGAAAAAATATAAATAACATTGACGTTTTTGAAATTCAAATAACGGTGGTTTTAGGTTACAAATATTTTTTTAAAACGTCGATGCAACATCGAATTAGCATCTTTTAAAGAAAAGAATTCCCATCGATGTAACATCGAATATACATCGACGTTTATATAGACTGATACTTTTAAAATATCTCATTTTTTAATAAGAAACAGATTTATGACTTTAAAATTGAAATAATAATATTTTTCGTTTATAAGCAATTTGTTTAAACATCGTTATAATATCGAATGAATATCGATGTTCAGAAAACGATGTTTATCAAGTATCAATGTATGATGGGCTACGAACGCGTGGTAGCAGACATAAACTTCCCATTAATCGAGTTTTTATTATTTTTTTTTTCATATATTGGCGTCCGCTCCAAATGCATATACATTTTTTTTTAATGTGGTTGTATAATTTTCTTTTACTCCATTTTTTTTTTTACTAAAGTAAATTCCGTTTATATTCATCAATAATCTTTTAGCAGTTAGTTACCTTATTTGTAACTCGTCTGTTTCAAATGTATGTATATTTTTTAACGTATGTACAGAATCACCTTTACTATCAGTATAATGGGGTCGCAACCCTAGGCCGATCTTATAAATGTACATTTACTAGTGCCTTTTATATTTTTATGATTTAAATATCTTTTTAGTCCATAACAAATAGAAAAAACAACGGTTTTAAGCGTATTTTAAATTTTATTACACAAACTTAAACGCGTTTGGACGGACTTTGGCCGTCCTTCGTCAGAAATACATGTCCGTCTGTCACTAAAGCCCTGCGGTGGCGCAGTGTGGTAACGCGTTCTCCTAGTGCGCCGCTAATCCGGGTTCGACTCCCAGCAGTGCAAAGAACGCTTACTCAGAGATCTCATAAAGATCGCACTGCTCACTGTAGTCCGGGGTTTGGTTCCCTAGGCCTTAAGAGGTTCGGATTCCTCGGAAAACAGTAGGTCCCGGCGCAGCATGACCATTGTAGTCTTTGAGCCGTAAAACCACAAAACAAACAAACAAACAAACTGTCACTAAAACAAACAACGAAGTGTTGCCGATTCACTGATGGGTTGTGTTGCCAGTTAGATCATTAGGGATGGTCAAAATCCGTCCGAAACGCGTTGAAATTTGTGTCATAAAATTTCAACTACGCTTAAGAACGTTGCTTTTTCTATTTGTTATTTATTCTGAGAAGTGTTACGTCATCAGATTAATTTCGTTTTATCCATGTTTAATAACCTTTATTCTAGAATAATATAGAATTCTCAAGAGCATAAGCAGGATTTTATTATCAATGCGATTTAATGTTGTTCTATGCTTCATCTTCACCTCTCCGGTCATCGATTAGCCGGGAGTGATCGAATGCGCTAGATTTAGCGAATTTGACAGGAAGCGTGTAACTAATTTTTTTTTTTTTTATGGAAAAACTCTATCTTAACAACAATCACGTTGGTCGACCCTATATTATAAAACAAATATTTTCTCATAGGGTGATCTCAAGTATTACGTAAGCAATATTTTGGCCATTTCAAGCCTTCCCCCCTCTATCCTGTAAGCAAAAATTAACATTGGCTAACATAGGAAAATAAGACCAATGGTACCCCCTCTACTTACAGGCACGTACGTAATACTTGAATGCTCTTATAGGTATAAGTTTTTGCCTCTTATTATAGTACATATAATCTTTTTATTATCTTACTTATATTCTTATTTCATTATTTATTATATTCTTTTTACATTACTAGTATTATTTTTCCGGCGTAGTAAGACTTTGAGTCGTAAAATGAAAAAAAATATTATATTATTTTGTGCCATATTACGTTAATAAGAGAGATATAGTATATACATAGTCTAAATGTATAGTGCTATATTCTCTATATGATATATTTATTTATTATATAACCTTACCATATATTTAATAAGATACTACATATAATAAGATCATAAGAAAATATAATATATCTTCTTCTTATTATGCTATTGCAGATATAAATGTTGAAGAAATGCAGATATTCTATGAAGTTGGAAGCAATATTTATTTAGGCTTTAAATGTTTATGGTAAATTGAATAATTTGACAAAGATAATAACATTACAATGCAATATTAAAGTTTTGTACGCCATTTTGTCGGCGGAGCCCTCATGGGACGCGTGCACACGTCTATGGTAAATTGAAGGCTGATTTGGTTTTAGAATTGCGAAAACAATTACACGAAATGTTGCCAAATGTAAAAAGTGAAATTATAATTATGAAATATATTTGTTGCCAAATACGGAAAATAAAATTATACACATTTGGAAAGCACCATGTAAAAGGAAACAGTTTGACATTTTGCCAAATGCAAATTTTGTTTAGAAATTAACCTTATTAGGATTTCTTTCTTGTGGCAACAATTAGAAAAGCTTGCGAAGTGAACACAGAGTTTCCATTGCGGGAGCCCACATTATCCACGTAGTTAATACTTTTATGATTAAGTAAGTAAATTAAAATGTGCAACCGGAAATCTATATTACATTTGAAGTAAACTAGATAGTTAGAATACTCCGAAAGTGCAGAGACATTATTGCCTATCAAAAGATACCAATTTCCAGATTATTACAAGTAAATCCAGTCTTAAGCGGTTAAAAATGCAACACGGAAGAAATCTCTTTCATTTTTAGTATGAAATGTGAAATGAGCACTCTTTCTTAATGTTTTCCCCCCGTTCAGAAATTGTAGAAAGAGATGCCCTTTGGAAACACTCATGAAAAATACAGAATGGAATTCCATCATCTCTAGTTCTCTACGGAGTTAAAGCACAGGTCTCCCATTCTGTATGTGCCGCTTTATTATGACACCAAGTTCACGATATCTTGGCAAGGATCCGGAATTTGATATAGCAAGGAGAGAGAACCTGCCAGATTGTCTTCCTTCACATCTGAGGAATGATGAACGATATCCCTATGATGGATATACTGACGGGAAAGAAGCTATATCTTCTTCAAGGAGAAAGTGCTTTGTCTTTCAGAATGGCAGAGCTACGACGATCTGGGCTCCCGAAGTATTAAATTCTGAATGAGATGGAGTAGATCATGTTGAGTAAGAGACACTTTGAGGAATCAAGTTATATCGGAAGAATTCAACTTCTTGAATTAATTTAATAAATATGACGGACATTATTTTATTTTAGTTTCAGAAAAAAAATCATCAGGAAAACTGCACACACATTATTTTTGATAATGTAAGATAGTGGTTCCCAACCTTTTTTAAGCCACGACCCAGTTTTATAGTAGCCAAGTAAACCTCGACTCCCTTCTGTCCACCGCCGCCATGTTTGCATAATAAAAGTATTTTTAACAGAATAAAGCAAATACATTAAATACAAAATTACATTATATTAATCATGTATAGAGTAGGGGGGGGGTGTTCTAATTTCGTCCCTTCTCCCAAATTCGTCCCCCAGCCGATCTAAACTTGTAAGCGCTGTCTCCAGGCGGTGACCTCGCAAAGCTGTAACGAACACCTCAGTTGAGTACTAACAGTAGTCGTGTGCACTATGGAAGCCAATAGCGTGTTAGAAAAAAAAAATGCATTTTTTTCCCACAATTTAAATCTGCAATTGCCACATCAAAGGTGAGTAATTTTTTTTTTTCTCTTTTCGTCTATGCATAGGATAAAGTGTTTCTTTTAACGCCCTATGATGAAAATGATCGTAATGCTAATATTTATTTCTTCTTCAACTTAAATACAAAAACTACCATGTGCGTAAATTCGTCCCCTTGGATATGTCACAATTCGTCCACGGAACGAAATTAGGAACACTACCACATGTGATTAGGAAATGAAGTTGATAATTTTATATGCTATTTAGAAAAAACTTCGTGAGCTGTCGTGTGCAAAACGGGTTCGGTTGCTTGGGCTGATTAGGTACTTTTTTATGCGTCTGTGTTCCTTTAAATTGGCAAGGGCGTGCATGGGAGGTAGTGCTTGAGTGTAATATTGCCAACTTAACTTTTTTTACCCCAGAGTGAGTTTTTTAAACCCATCTACTGTCAAAATGGCTTTTTTTGAAGGCAGTTTGGCGTTTTTTGTGCGAAGCTTATGAGTTGGCGAAACTGTTTGCGTGACGGTTTATTTGATTATTTCTTACAGATGGCGAAACGTAAACTGTGGGACTCGGAGGCAATGAGCCATGCTGTGAAAGCTATGAGAGAGAAACGAATGGTGTACGAAACAGCAGCAAATGTCTTTAAAGTACCGCGAGTGACATTGAAAGACTATGTGAGATCAGGACTCCCCTCTGAAGATGTTGTTTCCAGTAAGAAGATCGGACGGCTGACAGTTTTGACTCCAGAGCTCGAAAACATGCTTGCTGATTATTGCTTGCTTATGGAAAAAAGCTTTAACGGATTGATTGCTCGGCACCTGCAGCGAATGGTTTTTCAGTTGGCCATACGGAACAGTTTGACGCATCCTTTTAACTCAGAAACGAAGGCAGCCGGTCGTAAATGATTAAGGACATTTCTGAAGAGACATCCTAATCTATCGCTGGAAAGCAGGAAAATTAGTCGATGGAAGGTATCCAGAGATTCACGAAACAAAATGTAGATACATTTTTTGAGACCCTCAAACCAGAATTAAAGAAAATTAAATTCGATGCCACAAAAATTTTTAATGTCGACGAAACTGTGCTTATACTTGTCCAGCGCAAGGCTAGAAGAGTTATCGCATCTAAGGGCAAACTACAAGTCCAGAAATTGTCATTTGCTGAGCGTGGTGCAACCATAACTGTTATCACATGCATGTCGGTAGCTGGGCAGTACGTTCCTCCGATGTTGATTTTCCCCGCAGAAGAGATGGCAACACGAATTCATTGATGGTGCCCCACCAGGTCCTATTGGTGCTTGCATCAACTCCGGTTGAGTTAATTCTTCACTTTTTGTTTAGATGGATAGAACATTTCATTACCATTGTAAAGCCGTCAAATGAAAGTCCCATTGTCCTAATTTTGGATGGCCACCATTCACACACAAGGAATGTAGACGTCATCGACAGAACACATGAGACGGGCATTTCGATTGCTTGTCTTTCACCGCCCTCGACAAAAAGGATGCAACCCCTTGACGTTTCTTTCATGTTCCCGCTGAAAACCTATTATGCCTCTGCCATTGAAAGTTGGCTTGCTAGTCATCCGAACCGAATGGTAAAGAAGTTTCAGGTCGCTTCTCTCTTTGCAGAGGCCTATAACTGTTCTGCAACCATGCAAAATGCATTGAGTGGCTCCCGTAAAACAGGAATTGCACCACTGAATTCAAATGTTTTTACGGACGCTGACTTTCTAACCCACGAGCGGGAATTTCAAGAAGTGATATCGATGGAGCGGCGGGAATTTTCAGTTCCAACCGCGTCTACGTCTACAGGACCATACTCTTTGGCTAGTTCAAATTATGAACAACTAAATAGATCCTCTGATAAGACGTCTGCAGCGCTCGTTAATCCTAAAAATATTCGAGAAGTTCCAATCATTATGCCCACGAAGAGTGCTAGACGAGGAACAGCGATCTTGGCCACTGGTTCACCTCACAGAAAAAAAGTTTTGTTGGCACAAGAGAAACCTACCAAACCTTCAATATCTGGAACCCGGAGAGTGAGCCATATGCCCTATAAAAGTGGCCAAAAGTCTCTGAAAGAATTTCTCTAAAGATGTCTCTAAAAATTTCTCTAAACTTGTCTCTTTTTAGAGAGATTTTCTACTGTTGGTTCAATTAAAAAAAATTTGAACTTGAGTTCAGTTTGACGCCCTTATCCAAATGGAAACCCGGGCGGCGGCCCGGGTCACCAGACGCTTAAGCCTGCCCTGCAGGTTGAAATAAAAAAAGCGTTGGAAACATCTGGTATGAAATTCTTCATAAAAATAATTGCAAATAACAATAGTTGCGGCGACACCCCCCGAAACCTGTTCGCTACCCACAGGTTGGGAACCACTGCTGTAAGAAGTATACTGCGAATTTTCAGTAGTAAATGCGAATGCTCCCAGCCCTTTTTGTTTTATGAGTAATCTGTTTTGTTAGTGCACTATTAGTACAGCATTGTTATCTCGATTTTACGCTCGCTGCTATAAATACGTAAGTGCAACGCATGTGATTTATAATGTATTAATTTTCTTAAGGAATATAAACTAATATTTTCAGGAATAATCGCTTCCCAACTTATTCAATAGAATTACTCAGCTTAGTATCTAATACAAAGTAGACTCTCTCTCTCTCTCGAAACGATTCCGTTTTAATCTGCCGCCACTTCAAACAGCCCCATCGTCCGCTCGGCTGAAATTTAAAAATCAAATAGTTCAAAAACAAACAAAAATCACAGATTTTCTTAAATATTGAGTCTTCTACTTTGTACCCTTTTAATACTTGGTGACGCATCTACGTTCAAAATTAGATTGGTGTGTAATTTTTTCTTTAGGCTAATTTTTTAAAATTTTTTACCTTAATTTTTTACTCATTCTTAACCGGCTATGAAGGGACTGGTCTCCGGTCGGTTAGTGAGGTGGCCGACTAATACGAACGATTAAGCTATTCGGAGAAAGCAAAGGGCTAAATCTGAGGTATTGTAATGACAACTTCTAAATTAATCTCTTTAAAATGAAGTAATTGTTATATAAACAAGAAAACATGCAGCAGCAAAATATTACAGCATCGTACTACTAAGTATGACGAAAATTGGGTGGCGAGCAGCGACGGTCTTCTGAAAATGAGTGGTTAAAACCGCCATCCGCCAAATGGAAGGAAGAGCCGGTTAAAGCGATGACCGATAAAAGGAGGATTGCTTAAGAGGGCTTAGTATATATATATATATATATATATATAGTTGAAACTGCTGGGGAAATTGGTGGTGTAATATGTAAAAAGCAGAATAGCAAATTATCTGAGAAGACGAAACAACTCATGAAAAGGCGAAGACTTATGAAGGTGGACAATCAAAATACCAGTTGCAGGATTGAGTATGTAGAACTTTGCAAAACTTTGCGCAAAAACATGAAAGAAGATATAAGAAAATTCAATTGTGAGTTAGTAAGGAAGGCCATTGAAAGCAACAAGAGCCTTAGGGTTGTTAAAGGGAGTTTGTCTATTGGGAAGAAACACATCATTGCATTAAAAGGAGAGGATGGCACTGTAACAAGAAATAGGGAAGAAATACTTAGAAGAGTTGAAGAATTCTACAGAAAGCTGTATGAGGGAAACAGTGGATTAAACGAAGACTCTGAGATAGTCGAAGGAACAGCTCCTAAAATCTTAAAAGAAGAAGTAGCATTTGCAATAAAAAGTATGAAGAAAGGAAGATCCCCTGGCGATGATGGCATTACATTAGATATCTTAAAAGAAGCTGGAGAACATGTAGAAGACATACTCGCAAAATTCTTTACCAAATGCCTCAACAGTGGTAACATACCAAACCAATGGGATTCTGCAACAGTAATTCTTTTGCATAAAAAAGGTGATAAAGAGGATTTAAAAAATTACCGACCAATTAGCTTGTTACCTGCTATTTATAAAATCTTCACAAAAGTGCTAACACATCGCCTGCAGAAAAAATTAGATGCAGCTCAACCAAGAGAACAAGCTGGATTTCGAAGTGGATTCAGTACAGTGGACCATATTCAAGTATTAAGAGAATTAATTGAAAGAACACATGAATATGAACTTCCATTGTGTGTTGCATTTATTGACTATGAGAAGGCCTTTGACTCTATTAAAACATCAGCAGTCATCAACTCTTTAAGATCAACAGACATCGAGGATGTGTACATTGACATGGTGAAACGTGTGTATAAAAATGCAAGTGCAAAATTTCGGTTACATAAAGATACCAAAACTATCAAAATTGGTAAAGGTGTGAGGCAGGGAGATACCATTTCTCCAAAACTTTTTACTTCAGCTTTACAGATGATTTTTCAGCAGATAAATTGGAATAACAGGGGAATAAAAATAAATGGTGAATATTTAAATCATCTGCGGTTTGCTGATGACATTGTTATTTTTTCAACGGACCCATTAGAACTCCAAGACATGGTACAAGAGCTCTCAACTAGAAGTGAAGAAGTTGGACTCAAGATGAACCTACAAAAAACTAAGATCATGTTCAATAATTTTGTAGAGGAAACAAAAATACAAGTTGACAACACTGAGCTAGAAATTGCTGATTCATATATTTACCTTGGCCAGCTGATTTCAATGGATGGCAACATTATGAAAGAACTCAACAGACGTATTAAACTTGGCTGGAGTGCATTTGGAAGAAACAGTTTTATCCTGAAGGGGAAATTGCCTTTATGTCTAAAAAGAAAAGTCTTCAACCAGTGTGTATTGCCAGTCCTCTCTTATGGATCAGAGACATGGAGTCTAACAGTTGGAGCAATACGAAAGTTACAGACAACGCAAAGGAGCATGGAGAGGTGCATGCTTGGAATAACTAGGAGAGATCGAAAAAGAAACACTTGGGTGAGAGAGCAAACTAGAGTAGAGGACATCATTGTTAAAGTAAAAGGGCTGAAATGGCGATGGGCTGGGCATATTGCAAGAAGAACTGATCAACGATGGACAACAGAAATTCTGAACTGGATTCCAAGAGACCACCGAAGACCTAGAAAACGTCCTCAAACTAGATGGGTGGATGAAATAAGAAAAGAGGTTGGGGTGACGTGGAAACGAATGGCCCAGGATAGACTTGTGTGGAAAGCATTTGGAGAGACCTTCATCCAGCAGTGGATAGATAATGGTTGAATATGATGATGATGATGATGATATATACTTACGAAAGCATTGGACAATTGAAAATTTTAGGCCACATATTTGCACTTTTTACAACGAAATTTTATGGTGACATCCTGCATTCAATGTGAACATTTAAAATTGGTCTCAAGCTTGTTTCTGTGCAGGCATGAAAAGGAGGATTTAGTTATGAATCTTAATATTTATTATTTAAAAGCCTCATACTGACATTGCATTAGGGACCATCAAAAAAAAAATAAATGGTTGTCCACTTGAAACAAATCAGTGAAATATATAGTTCGTTCGTGAGAAGGTGACGTGCAGAACCATTACAATTCTCGGGAGCTTACAAGACATATGGGTTATTCCTTTGCAGTAGAGGGTAGTGCTTCTTCCGTGACTGGTTTTTCGCTGGCGAACAACCGGTTATGAAGGACGCACTACCCTCTACTGCAATGGAATAACCCGTCTGTGATGTAAGCTCCCGAGAATTGTAACGGTTCTACACGCCAACTTCTCGCGAACGAATTATACATATGTACCACATTTTAACTTGCTTTTATGACTATGTTAATGTTTTTAAATAGAAGTTATTGAGTTCTAATCCATTTATGTAATATACTTTACTGAAATTTACATTCTGTATATTATCTAAGCACATGTAGAAATGTAACGTCGATTTATATTTTACGGATAAATATTATAATTATTCTGCTCCAAAAATGAATATTCTAAATGATTGCTTACTTTCGTTTTGGAATAATGGATTTTATAGAATATATATATGTACATTCATACTTATCCGTTCCCATAATGTTTTGTAAAAAAAAGCTGACCGATTCTAAATTTTTACTTAAAAATCCTTGGATATTTCGTAAAACCACATTCTAATAACTGGGAAAACTAAAAGTAAAATAAAAATGTTTTATATTATATTCTAGCATCATTAGGAAAACTAAACCTTTCAAACATGAACTGAATATGATCAAATATACTTTAAACGCATTCAAGTATTTACCAAATTTATTGTCCGGTTCAAGAATATTTCATAGCACATGGACATAGAACATGGCACATAGACATCATTTAAACAGTTCTTAGTTAAAGCGGTTTTACAATTTCTATTTTAAGTATGTTCTTTTCCTCCTGTTTATATTGAATTTATCAAGAAGTAAACACATTTAACTACTATATTGGATTCTAGCAGGGCCAAATAAGTATTAACTAAACATCTCGATCTGTTTCCGATTAGTTACATCTGCTTTATCCCCCCTTTATCCTTTTATCACTTTATCATTTTTTCTCGCTCTTTTTATCAAACTGTAGTAAAGCGCCGATTTTCTGAACTGTCCTATTATCCAAACTCAGTTTTTTAAAGAATTAGTAACATAATTGAAACGAAACGGGTATGGGTATCTACATTAAATCAAATTATGAGTTCTAATTTTTTTTAATCGGGAGATTAAACAATTCAATCGACTCTAAAAGAAAAAAAATTAAAATAAATAATAATAATAATAAAGTAATAATAATAAAATGAACCTTTTGCACCATTTTTAACTAATACTTGGACGTTTTGGTTCACTCCATATTTCAAATTTTATTTCACGATCCTTTTTTCACATATATAAATTTACTAAGGAAGTTTTCTCTATTGGCAATAAAAGTTAGTGACACAGCCCCCATGAATGTGTAATTCTTTCTATGTTCTTATGTGTTGCAGTTTCCTTTTCTTTCAATTTGATCCAATCCATATATTGAAGAGTGGTGAGAAATGACGTAACATTCTGCTGAATATATTCACTGCAGTTGTAATAGAAATTTGCTACATGACTTCGAAACTTTCAACTGTTATGTACCATTGAAATGCCGAAATGCCACATTTCCAGTTCAATAGCTCGGCTGATAAGCTTTCTACTTTCTTGAAATTTCATAAGCTACATTTAATCAATAACAAACCTAAGTATTCGCGAAAGGAATTCAAAAATTGCGTGAGTTCTTTCTTGGCTTCGACTAACATAAAATGCTTTGAGATTTGGCAGCTGGTTACGATGGGTAATTGAAATCCCGCTACTCGTGTTTTAATTTAGATAGAAATTAAGTTTTTTTTAATTGGATGTTATTTTTTATTTTAAATTGCCTGAATCTTAAAATCTAATTTTATGTTGTATATCAACAAAATAAATTAAGTTAGATATAAGCAAAACAAACAGCTATTAAACTATGGTATTATCAGCCTGCAAGATCTCAAAATTATTTTTATATATACACGCATAGCCTGGTTAAAGAGGGCTAAAAAGGCTACAATCCGGGGGGCCCCTCACAGCAATTGCCATACCAAATTCTCACCACCTTGGCAAAGGGTCCTGTGGTTAAAAAAAGTCTATTAACTTTTAAAAACTTTAGTCTCTGTTAATTCTTAGTTAATTGTCAAACTTTATCAAATAGTGTCGATAGAACTTTTTAAATAACTGTTTAGATTTTTACAATGAGGATTTAGATAAATCTTTACACAGGAAAATTTCATAATTCTTTTGACTTATCAAAAGTATCAATGTACTCGGTGAACACAAAACACAAGCAATAAAAAAAGACATCATTTTCCAAGGCATTAGGAAATAGGAGTATGGTAATGATTTGATTGATGTTTTTCCAAACATATTTACCGCCCTAAAATTACATTTGGTATTACCAGTAATCAGCTGTCAAGCAGAGCTCTCTTTTTCAAAAATGGCTTTAAAAAGAAATAAATCGCGATCGAGAATGCTGCAATAAAAACTTAATGGTCTTGCCATCATATTCTCCAGAGTATGATATTGAAAAGGAATTATCGTTCGAAGATATTATGCAATCCTTTACAAACCTTAAAGTAAGGAAACAGAATTTTTGAACGCGAAATTTAAACTACGGAATTATGTGGGAACATTTGCTTTTACGTAGGCCTATTAATTGCTAAATTTTGTTGTACTATACCATATACTTAATATAGTTGTATACGCTATACCATAGGCGTACTCAGAAAGATCATAAGGGAGGGGTCACAGGCTCAATATGGGGGGGGGTTACAGAGCTACAATTCCCTATATTCATATTTATATATGCAAAATTTCATGGCAATGCGGGTTTACAACCCACATCAATACCCCCTGCGCACGCTAGTGCGCTATACAAAATGTACATTTCAGCAAATGATATAATAAATGGATATTCAGCAATAAATGGATTAGAACTCAATAACTTCTATTTGAAAACATTAACATAGTCATAAAAGTTAAAATGTGGTACATATGTATATCTCGTTCGCGAGAAATTGGCGTGAAGAACCGTTACAATTCGCTGAAGTTGACATCACAGACGGGTTATTCCATTGCAGTAGAGGGTAGTGCGTCCTTCATAACCAGTTGTTCGCCAGCGAAAAACCAGTCACGGAAGAAGCACTACCGTCTACTACAATGGAATAACCCATATGTGATGTAAGCTCCCGAGAATTGAAATGGTTCTACACGTCACCTTCTCACGAATGAACTATATATTTCACTGATTTGTTTCAAGTGGACAACCATTTATTTTTTTTTTTGATGGTCCCTAATGCAATGTCAGTTTGTGGCTTTTAAATAATAAATATTAAGATTCATAACTAAATCCTCCTTTTCATGCCTGCACAGAAACAAGCTTGAGACCAATTTTAAATATTCACACTGAAAGCAGGATGTCACCATAAAGTTTCATTGTAAAAAGTGCAAATATGTAGCCTAAAATTTTCAATTGTCCAATGCTTTCGTAAGTATATATATATATATAAAAAATGAGAGACAAAAACAACGTTTTAGAAGCGTATTTATGTCAAGATTGAGTTCGAGCTACGCGTTTCGGGCGATAAAAGTTCGCCCTTCTTCGGGAGTGAACACGTGGAATATCGTCAACAAACGAGGTTGATTCGCGGATGTAACTAGAGTTGAGTTATGAAGTGAAATGTTGACTTCCAAAAGTAGGAAATGATGTAATACGTGGTTTTTGTGGTGCGGCCACTCCTCCCAGAATTACCAAATTGTGGAAAAGTTGGCTCTATGATAACAGATGTGGCAATTATGACGTCATGATCGTCTAACATCAGAAGGAGTTAGGTGGAGTACATTTCGCCAAGCTGAGCTGAAGGAAGGAGTTGAGCTGTGGTCATTCACAATGGAATCACGAAACATGTTAATGAAGAAAGCTTCGGCGAAGTCCAGTTCAAGTGGTGAATGAGGTTGGTGGATGATACGAGCGTCAAAAAAGTTAAAGCGATGGTTGTGTTCGTGGCTGTGAACAGCAATGGATGATTTGTGCACCTCACCTTTCTCAACGTATCGGCGATGTTCTTTCAACCGATGCATGAGGGCACGTTTTGTCCGTCCGATGTAGGAAAGTCCGAACTGGCAAAAAATTTGATACACGCCCCAGCGTTGGAGTGTGGAAATGTTATCTTTGAGTCTAGAGGGCAAAATCTTGTTAATAGGCGAGAAGGTAACTTTGAATTTGGCTTGCCGAAGGACTTTGGCAATGGCGGAGCTAAGTTTGGGCACGTAAGGGAGTGTTACGGAGCCAATGTAATTATTTGAAGATATTCGACTAAGAGATGTACTGTAAGAACGTTTTGAGAATTTGAAAACGGCAGCATCGATAATGCTGGGACAGTACCCACGGATGCGAGCGATGGTCTTAATCAAGGAGATTTCGTGAGATAAAGAGACCATTGAGGAATAGAACTGTAGAGCCCGGAAGACATAGGTGTAGAAGGCGGACATGTTTTGTTGATACGGATGGAAAGAAAGATTATGTGGAGGGAGAGGTGAGATGATGGAAAAAAGAAATTTTGAGGGTTTATGAGAGACCGCACCGATACACAAAATGATGGGTCGGAACGGTAAACCGGGTTTATGCATTTTCAAAATGGCGTGAGACAAGTAAAGAGAGTCCTTTTATCTAGAAATGAGCAAAGGCGAAGCACGAATTATTTTGTTATAGTGGAAGCGAAACTGTTCGGTGGAATCACGAGGTAAGGTTTTGTAAGGACCAGAGGTGATGACCGCGTTAGCGCCCTCATGGTACTGCTGTTTGGTAAGGACAACAATTTGACCGCCTTTGTCTGCTTTGGAAATGTGGAGGCTGTCATTGGAGGTTACTGACTTTAATGTAGAGAGAACTTGTTTAGGTAAGTTTGAAAGAATTTTTTAGGAAAGTTGGTGGCGATGGTATGGCTGATGAGATGTCTTAGGGTCTCTTTCTGTTCCGGTGCTAGGCGGCTGTATTTGAGTGACTTCTCTATAGGTGAAACTAGGATGGGTACCGAGGGGCGGCACGATTTTGCTCAAGCTAGATTTAGCTCAAGATAGAGCTTTGTTTCTTTTTTGTTTTTTTGGAGAAAAAGAGGCGCCGTCCTCATCCTGGATTCGAACCAGGGTCCCCGCGTTGAGCCCGCGGTGTCTTGACCTACTAGACGAATGAGGACAAGAACAAACGCATTTTTCTCCGTATATGTTGATATGTTATTATTACCCCGCGCAGGGGTAAGGTAATTGCCAAATAATGGTCAACACAGAAACACCACCATTGAAAACAAATGAGGAACTAAGTAAACCCCCTGAACCCCCCAAGCCTCAAAATAATATCCTGCGTACGACCAGGAGAGGAATGAAAAACTGATGAAAGTGGTAACTGCCACCTTGGGCTTGGATAGGCGATAAACGACCAGTCAAATGCCATTCAGCGCGGCGCAATGACGTCACCAAGTCCAGTAACCCCTCAATTTCAATACTCCTTAATTAAGACAGCGCCGTAAAACTCAAACAATTAAAAGGGAACGCGGTCTAGGGCACTATTGAAATTTAACCCTGGTTAACACGTTGACTGCCACGGCAATTTTCAGAAATCTAGCCTAAAATGACAATTTGATTTAATCACATTATATTATTAAAAACTCTAATTCTAGTGCATAGTTATCATCAAAAAGCATAAAAAATGTGTTTTTTATGCTATATGAGTCCTACGTTAACTATGTGAGTCCGACGGTCTTGTAATGAAAATAAAGATTTACAGCGGAAAATCTGAGGAAACTGACAATAATGTAGGTCACACTACTGACGTTGTTTTACATTTACTTGAGGACTATCTCGATAAAGGATACACGGTTTACATGGATAATTTTTATAATTCTGTTACTCTTACAAAACTGCTAAATACACGAAAAACTTATGTGTGTGGAACCCTACGAAATAACAGAAAAGGAAACC
Organism: Dysdera silvatica; assembly: GCA_006491805.2. Taxonomy (NCBI): domain Eukaryota; kingdom Metazoa; phylum Arthropoda; class Arachnida; order Araneae; family Dysderidae; genus Dysdera; species Dysdera silvatica. Next base: position 19,180,401 of record QLNU02015270.1, read on the forward strand.
CCAGAGATGTGGTAAATCGTAAACTGAAAAAAGGGGAGTGTATTTGGCAGCAAAATGGTCCTGTTACTGTATGCAAATGGAAAGACAAACGAGATGTCCTTAGCATTTCAAACATGCATGCTGTTGAAATGGTAGAGGTGCCCAATCGCAATGGAAAAATTTCTATGAAACCGAATATAATTCGAGATTACAATAATGGAATGTCTGGCATTGACCGATCAGATCAAATGCTTTCGTACTACTCATCTCTAAGAAAGACTATTAGATGGCCCAAAAAGGTTTAATACATATTATAGAGATATATATAAACAATGCTCACAAAATTTTTCAGAAAGTAACTTCTTCTAAAATAAAAATGATAAAGTTCAGATAAGAATTAGTCGTAGAGTTGATTAGATAAGAGATTAAAACAGTTTCGAAAAAAATTAGATTGCAAGAGCTCCATTATTTAGAGAGTCTACCACCTACCGAAAAAAAACAGCGTCCGACAAAGCCATGTCGTATATGTACCCAAGCAAAAAAACGCCGAGAAACGCGTTATTTCTGTCCAGCCTGTAAAGAGAAGCCAGCCCTTTGTGTGGAAGATTGTTTTAAGAAGTTCCACAAACAATAAAATATTATTTTATTTCTTGAATTTGAATTAATTTTTATAATTATATTTTTTGTTCGTTTTTTAATAAATTTTCTGTTCATGCAAGCCAGCATTGATTTTTTGTTCTTTTCCCAGAAGCCATCTATCGATATTAGCACTGATATATTCCGAGTTTAATCGTAGCTGCACAAAAATGGCAAGTAAACAAGGACGAGATAACTCGTAGTTGGCGTCCTAGAAAAGAACGCCATCTACGAGTTATCTCGTAGTCGGCAGTCAACGTGTTAACGGCATTCTAGACGAACGCGTTACCGCCACGCCATCATAGGGCTTGTTTGCGTTTCATGACGCAAGGACAACCGTTATGGCAAGACCCACAGTTTGCCGAGAAAAACCGAATCTCGCCTGGGGAATTATACCCCGGAGTGCGAATCTAAAGAGGAATCTGTAGCGGGTTGCTAATGTAGCGGGTTACCATTTTTGTGCCGCGAAATGAATCCAAGTGAAGTTCATCCAACTTAAAATGTGATATTTATTAAATAGTTAAAGAAATATAAATGATATGATAATGAAGTTAAATAAATTAGTGCGCCATTTTATTTATGGTGGAGACCCTGATCGAACGTGCATGGTGGTTAATGGAAAATCATAGACTTATCTGTTTTAAGAACCCAGAATACATTTATAAAATGCTATTGTCAAACATTAAAATATAAAAGTATAAATATATATTCAAATTTGTATTGTTGTCGGTTATGCAAAGTGAAACAAAAGTTATATCGTCATAGTAATTTAGTGGCAAGGGTGTTGAAGTCTGTAAAGCGGAGTTCACTACAAGCCTAACAAACTCCATGTGTCGACTGTTTGGCGCAGTATATCCCAGATGCTCTTGCGCCATAAAAAAGCCAAACAAACAAACAGGTGCCGACTAAAATTAAATCCGAAAAAATTGCATGATTACAAATACCTTACTATTACGCATGGGCGCCTATATGAGTACTTCTAGGGGTTGCTGAGAAAAATAATTACCTCTATCTCAACGCTTTAGTGAATGTACAAGATACTAAAACGTGTGTTGGTTTGTTTGGATTTTTATGGCGCAAGAGCATCTGGGCTATACTGCGCCAAACACGGTAACATGCTAAAATGCTACAAAAGTAATTGATACCGTTTGGCAATTAGTAATGAGCTAAAAAGTGCCTTATTTTTAAATGTGACCATAAAACTTTTGAAATTACATGCATAGCAGAATCGGGCGAAACGAATTTTTAAACGGCTAGGAGCATCGAGCACTCACCTTCCCCCATTTGGGCGCCCATGCTATTACACCACCACAGAGCCATCTGCTCAACATTACAAATTTACTTTAGTTCAGGAGAAGACATTTGCATTTCGTTCCCTCGGTTGTTTTGCGTGGTGGTGAAATCTCTGCCCTGTTTGGAGATCAAGGAAATGAAAGATTGGTTTATTTACTTTTCATACTAATTACGTGAGATCAGAAGTGAGTTTGTACAAAGGATATTTTATTATATGTAAGTTTTTTATTATTTTTAACTATGGTTGAAATTAATTGTCATTATTGCTATTCATCACTTATGGTATATTAATTTCAACAACGCTTGTTTGTTACTTTATATTTTAAGGCACCACAAGGACAGAACGGGTAATCTTGCTTTAGGAACCACCTTTTATTCAGGAATGCGAATCACTTTTGCACAGGTAATCGAATCCTGAATTACATATAAGTTCTGGGGCATTTTTGGAATTAAATAACGCTGACTGATGACTAAGTTTCGAACCACTGCTCTAGTGGCTGATTAATCAAATTTTGATGGTGCGCGAACGACAGAAGTTATGTACCAAACAAAATGTGGTACTTCTAATCAGCGGTGGCAATAGGGGGCGCGAGAGAGAGAGAGAGAACGCACCTTAAATTTCTGAAGAAAAAACAACTTTTTCATTGCTGTTTAGATTATTTTACTTGTTAGAAACAGATAACCGACATGGAATTTAATTTAAGTACGTTTTCTCCTTTTATTGTTCAGTTAAACACAAATATGGGATTCATTCCTACTGTGGATTTCGACCCATACAAATCTCGCACCCCCAAACGAAATGCGGAACTCCATCGCTGCTTCTAATAAACGACCGTCCACGCATATATTAATAAATAATAAATATAATAAAATGTTGTTATAATTCCAAACTGTCATCAAAATGTTTGATGCCAATGAGTTAATTAAGATTTTAATTGACACTTTCTACGTTATTTAGTGTTTTATTAGATAAAAGTTATTTTAATTAACATCCGCTTCGTACCGTAGATATAATTAGGGTTGTATGATTGGAACCACAATTTCATCCACGAGTAATCTGGGTATCTAATGAATTTCAATGTTTTCAATAAATGTATTTTATTCTTATTGTAATTGGTGCATTGTCCCGATCTTGTTGAGGTTAGAAGCTGGAACCAAAACCGACTAAGATTATTATTACATAAAACCACAAGGCGGAAAACTTCACGATCTGGGTCATAAAAGTGTAATATAATTTAAAAATTTTAAACTCACAACCTCCATGAAGAAGGAAGCTTAGTTCTATAATATAGTGTATCTAAATTTATCAAACTGGAGTTTCAAAACTATGGGCTGGTGGGAGTGGCAAGCACATATTACAAAGACATATAAATTACAAAATATGTAAAATTATAACATAAAAAATTAATAGGGGAGCCGGACTGCACGGGCCCATTGATTTCTATGCATAGTTAGAGTGGGTCGAAAATAAGGAAGTACAAGTAAACGAAACGTAATAGCAGGAGAAAGTTGCATTCGGTAATAAGGAATAAATTCGCAAAATATTACGCCAATCGGTTAATACCTTTTTTTGCCGCTTCAGCGTGAGCGCCAAAGTTTGGAAAAATCGCAAAAAATGTGGCTTTTGCTAATTTTTGTTTTAAATTATACAAACATAGCAATACAATTTCTAATAGAACGCAGCAGCTACATCAAACAGTTAGTAATGTGCCATTAAAATTTCGTTATGGTGAAATAATATCTTTTACTGCCGCAAAGAGGGCTAAAATTTCGATAAAATTGTGAAAATGTCAATTTTTCGATTTTTCTCAATTTTCATAAGTTTTATAATATGTCTAGAATTAAATAAATTTACGTTGTTAAAATAGATGTTCGAAAATATGTCTCATCCAAAACTCGTTGAAGCGCAAATGACGAAGAAACCACGTTTTTTTAAACGTGTTCTCAAACAAACAAATAACACCGCCTTTGCTCCTCCCTATGTTAAGGACAATTCTATCACATCCGAGTGAAATTATTTTTGTAGTTTCCACTTCATTTTTCTTCAAAAAAAATCTACAATGTCATTGCATATAGAAATCGCCTTATAAGTCGATGGGGTCAGATGACTGAAGTAATGGGATTCTGGTTCCAGTATTAAAGAGAGAGGGATGTTCTTCCTTGACCTCGCGACGATGAAACTTTGCTCCATCTTTAATTAGGCAGAGAGTTCTATCTTTACGGCCATCCAAGTATAGAGCAAGTGAAATATTTAAACTTGTAATATCAAATGTTTTGATTATTTGAGATCTAATTTTCTGTTTTTCTCTTCGGATTTTAGCCTTATCTACAACTTTTGATGTATCATTTTCGTTTGATACCTACGTCCAGAAGTACTATTGATCCTAATGTGGCAGTAGCCCCGACAGATAAACCATATCTATCGCTTAACATTAAAGTTGCTGCAAGATTCATTCGCCATATTTAGAGATTTAGAAACATTTTCACTTGGTTTATAATCATCACTTTCCAGTGTTGGCCAGCGGTGAGGTTTAAGTGGAACTGCGTGAATTTAATTCACCAAAACACATTAATTTACACTCTATACTCCGCAAAAAAGAACAGTTTTTACCTCATTCAGTAAATAAGAAAGAAATTTATAGTAACCTTGGATTTTTGTGAATTGGCTTCACGCAGCTTCACTTAAATATGGCCACGGGCCACTACTGTCAGTTTCATCAGAATATGTAACTTTGCTTTCGATTACTTCGGTCGATTCGTCCGTAGAAGAATCATCCACATACTATTCGTTCACGAAAAGAAGTCCGATTGAACAGTTAGAAATAACGGGAGGTGACACCACAAACAGGTTAGCCGCTTATAGAAGAGTAGGATTCCAATCTCAGAATTTTTTTTTGCTTTCGTCAAAAACAAGTGCAGAACTTGAAGTCCTACATTGTTGTAAGCGACTAGCCGGTTTATGACGTCATCTCCCGATTATTCTAACTGTTTCATTGGACTTCTTTTCGTGAAATGAGAGTACACTGTATTTTCAGATATTTGTTCTAATGTTAGAATCATCCGTTTTCTTGGACGGTTTTTCCTTTGCATTCTCTTTTGTATATCTGCAGTGAATTCAGTATCCAACTGATCAATATGTTCCAGTCTCGTTGTTCGTTGATCGGGCAAAAACGAACTTACTTTTTCTGGAACTTCATTCTGTTTCTAACAATTACAGTTGTTAAAATCTTTGCATTTACATGCGGCTATATCAGAGAGGGGTTTTCTGGCCTCACCTCTACGAAATTATTAATTTTCTTCTAGTAATTCTGTCTATCATTGTTTCTTCTGTAAGACTTCATCAGGTTTCGATAATTTTCATGGTATTTATTTAATACTGCTGTGACTTGGTTATGCGAAACGGTTGGACTAGATGATTCATTGTAAACATTTTCAATTTTTTCAACTACGTTTTTGGCAATCATGGAGAACTTTGGTTCTTGATTGCTGACCTCCAGTGCAAGATTACACCTTTCCTGGAAATAACAGGGCAATACTTTTTCACGCGTTGGTAATCTGGAATCTGTTATTTCTTTAGGGTTTCAAATAAAGGACCCGTGATAGTAAAACGAATTCTGAACATAATTTTAAATTTCCTGAAAATTCCAGGTTCTCCAGGTTTTTCAAATTATCTGGAAACTCTGTCAACGCTGCTTCAAAATCTTTGCCAATCAGACCTTATCGCCAGGGCAAAATTTTTATCACTGCTCGAATTTTCGTGACGTTTTCCGCGAACGTTAGAATTTTTTTTTAATGTACTTTGTATGCAAATATGTTTCCTGCACCGACTTCATTTTCAAAGTTTAAAGTTTAAATCCAGGACGGATTTAGCGATCGGTTGAGTATAGCCAGTATTTTCGTTGGTCTAAATATCCTTGTTATAAACGGGTCCTACTGTAATTGAACAGGCTTAATTTATACTACAAGGACCAGGAAACAAATTTGTCTAGGGATTCATGAAGCCTTAATCCTGCCCTGCGTGTACTCCACGTTTTACTTGTTGTTTTAATTATTTCTACTCTTTTAGGTAGCTGCAGTTTTCCCATTGATCCGATTACGTGCTGCGAAGGAACCGAACCCCGTACCGCGGCGAGAAGAAAATCAGCGCCAGTTCTATTGACGGTCGAGCCTGATTTAATGTAACGATAGATGAAAGCACTGTCCCTAGCCCACCGTAGAAATGCGGATCTACATTTCTCCGGGAAAATCAAACCTTTTAATTCACAGGCACCTGATTTTCTCACTACAACGTGTACACTGTTGAAAGATTCCCACATTAGCTTTTACCAAAACATGGTGAAAATGCCGGAATTTCACCAAAATTTGGTACACTTGAAAATTCAAAAGTACCACTTATTGGTGAAAGTATGGTATTTTTTAAAAGATGGTTAAACACCGAACCACATTTTCGTTCCACCTCCTAGCCAATCACTTGAGGCGAGAGAAGTCACGTGTGGAAAAAATAGCTCTATTCATTGCGATTCTTCACTGACATTCGCCAGTTTTTATACGTGCCAAGATCCCTTCAATCATCCAACCAGGTAAGATTATTCCAATTTATTGGTTTATGCTATGTATATCCTTTATTTTTGATGAATTACAATGATATATGTGATAATTTCTATGTCTATGACTTGTTGATGTTTTATCTCACTAATAGCTAACACGCTTATATTAGGCATAATACAAAACCTTTGCAATTTCACTTGGTTGCTATCGTTCTGTAATTAATAAAAATTATGTGTACTCTCTGTATGCAAAATTTAGTAAATGTGGCTTCAATAGCATCCGAGATAAGTAATGGGAGCTGAGGAACTCTTCGATACGCCACTGATAGGTAGCATGTAAAAAATATGTTTTTATATTGCTATGTAGTGTCTAGATACTTTTGATCTGTATTTGGAAGCTGGAACCATATATTTGGTTCAATGTTGCCTTATTCGTTATTGAAAGTGTATCCATATATTGGTTCAACCTCCGGCCAAGTATTGGTAACATAGCTGGAGCAAAAATGTGGTGAAACGTAGTTCTTAACAATGGATGAAGCTGGAAAATCACCACATTTTGGTTCAACCCTGAACTGTTATTTTTAACAGTGTAATTAGTCGGTATGCATTGTTATTTTTGTGGCCGCGTTGCGAGTGAGACCATATAATAAACTACAAACTCCAGGTGCAAGCGTTACAACTTCCCTGTCCCAGGACTGTATTTCAATTCTGAGTGAATATATCAGTACACGACGAAATTCCAGACATATCAATTGAATCTCTCGAGCAAAAAGTATAGCAAGCAAGTGAAAGAAAATCGCCTAAGGTCGATATTTAAATTTAGCGGGTTTCAATTAACATTAATTCGCGGCTCTCTAATTCGCGACCCTCTAATTGGCGGTCCTCTAATTAGCGGCCCTCCAATTGGCGGACCTCTAATTAGCGGACCTCCAATTGGAGGCTCTCCAATTCCCGGCCCTATAATCAGTGGTCCTTTAATTCGCGGCCATATAATCAGTGGCCCTCTAATTTGAGGGCCCTTTAATCGGCGGCCTTCTAATTCGAGACCATCTGGCTGATCCCCTAATTAGCCGCTCCCTAATTCGCGAATCCGTAATCGGCGGCCCTCTAATTTGTGACCTTCAAATTGCCAGCCCTCTAAACGGCGACTCTCTAATCGGTGGCCATCTAATCCGCGACCCTCCGCTAATGGCGGTCTTCTAATTCGTGGCCCTTTAATTCGTGACCCTCTAATTTGTGACCCTAGAGGGTCACAATATTCGTGGCTCTTCAATTTTTGGGCCTTTAATTTTCGGCCTTCTATTGCCAACCTGGTAATTAGCGATCCTCCGATTGGCGGCCCTATAATCGCCGGCCCTTTAATTTCCAGCCCTCTAAACGGTAACCCTCTCTTCGGAGGCCATCTCAATTATATTTTCTTATATGTATACTTTACATAACACTTAAGACTTGTGTACAATATGTAACCATATTAAATTTGTGTGGCTCTTTATAATATATAATAAATTGGAATGCGGCTCCCATTCCAATTTATTATATATTATAATAAATTGGAATGCGGCTCCCATTGATCATGCTTGCCCACCCCTGGTATATACGTCGATATATGCGGTTTCGAGTAACACGATTCCAAACATTCATACCATCTCTCTACATGTGTGCCCTAAACTTTTGATTAGTGCGGTTGTTGGGGGGAAAAAAACTAAATCTAGTGGTTTTCCGCTAGATTTAAGGTTTTTTTCTATGTTGCCAGTCTGGAAAGCTTTTAATACTCTGAGTTGGTAACACTTTTTCACGGTAACACACAATTTCGTTCATTGAAGACCACGTGTAAAAAGCTGTGTCTTCAGACCGTGTTTCACGCTCGCTCTGTAAAATTTCACTAAGTTCAAAAGGAAAAGTGATGTGCCAGTGAAATTCAATGAAAAACATCGTAAAGTTATTACTTTGGATACGAAACTTGAGCAGATATTTTGAAATTTAGAAACTGTTAAGCAACAAATTACAGATTTCGATCCAAATGTGGAAAGAAGCATTGTTCTTTGTCAAAACCTTGAAAACGACATTAGCTGTTATTGTAAATTGTAAAAATATACTTTTGCCCCTACTCCAAAAAAACATGGGAGGGCATGTGCCCCCACCTAATTATGCCTATGGTGGGACCCTTTCCAGATGTGGGGCCTCATTAAGCCACTTACTTTGAATCATAATACGGTAACTTATATGTTAAATTGTAATCACCGTAGACCTGATTTCAGTTATTAAATGTTTATTGGAAAGTTTCATCCCAAATATTTGTACATATGCAAAATGAATATGTGCATATACAAAATGAATATATGCATATACTTATTGCATATAATGCAGGCTCTATTTGTAAGTGATGAACAATAAGAGTTCAGCAATCCAAAAGATGGGATAGGTCTTGGGTAATCATAAAAGCAATGTCTTTCTCCAGAAGTAGTATATATATCACATTGGCAGGATATGTACTAACAATGGATTCAAAATGTTGGGAAATGTACGGCAATTATGTCTCCATCCTCTGCAGTAGTAGTTTGAAAATGAAGATCGCATGATTATCATCTCCTAGAAATTAAAATGGTAAAAGACTAGCAAAATATATTTTCTAATTTGACGGGAATAATCTTTTTTTAAAGAAATTATCGCAGGTTGTTCATCGCTATTGGCAAACGATTTCGTAAAAGCACAGGTAGGTGCTTATAAATGTTGCCATAAATAACGGCAATAATAACAGAAACATGCTTTCAATGCACTTACATAATCAAATCTAAGTATATAAGTAAGAGACATATAGTGACAAGGCAATGATAAAAACTATTTTAATTTTATTTATCAAATTTTTATATTAAAGAAGTATCTGTTACAGTTTTCAATTTTATTAAACTAAATGAGAAGAGTTGCTATGTAATGTGGTATTGCTCTTAGAATGATTTGTAAAATTATGCAACTGTATAAATCAAAAACTAATTGGCACAAATTTTTATTGTCTTAAAAATTAAGCAAGTAATTTTCAAAATAGGTTTTCGAAATTGAACTATTTTAGTGAAATTTGTTTATATATTAAAACACTTATTTTTTACTATTTCCCCTCTTTAATCAAAACCAATACAAAGTTTTTTTTCTAGGGATGACAAAACCTTCCTAAAATTATAATGCCATAGCTCTCAGTGCATCTGTGAGATATACTGATGTTAGCGATGCAGAATTAGTTACAAGGTTTTCGTGAAAATTACTCAATTAAACACAATCTCACTTTCGGAATGAAACTGGTTTTATGAAGAAAAAAATCCAAATTATTTGTTACCATTATTCAAAAAGACTTTTTTTTAAAAATGTATAGATTTTGAATCGTAAACCACATACAAATGTTATGGTAAATAATGTGTTTAAAACGTATGATATACAACAATAAAAATAATGATTTGATATTAAGCAGGTAATTAAAAAGAAATTTTGGGGAAAAAATAAACTAATTTTAATGAAAGATGTTTTAATTAATATTGTATATGGGAAATAAATATTTGCATCACATTTTCATTTAGAATCTCTTTGTAAATACAAATACTGTATTTTGAAACAAAATGCCCTCAGAAAGATATATAGTAGGCAGACAATACCTATGATGAAATATTGAATGAATAAGTTACGTTTTCATTATACAGTTATTTCTGTGATCGTACTTAAATTTATTACGTATTGTAAGTCAAATGTTGTATAATCATGTACGAGCTCACCACCTGGTTTTATTTATAAGATAGATGGAATATTTAATTTTTTTTAATTATGCAGTCTAATCTAGAATATAGGAGCGAGCATATTAAGCTGAGAATAAGAGTTGTTTAAAGTAAACACGGTTTGAATGCTGGCAGAACCAGCTGACGATGATTCAGAATATAGAATAGGCTATATGGTGTATTTCTTGACATTACTAATGTTTTGTGCAGAATGCTATTGAGATTCGTGTGCTGCTTTTACTGCAGCACTTGTAATAAGGCATTAATTTTCAGTGTTCGTTGCTAACTCCGAAAAAAATGGGAAGAAAGTGAGGTTGGATTAATTTTAATTACATTTCTTCCATTGCAATATGAAGGTCAACAATGCACATTATTTAGCTTATTGCACAGGAAACACTTATTTCATTGGTGAGATTTATTAGTGTAATAGGCATGTATAAATTGCATTAAATTATATATAAAAGGGGATTTAGATGACTTTCTTACTAATGTAATTGGCTATCATATAGACTGCATTTATTGGGTAAACATGCTTCTATACCAAATTGAATTATACTCTTAAATATTATTTTCGTTTAGTTGCTGCAATTGAAACATGTAAATGAACAAACTATACTTTTACTCTCCTTTATTTGCGTATTATTCTAGTTGATGCTGTCTTTTTTAGGTATACCTGTGGAGAACTGAAAAACAAAATAATATAATTCTTTATATTATCAACGTAGAGAGAAATGGAAATCTGATTTCATACCATTTCTATTAAATAATGAAATTTTGTTTATTTTCTGAGGTAATTTCAATATAAATTGAAGCCCATGGAAATTTTAGGTAATATTTTTTAATACGGTATGGCAAATTAAAATGGACGATACGACGTATAACCTTATTTGTTAATTGCCATTTAGAAACGCAGACAAGATGAAAATATATTGTTGAAAGTCCAAATAAAAAAGAAACAAACATGGATTTATTGTGTAAATAGTGAGTATATTCCAAAAAATTAGATGGTTCAAATAAGAAAATTTGTCAGATGATTAAAAATTTCGACATTATTTTCAAACAATTGAATTTCAAGATAGTTTTAAAATGATTAAATTTCAAAATGTCTTTAAAAGGATTGAATTCCAAAATGGCTGTAAAACTATCAAATTTTTTAAATGATAATTATTAAAATGAAATATTTTTAAAATGATAATAAAGTTTACATCTTGGGACTTGTACTATTGATAGGTTATAGAAATTATTTTTAATTATTTTTATTTCTATTAAACAGAACAGTTTGGGAGTAACATGAAGAGTGTTTCCAACAGGTTAAGCAATATAAATAGAAATATATAGGATGATGTAAACTCGACAGTGATTACAAGGGACTGTTATTGGATTAAATTTCAATATTCTATCTCTCCAAAATTTCAACAGCCGATGTGATAAGATCACATTAGCACTGTTCCAGATTAAAACTTGAATATGTCATTTCTATTGGGCTGGTAGGAATGGCATGAGCAGCCGTACTTTATTTGTTATGATTTCAGTTAAGATTTGTTTATAAAATTGCTAAATTGTGTAATCATCAAGGGAACTCATATATTATGTAAATTATATCTACTGAGAGGCAGAGCTATTATTTAGAATGGAATAAGCCGTTGGATATTCTATTATTATTCTATTTCAATTGCTTATATTATGGAAACCTAACATTGAAATAAAATGATTACTGTAGCAAATACAAGCTGTTATTATTTTATTGTTGAATTTAGTGAAGTAATTGATGTAAATTATATCTTATTTGTCCATCGACTATTAAGACAACTAAATCCTATTTCTTCGTAATTAATTACTTTGGGCGTTATTTAAACATAAGGATGGATGGATGTTGTTCCTGCGAGGAGAGGTGAAGTTAAATATGTAGTTTAATATTGCTAACGCTTACAAATAAAGTGTGAAATTTATTTTCTATATAAACTTTTGTCTAGCGAGCAACTGTGATGAATATATGAGCGAAAAAAGGGGAAAATTTGAGCGTTTAATTCTGCATATTTTTGCAATTTTTCAGAAAACGTGCGTACGCAGCAAATTTAATATAATAAATCAGAACTTATATATTGTTGTTGTTGATGATTTATAATTAACAAGTTGATATATAATAATTTATTGATTTATAATAAACAATTCGTCGAGAAACTTTGAAAAATTTATTTCATTAATTCTATTAAAATATTGGGGATGGTTTAAGTAAATCATAATTAGATTAGATTATAAAATGAGGTTACATAAATTGGTTGAGGCAAACTCGTCAATGATTTCTATTCAGTGTGATTGGGGCAATTCTGCATGTTGGAGTTTTATCGGCAGAGATTAAGCATCATACTTTGAATGTCGTTATAAGTTAAACCTTGTACAAATTATTACTATTCGGGTATGTAAGTGAGTATAGTTTCGGGGTAATTAAGCATAGTTTATTTGTTGCGATTCAGGTTTCCAGCAGATCATTAATTTCGTCTGTGACAAGCAAAATTGACTGATATGTATTTTGCATCTATTGGGATCAAGATGAAAAATGAAATCGAAATTATTTTTGTTATGCATGTATACATATGAAAAGCAGTGCCAAAAAAAATAGTTTGGAAAAATATAGGGTAACAGCAACTATATTTTTTTTTCTTTGTTGATGTTCCTTATAAAGCAATGGGCAACTTGATAACAAGAGGTCAAATAAGATATGTTTAATTATTTGTATTTAAATATAGAAAGAAGAAATTATTTTGCAGCGGGATGAGTTGGAGGTTAATATACAAGCTTTTATTTTCGATAAAGTGTATAATTGTTCTCATAATGTGAATTAAAAATAAATGTACATAATTTTTTCACTAACTGTAACTAATGAAAAATAATGATAATATGTTCCGTGTTTTCTGAACCTGGTGTTCAGTCATTGACGATTACTATAATATTGAAGTTTACAAAAGCATTTTACTACTGAAATCTTTAAGTATTGAAATATTGAAGCATTAAAATCTGTATGAGTATTAAAGTCTATAAGTATATGAGTATTGAAGTCTGTAAGTGTATGAATATTGAAGCTTATACGTAAATGAATATTGAAGCTTGTAAGTATGTGAATATTGAAGTCTGTACACATATGAGTATTGAAGCTTGTAAGTATATGAATATTGAAGTCTATATATATATATATATAGGTATATGAGTATTGAAGTCTATATGCATATGAGTGTTGAAGTCTATACGCATACGAGTATTGAAGCTTGTAAGTATATGAACATTGAAGTCTATATATATATATATATGAGTATTGAAACCTATAAATATATGAATATTGAAGTCTATACGCATATGAGTATTAAAGTCTATAAGTATGTTGGTATTAAAGTCTATAGGTATTGCAGTTTATCGGTAGTGAAGTTTATGGGTACTGAAGTATTGAAGTCTATAAGTATATGGGTATTTTGAAATTTATAGATATTGCAGTCTATGGGTATTGAAGTGTATGGATACTGAAGTATTGAAATCTTTTAATATTTTATTACTTACCTTCTTATATACTTAATATAATTCTAAAGAATGGTGCCAATGAAACATGATGATAGCAGAAGCTTAATTTTCATTCTTTTCAATTAGGCATTCCTTCTCGAAGGTATTAAGCGGACAAAATTAAATACAGCAAGTCAATAATCATTTAGTGACATTCAACTTTTTACCGCATTTGCAAAATTGAAGTGAAAAAATATCTATTTTTTTCCTGCTTTTTAAAAAAATATAAACAAAATCGGTATTTAGTATGATTTGTAGCGGCACTGTGCTATTGTGTACCTATCCAGGGGTAATGGGGTTGTGTACTTGTTTTCACTAATATTAAAAACAAATTTTAATTGGGATTACATCTAGATTTAAGTAATATTTTGGTATTGAAAATCAATATGAACTGCTTATTTGTGTTACCCTATTCTTTTCCTTTCTATAGAACGAAAAGGTAAATAACAATTTGCAGAAAACTATATTCTGCTTATTAACAAAGTAAAGGGCTGTTTAACTAATTTTGTTTTTCCTCTAATATTACTAGGGAATCGAACTGTATATTTATTAATCTACAAATATTTTTGTTGAGGGATTTGACGTAAATATCAAAATGACTATATAATGAAACACTATATGATTTAGGTTCTTCAGTGTAAGCCTAAACATCAAGATAATTTTCTAATGGATTTTTAATAATCCCATGTAAATTACTGTAGTCTATTATGTGATATTCAAAAGATACATGGTTAGGTGCCTAATCGGTAATATTTTTGAATAGACCTTTAATGAATAAAACCAAACGCTTGTCAACATTGGGCTAAAGCAACGATAGCCGAGGAAACCATTTTTAAAATGTGTTACAGTTTGCATTTTTTTTAAAAAAAATTGTAATGTTAGTTAGACGTGTAATTAAATATATATATAATTGACTTTTCCACTGCAAACACAGCATTCAAAGAGAGTATTCATTAAATAATAAATTAAATAAATAGCTTGGTTATCATTATTGATATGTGTTATGTAGATAAAAAAAATTATTGCTATGGTGAATTAGAGATTTAATCTCAAAAGCTCCATATTCAGAGGTTTGAAGGAAATGTTAAAACAAATATGAATACATTATCATCTTCAGTAAATTTAAGCCCTGCTGTCATAAAATTAGGCTGAAATAATACAATATATTTGAGCTTTTTTTTTATATAGCTATTTTTCTGGAAATATAATCAGAAAATTTGGAAAAATCCAGTTTAATTTTAAGAAGGGAACTCCAAGAAGATACCTTTTATTTCTAGCTGACTTAAAATAAGTTATTCAAGATAAATCATGTGTCTTCTTATATCGCTAGAAGATAAAATTTATATGCCTTTTTATTTCAGTGGCTTTAAAAATATGTATTAATTGCTTTCGATTTAGAAGAAATACATGGAAGGAATCATCAATATAGCTATATATATAATTGAAAAACTTTATGAAATAAAGTTTTCATTATACATATTCTGAAAACATCCGGGCGGGATTTTCATTATTACCAGAAACGAAAGTAAATGCTGATTTGATTTCTGTCTCCTGAATATTTCGTCCATACGTGAATCGAAAAATAAAAAAAAAATGTGTTATTTAAAGCTTTCTCTTGAATATTAATAAAATAAATAATATTCTATACATTTGTTTATGTGTTATTTCTTCCGTCTATAAATTTGGTAATGCCGTTATGAGCATCGTATTAAAATATGGAGCTAGTTGTTATTGTTAGATTATTACTTAGTTACTAAATTGGAAATTTGGCAACTTGTGTAATAGTTAACCTATGACTAACTGCACAACAGTTGTTATTATAGTAAAATCTGATTGATTTTTTAACTTAGAATAAGGATGTGGAATTTGAAGCAAGGGTTATTTGAATAATGCTCTGTTTAGTGTTGAAGAAATATCTGCAAAATAAAATGCACATTATTTAGCTTTTATATTTCTTTACCCGTCTTAGTATTTTGGGAATATTTTCATTGGCATGAATTTGACATACATTTTGTAAATACAATATATTACATACAAAACATTGTTTGACAATACATTTCGTCTTAAATGGAAGAGATCTAAAAAGTTTTCTGGTGAAATTATATCGAATTAGAACAGCTATGGAATATTTTTTTTTTAAATTCGTGATTTTGCACAAAATATTAAAGTAAACTATGCACTTGTTCGTGTTATGACTGAAAAAATTATATTAGCTGTGGGTTTTTTAACTTTGATAACCACAGTGGAAAAATCTAAAAGAAAATCTAAATTTGAGGAAGATCTATTATTAAATTAAATTTAGAATGGAAGTTCATGTTGATTTTATTTTTGAATTTCCAAAAATATTCTTTTTGTAATTGACCTATTTTTTAGGTACATTCTTTCACTTATATTGTCTTGAAATAATATTATTTATCAGTTATAATATTCTTTCAAAAGATATGCTATTATATCTTGGTATCCTTTTCAATGTTATCCTATTATACTTTACTAAATTTTATTGTATTATCCTTTACCAAAACATGTTTTATGCTACGCATTAATTGGAGATAATTTAGATATATTTTAACAAATTATCCACTTTAATTGATTTAATTATTATAAAATTGGCACTAACTAAATTTTGATATGCATTTAATTAATGCTGTAACTATCTTTGAATAGATTATTTTTAATTCATTACCAGAAAAGTGAACCTGAAATTTACTTCTGCAGGCAAAACATATTTGATTTAAAGCATCGTTATTTTTAATGTGGTTTACGATTCTAATTTAGTACAAATTGTACTATATGATGATTGTGTAATGGTAAAATTATGAATATACTCTTACGATTATATAATAAGTCCTGACAGATACGTCAATTACAATTAATAGAAAATTTTAGACATTATAAAAATACATTTGTGGAGAAATTTCTGAAATTGAATTCTTTTAAACTTTTCACAAAAATGAAGAAATAAAGTTTCTATGAATAATTATCCTGCTTTTTCTCATTTACTTACTCCAATTGGAGACTTGAAATTAATAATGTGCCAATTAGTTAAAGATACAATGCAGAATTTTACCTTTGCAGACAAATTGTGATCAGCAGGAAATATTTTTCTAGAATATTGACATTTCGAATGCAAGCTTTGGTAGAGGTATCTTCATATATTGATGTCGGATACCATTTCTCTCTTCAATATGGGTGGGACAGGTGTCTTCTTGTCTCTTTTGATTTAAAATTGCTAATTTGAAATTTGCAAAGGATTTTATAAATGGCTTTTTTTATTTGACTGAAATTTTTTTCTCTTACGATTTGAATATTTTTTCTAGACGATTGAAATGCATTTCTGGTCTTTCCTTCAGTAGATTGGGCTAGAATAAAAAAATCATATCAAAATATGGAAAACTTGTTTTATAACTTAAATGTTTTATCAAAACTAAGTATTGTACATCTAATGTACAAATTAGTGTGAAAAGTAAATTAATTCTATATGTAACATGTGGCACGTTCTATATATATATATATATATTATTTCCTAGCCATGTCCAAATATGGGAAAAAGACTCAGATGAAACTGATGTGGCTACTTTCAAACTACCTTATTTACTACCTACTTTTCAAATACCCGTAAATTTGGTTAACAATAAATACAGTTTAGGCATAATTCTGGACCTAAAATTGTGCCTAAATTTTAAGTTTTGCATTTTAATTTAATTATTTCTTACAATTAAATTTCAGAGCTGATTTTATAAGAACTAGTCCTGCTTTATCGTGTGTGGGCTCCTTGTGTTCTCGGGTGTAGAGGATACTGTCTACTGAATTCAAAGAACACTTTCTGTATTTGAACGATGTTTACATAATTGTTTAAATAGTCTACATAACTTTCCTTTTCTTTTTTTCTGCATAAATAGTCATATACGATTATTTATGCATTCACTGGTAGTTTAATATTCGCAGATAGATAGCATAGGTATATTGAGCATTGTCAGATATTAATGTCTTTTTCCCTTCCCTGCCCAGGCAAAAGGTTAATAGTTGATATTTTGTGATATATTTTACTAATATACATTTTGCCTAAAGTAAAGCTTATTATAGTTTAATAATAAAGAATAATTTGGTTTTCAGTTGCTCTCTATAACTCTATATATTTGTCTATTTACTATTGAACAATTTCAATTATTCTAATAATGACAAAACAATTAGGGTAGCTCCAGTTAATGAAGTAAGAAATTTCGTACCGCAGTCAGAATATAAATTCACAAATTCAAGCTCATGGATAAGTGGTTTCTATGTGTAATTTTTACGTGTTGTTTCTATATAAGATTCGGAAAGCTTTTTAGAAATGTCCAGCTTCTTAATATCATGCAAAATTTCAATAGAGCAATTAGTTTTCTACATTGAAAAATTATGAATTTGCTTAACGATAATATTTCTGTATGAAATGGTAACACGGTTTCTAAATAGTTTCTTTACAGATTTGAAAGTGAAGCATTTGTAGAGATTTCGCGAGCAATAAAGAAAATGTAAAAAACTTGTATTTGAAAATTACGTGTTTAAATACAATGAATATATGGAAAATGAGATAGATAATCGCAACATCTATATAGGTTGTTCATTTACAATATATTTTAGGAGGTACGGAGATGGAAAAGTGTAAAATTATAAACAGTATATAACTTACCCATTTCTCACACCTTGATCTAAAACAATTTGTATTTCTTCAATCTGTATTGAGTAGAAAGTCCACTTCCCTCCATTTAAATACAGACGAGATAACTTTTCTTTGAAGATAAGTTTTTTTTCCTCTCAATGAGATTTTTTACTTCAGTGATTTTAGTTTTGTATGAAATTTTCCCATAACTTTTCATGTTTCTGTATGATTTTTTTTTGCTTGAATGGTTATGCTTCTCAATTTTCTTGGGATGCGTATAATTTTTTATTCTTTTGGGATGAGTATGATGTCCGGTTCTCTCTTGAAACAATTGTGATGTCTGATTCCCTTGAATGCTTATACTTTATGAACCTCTTGAATTATTAGGCATTTTGAATTATTATGCAATACCATTCAATTGAATTATTCTACAATATCATAATCTTGAATTATTCTGCAATATCATAATCTTGAATTATTCTGCAATATCATAATCTTGAATTATTATGCAAAATGGTTTTCTTGAATTATTATGCAAAATGATTCTCTTCAATACTTATGCTTCATGGAGTTCTTAAATGAGTTTGTTTCATGAAGTTCTG
The DNA here is from genome assembly GCA_006491805.2 of Dysdera silvatica. NCBI lineage: Eukaryota > Metazoa > Arthropoda > Arachnida > Araneae > Dysderidae > Dysdera > Dysdera silvatica. The sequence continues at coordinate 19,199,404 of QLNU02015270.1, forward strand.
GACTGAAAATAAATACTTCATGAATATCTTGAGTTTTTTGAATCTCTTGAATGAATAGGCTGTATGAATCTCTTGAATGAATAGGCTTTATGAATCTCTTGAATGAATAGGCTTTATGAATCTCTTGAATGAATAGGCTTTATGAATCTCTTGAATGAATAGATAATATGAATCTCTTGAATAATTCTCTTAGATTTGTGGATCTCTTGAACGAATAGACTGAGTCTCTTAAATAATTAGCATTTGTGACTATCTTCAATGATTAGGCTATATGGATCTCTAGGATATGCTTTTTAAAACTCTTGAATATGCTGTTTGATTTTCTTAAACATGCTTCATGAAATTCTTGAATATGCTTTTTGGATCTATTGACTAATTGTCCTTTATGGATCTCCTGAATTACTGTGCTTCACCAAGTACTTGAATTTTCTTATGAATCTCTTGAATGTTTGTTTTATAGATTTCTTGAATATGCTTTTTGAAGCTTCTAAATATACTTTTTTGAATCTCTTGAATATGCCATTTTAAAACTCTTGAATATGCCTTTTTGAATCTCTTGAATATGTCCTTTTGAATCCCTTGAATATTGTTTTTGAATCTCTTGAACATGACTTTTGAATCTCTTGAATACGCTTTTTGAATCTCTTGAATATGCTTTTTTGAATCTCTTGAATGTGCTTTTTGAATCTCTTGAATATGCTTTTTTGAATCTCTTGAATATGCTTTTTTGAATCTCTTGAATATGCTTTTTGAATCTCTTGAATATGCTTTTTTGAATCTCTTGAATACGCTTTTTGAATCTCTTGAATATGCTCTTTGAAATTCTTAAGTGACTATGCTTATAAAATCTCTTGAATGATTATGCTTATAAAATCTCTTGAATGATTATGCTTATAAAATCTCTTGAATGATTATGCTTCTGTAATCTCTTGAATGGTTATACATTTCGTATCTCTTGAATGCTTACTCTTTTTGATTTTCTTGAGCACTTACACTTTTCATTTCTCTTAAATAATTATGATTCTAGAATCTCTTGAATGATTATGCTTCTAAATCTTTTGAATGGTTAGGCATGTAGAATTGCTTGAATGGTTATGCATGTAGAATTGATTGAACGTTTATGCATGTAGAATTGATTGAATGGTTATGCATGTAGAAGCTGTTGAATATTTATGCTTATAGAATCTCTTGAGTGGTTATATATTTCATATCTTTTGAACGCTTACGCTTTTTGACTCTCTTAAATAACTATGCTTCTAGAATTTCTTGAATGATTGATTATACTTCCGAAATTTTTTGAATGATTATGCTTCTGAAATCTTTTGAATGGTTATACATGTAGAATTGTTTAAATGGTTATGCATGTAGAAGCTGTTTAATAATTATGCTTCTTGAATCACTTGAGTGATTATATATTTCATATCTCTTGAATAATTATGCTTTTGAAGTCTTTGAATGGTTGTGCACGTAGAATCTTTTGAATTATCATGCTTCTGGGATCGCTTGAATGCTTATGAATTTTGACTCTCTTGAATGCTTGCACTTTTCAAATCTCTTGAATGATTTTGCCTTTTGAAACTGTTAAGTGAGTATTCTTCTTGTCTTTAGTAATTATGTGCCTTTTCAATGATTTATCATTGTTTTGATATTAATAGTTGAAGTCCGTATTTTTGCCTATTAAAATAAAATGTAAAAATAATATTTTTGTATTGTTGGCAACAATACTATGTTATAAATTATGCAATTTATTATTGTAAAGGGACATAAAACACTTCAAGTTAAATTGATTGTTATTTCTTGTCGATTGTTGTCAAAAAATTATATCACTTTTGACGTGAAAACATCTGTAAAGTCACTTCCATACTGGATGACATCTCAGAAACCTTGATGTAACGTTTGCATGCTGGGGGAAAAACTGAATAACTCCTAAACAAGTCTGACTGTAACGATTTTGCTATCATTCTAATCCAGTGGTTTCCAACCTGGGGGTTGCGAACAGAGGGGGTTTTTTTGTGGGAGGGGAGTCACCACAACTATTTTTAGTTGCAATTATTTTTATAAGGAATTTTATACCAAATGTTTCCAACGCTTTTACAACAACATGGCTACACACATTGCAATATTTTACTAATGGTTGTTAACTTTATATCTGTAATATAAATTAGTATATATATATATATAATCAACATAATATATATATATGATTAATATAATATATATAATCAGGGCTTAAATTTAATGGAAGCCCACCGGAGCCTGGCTTTGACACTTTTCCATTTTTAGTAATTATTTAAGTTTAAGCCAGAGCCCCTAAATAGACGCTGTCATGAAAAAGTAATAAATTTGAGATTAAGGTCAAGCATTTTGTTGTCTTAAAAAGAGGACATAAACAATTGATATGATTTATCGATTCTTTTGCAGCCATTACATTTTTTAATCGATTTATCATAATATTAAGACTTCTGCACCTTTATGTCAGAAATTAAGCCCTGTGTATAATCAATATAATATAATTCTATATTTAATGTGTTTTCTTTACTTTGTTAAAAATGCTTTTATTATACAAATGTGTCGGCGGCGGACAGAGGGGTCGCAGATCTTTTGGTTACTATAAAGGGGGTCGCGAATTACTTGGTTACTATAAAAGTTTGGTCTTGGCTTGATGAAAGTTGGGAACCACTGTCATACATCATCGACTGTTGATAACACATATAAATGAAATAGTGTGGTATCTTTACAGATAAAGTCATAAGGAACTGTCCCATAATTATATAAAAACAAATAAAAAAAATAATAATAATAATATATAAATTTCAAACTCGATTAAAAATTAATTGAGCCTCCTGCACATGTAATAACATGAAATACACATTCTGGCACACTGACCATTGAACGATGTATCATCATTATTTTGCCAACAGTTAGTTTTATATTGTAATGTTTATACATTATATAATATATATATAGTTTTATATTATAACAGTGTTATACCAACGATCAGTATTTTACCAACAGTTTATTATTTCTGCTTTGAGTTCTTTGATGGTTGCAGATTGCCTGTGATTAGCGTAGACAATATGAATTAAAACACCCCAAAGGTTTTCAATGGGATTTTGATCTGGGGAATGGGCATCCACCACAATAATTTCATATTTTTTTAACTCAATTATGCCATCGTATAACTTGCTTTATAAATAGACGCATTATGCTGCTGGAAAATTCCAGTCAATACTACCTATTTTTTAGTCATTTGGTCCTTTTTATTTTTCTATGTTTAACTGACACTTAATCGGAAATTGAGTGGTTAAACTTAAATAATTGGTTATATTTTGGCATGTTTACAAAGACATTTCCGGAAGCAATCAAGCAATCGATCGCTAAATAGAAAACCTTAAAGGTTATGTTTTTGTTTTTTTAGATGTATTTAATGATAACTAAGAGAAAAAAATGTGCCACGCCACTGGGCCTTTTATCCTTTCCCCTTTCCCAGAATTTCAAAATCTACACTGTTTGATTCTACGTTATTATTTTTCCGAAGCTAATACTTCTAAATATAGTAAGTGTCTCAACTCAGGACCCATACTTTGAAGTTTATAAATTTTGTGATAAAGTTAGTGGTGTAGCATGGGGCGCAAAGTTTCAATATTGTACTGGTGAAAGGGAGTGCTAATAGGTTTTAGCAGGCGCAATACTTAATTTGCCCCATGTTAGCAACCTGTGCTGCCCCATTAGATAAATTAACATAACATGTTCATTCTCCTCTGTGTGCTCCAGTTTTTCTTCACTGTAGATACGATACAATGTATTTTATTGATGGATAAAAGTTATGCATTTATTTTAGAAATCTCATTTTCTTATGTGGAAAAATAGAAATACTCATGATTTACAATAACCGGGTTATTTTTTTTAACTTATCTGGCAATATGTGTATTTGAAAAATTGAAACCTGGCCATAACTCCATATTCAGTCTGTTTGCATCCTTTTCGTGACTAATTGTTTTTCATTGGCTTTATTTTATTATAATGGCCAATACACCAAAAAAAATTTTGCTTATTATTTCTTATTACCAAAATAATTTTTGGAATTAAGCCACAGTTAACATGCATTTAAATGAATTTATAATTTTGATTTTAGGGGAAAGGAGGGGGGCAGGATGTTGGCATAGTACGTCAAAAATCATGATATGAGGCTTAATTAGCTTCAAAGAAGATCATATGACACAGCATTAAAGAAAATATAATTTGATATCCAATGGAGGGTGAAGGCTCAAGGACCCCAATTTCCTACCAACTGGGAAGAGGGCATAGATGTATGCAGAAAGTTTGTAAAGGGGGGTTACAGAGCTACAACTCACATATTCCTATGTAAAACATACAAATTTTCATTGCAATGGGGGGTTACAACCTGTGTATGGGGAGTGATAAAATTGATATAATTTTTGAATAAATTTATACATTAAAATTGGAAGTTTTTAATATTTCAGCTATTATTTTACAAAATATTGATTGAATGAGTTTATACATCAAAATTGAGTTTTTAATATTTCAGCTATTATTTTATAAAAAAAATAGCTGTAAAAAATATTTTATAAAAAAAATGTTGGTTTTATTTGGTATATCATCATAGTGCCCTGCATAATTTTATTAATGCACATTTCTGGAAGTTGCAAGTATTATATGAGAATTTTACAACGGGAAGAAATGCTTTAATTCTTATTTGTTAATTCACACTTTATAGTAAAATGAAATTCACTCATTAACAGAGCAATTAGGTAAAACAATAAAAGTAATTGTGCGGATTATATATTTCTACAATATTCATGTCCTCGCATTTGCTTTTTACCTTTTTCGACCAAATAGCTATCTCACCATGCATTGCCAAAAGGGTTGCAATTGGCGCTATTTTAACTACCTTTTAACATTTAATTTCTCGATTTCCAGTGGGATATAGCTGCTAATTTTCACACATTAAGGTTTTTAATGTGTCTACATTAAGCTCAATTAAATTTATTAGATTCAGTGTGTGAGCCCCATGGGGGTTACCTGAAGTTTTCCTGATTTTCTCAGTCTGTAATGTTACTCTCCTCAAAATTCCTCCAATAAGATAATCCTCTTTCTCTCCCCCTCTCCAAGTGCAGCCGGTGCCTACATGCTTCCTCACACTTTCCAGGTCCTGTAATAACTTGAAAAAGGCAACAAAAGTTGAATATTATACTCAAATTTAGTCTTCTTATCATGACCGAAGTATAGGAGGGGGCAACATAGGGTAAAGTTCTGGCCTCAACACAAATAATACATATTTTTGTACGATACGAAAATTGATCTCAACTTTGTGCCAGTGGAAATCGTAACGTGTCTTATGTTCAGTGTTTTTATTAGATAAAGTGAAAGAAAATACAATGTTTCAGTAACGTACGCAAACATTTTATAAGGGGTTATGGATGTACTAAGAGGTGGGGAGAGTTTCGGCAACCAAAATTTAATTGTATACAGGAAAACAAATGGTTAATGAGGGTTATGACCCCACTATCCCCTCCCCTGCATGCTGTTACAAATAGTTTTACATTATAACTACCAGACTTTCACGGCCGGACATGAGCTGAAGCCATTCTCATCCCCAAGCAGTTTTGGTTTTACGGCTCAAAGACTACAGTGGTCATGCTGCGCCGGGACCTACTGTTTTCCGAGGAATCCGAACCTCTTAAGGCCTAGGGAACCAAACCCCGGACTACAGTGAGCAGTGCGATCTTTATGAGTCCAAGCAGTTTTAAACACAAAAAGATTTAAATACTACTATTACTAGGTTGTAAAAAAGGTCTCACGAACTTGCTTTACAACTTTGTAATAATTTTACGAAAGATGCTGATTGGAGCATAGCTTGCCTACCCTCTAAAAAAAAAATGATGAACCACTGATTAGTTATAATACCATCAATCAGTTAACAATTATTAACTCTGTATTAGGACAAAAGTCAATGAATTCGAAATTTACAGGATGGTGCATAAGCATTACCAGAAAGATGGAGGTGGGGTGAGGTTTATTTCAACCCATAATATTAACCATGTTAAATAAAAATGCACATTAAACGATGGAGGTCATACCCCCGCCGTCTGGATATCCCAATGGGACAGTGTCTGAAAGTTCTCTAATGCATAATATTCAAGAACTGTTTGAGGCCTTTTATTATTTATTCATTAGAGGGAAACTTAAGAAATAGCAATAGGCCACCAATTCTAATGAACTGTTTCATCCTCGTACATAAAAATATTACACATTTTACTTTTGTTGTTCGTATCGTAACACGGCGAAGATAGATTGCAAAGTCACCAAATTGGGCTTACCCTTTCGCTGATAGTATAGAACCAATGAAAAGGTTTTCTCGGAAAAATAAACAACACAGTTGTTACTCGTTAGCGCCTATTGGTGAAATTAGTCCAATCAGTGAACAGATGGCTATTTCAAAAATGTTTCCGAAGTGTGGTTGATTAAATTCACCCTGTATGTATATATTTATAGAAATCGATATATATATATATACAGTAGTGGACAAAATTGTGGAAACCTTTTGAAAAAAGTTTATTTTAGAGGTTTGATGGCTAATAACACCACTTTTTTTTGTACCAATACTATAAAATTATATATCATTAGAAAGGTAATTTAATAAAGATTGTAATGCAATAACATTTGTTCAATTATCTGTATTCTATCAAAAGTTATAGCCAAATAACCAGAAAAAAGAAGCACAGCTTGCTTACATTTATATGAAGTAGCTTTCCTTCATTTGAATGTGGCCAATGAGCATGAGTGTTTACAGAGCCAATCAGGTGTCATCTTGTTTTGGCAATGAGCCAATCATGTTTTCTCTTGTTTTGGCAATGAGCCAACAGGTTACAGGACATTTATCAGTGTGTTCTGTAATTGCTATCAAGTTGGTTTTTTTTTTTTTGTGCTCTTTGATTTAGTGTGCTTGTAAAACGTAATAAAAATTAAAAATATAAGAAAATTACTTCACTTAAGGCAAAATGTATATTAAGTGAACCTACACTTATAACATATCCAGTCATTACAAAACCAGACTGGTAAAGGCAGAAAAAGGTGCACAACAGCAAGTGATGATAGAAGAATTAAAAGACAGTGCCTAGGTGACAGGAAAAAATCATCTCTGTGTATACAAGGTGAAATGGCGCAATGCAATGTGAAGTTAAGTGCAAGGACTGTTCGGCGCAGACTGCATGAATGTGGTCTAAATGCAAGAATTCCACGAAAAAAGCCATTTTTGTCTGTCAAACAGAGGTTGAAAAGATTAAACTGGGCTAAAACCCATGTTAACTGGACAACGGAACAATGGGACAGTGTAATTTGGAGTGATGAGACCAAAATCTCACTGTTTGGTAGTGATGGCGTAAAATACGTATGGAGAAGAATTGGAGAAGATTTCCATCCTGAGTGCATTACACCTACCGTGAAACACCCAGTTAGTGTTATGATTTGGGGTTGTATAACATCAAGAGGTGTGGGCAGAATTTGCGTGATCAATGGGAATATAAATGCCCAAAGATACATAAATGAAATACTTGAGCCCAAGCTGCAGCCTTCTGCATGTGATCTTTTCCAAGATAATGAAGCATTTATATTTCAACAGGATTCAGCTCCATGTCATGTTGCTCGTGTGTGCAAAAAATGGTTTCAAGATCATCATATTCAACTGCTGGAATGGCCTGGAAATAGCCCAGACCTTAACCCCATCGAAAATCTATGGAGCCGGCTAAAGAAGCTTGTTAGTCGGAAGCAACCCAGCAATAAAACACAATTAACAGAAGCAATAATTCAATCTTGGTTTCATATTATAACAGCTGCAGAACTAAAGAACTTGGTTCACTCCATGGGAAAGCGTTGTAAGGCCGTAATTAAGGCTAAAGGTTACCCAACTAAGTATTAACTGGTATGGTGAACATTTTTGTATATCTCATTTTTTCTATGTATATCACCTTTCTTCTTTATGAATGCTGTTCTATTAAAATACGATTCATAAATGTTATTGCATTACAATCTTGATTAAATTACCTTTCCAATGATATATAATTTTATAGTATTGGTACAAAAAAAAGTGGTGTTATTAGCCATCAAACCTCTAAAATAATCTTTTTTCAAAGGGTTTCCACAATTTTGTCCACTACTGTATATCGATGTTTTACTGTACAAGTTTGATGTTATTCTACGATTATTTTATTAGCATGTTTCAACCACGGGTGCCATTAGCGGGGGACCCCTCCCCCCCATTATTTGTATTAAGGTTCCATATCCCCCTCCAATTTCAAACAAAATGCCTTCTACTGGCATGTTGTCCGTGCGCCCCCCCCTCCCCAATATTTTTATGCTGTCAGCACCAATGGTTTCATCATGTATTTTGTTACTTGCAAAAGTATCCAAAACATTGTTAGAAGAGGCAAGTAGTGGAAGCCTTCCAGTAGACATAATTGTAAAATATACCTTTTCATATTGTACAAATCTCATAAATTAATAAAAGAATGTGTAATAATTGGTGAGCATTCCTTAACTGATTTCAGGGCACTCAGGCTTACTGTTAAGAATGCATTTCTAAGGCTTGTGGAAATAAGAAATGAGCAGGGTTTCATTGTAACATCACGAAAGTATAAAAAAAGCTCCCACACTAACTAATTTAAAGTTTGTTGTCATGGTGGCTGTCCTTGAGAAGTTTTAAGTATTACAGTCATGAATTTTAATAATTAAAAAATCATTTAATTTACAAACCCTGTTTTAATGAACCTTCATTATACGAGATAGTGTTATGCAAGGTCTATATAATTTCTATTTCTTATTCTTAGATGTGAAAAAGAGACAAAAGACATAGATAGGCAAGGATAATTTTATTTTGCTAGTGCACAATGATAAAATTTTAAGGCCGACTAGGATAAACACAATTCCTCAATATGAGGACAGCTTAATAGTATTGGGTGATTGCAAAAGTTCATGCCCGATTTTCATAGATGGCGCAAACTGTATTTCTGGACGTAGCTTTGGCGTTTTTGATTGGTCATGCTGTATTCACTGATTAGATAGATGATTGTGCTATGTATCAGTTTAGCATCAGACATCGTTCAGATAAGTGAATTTATGCGTGAGAGAAATTTTTCAAAATGGAAAACGAGAAAGCACATTTGAGGCATGTAATGCTATACGAGTTTCGAAAAGACATGAGTATTGGGACTGCACAAACAAACATTCATAGTGTTTACTTGGATCATGCTCTTACTCTTCAGATAGTTAAAAAGTGGTTTGGCTGATTTCGAAATGGTGATTTCAACTTGGAAGATAAACCCAAAACTGGACGGCCTTACGTTATTGATGACAATACTGTGTGTGCCTTGGTAGGGAAAAAACCCAAGAATTACTAAAACTGAGGAGATTGCTGAGATGAATGTAGATAATTTGATCGTATTTAGTCATTTAAGAAAGCTTGGATACATTTCTAAGCTCGAAACATAGGTGCCGCACATTTATTAACTGAAAGCAATAAGTTGAACCGAATGAATGTGATCATTTTTCTCCTTGCACGTAATGAAAAAAAGTTTTTTTTGGATCGAATGGTAACAGGCAATGAAAAGTGGATTCCGTACAAAAACGTCCAGTAGAAAAGGACCTGCAGAAAAGCATGAGAAGATGCAGAATCAGTCGCAAAAGCTGGCCTGTATCCAATGAAGGTGGTGTGCATTTGGTGGGGTTGGAGGGGAATTATTCATTTCGAGTTACTCTGACACGGCAAAACAATCACGGTAGACAAGTAATGTGAGCAATTAACCAGACTCAGTACGGCTATTCGAAAAAATCGTCCAGTTTTGGCCAATTGCAAAGGCATCATCTTCCATCACGACAGTGCTAGGCCATACGTCGCCAAACAGATGCTGCGAAAATGCAGGAGTTGCAATGAGAAATTCTGTAGCATTCACCGTATTCTCCGGATATTGCTCCTCCAAATTTTCATCTGTTCCGATCTTTGTAGAGCAGTTTGAATGGCAAAAACCTTAATTCCGAGGAAGGTGTAGAAAAATACCTCATGAACTTCTTTCAAGGATAACCAAGCTCTTTCTTCAAAAATGGGATCTATAAGCTTGTAAATCATTGGAAAACAATTATAGAGAACAATGGTGACTATATAATTGACTAATAAAACTGTATTCTTTAAAATTTAGCGTACTGAAATTTATTTTTAAATCGGGCATGAACTTTTGCAATCACCCAATATCACACCACGCAAGTAAATCAAAAACTATTTCGTCAATGAGCACATTGCCTTCAAACAACAAAACAAATATAACCTGGTCTACTACTAGTACTTCATTCAATTAAATAACGTGAGGTCTGATTACCTAAAACAGAAAAATTGGCATAGGAAAATATTTGTTTCCAAAAACACAGATACTAAATAAATATTTGTTACTATGCTCTAATATACATAGCGTTTTTGATAAAAAAAATAATAATTAAATGTCCTACAGATGTGCGGGATTACAAGGCTAATGTAATAAACAGATGTTTTTTCCCACCTAACAACCTTTGTAAAAATGTTATTTCAAGTCATGACACAAGCATCTGTTTACATCACTATAAAACATGACACACTTTCTTCGTAAAGGGAGCGTTCAAGTGTTACGTAAGCAATATTTTGACCATTTCAACCCCCCCTCCCCTAGTAAGCAAAAATTAACATTAGCTAACATAGGAAAATTAGACCAATGACAAGCCCCCACCCACCCAAGGTGCTTACTTTATGCTTGAACGCTCCTAAACTCACTTTGTTAACGATGGAAAAAGTGATAAATAATAAAAAGGCATAAACTATTATGTTGATGATCCAACTACTATGATATGTTAAGGCATCTCCATCTAGATAATTTCAAAGATACCTCTAAACATAAGCCTATAAGGCTTACTCTTCAGGCACTGTTCACTTAGAAATGTCAAAACACATTGGATATGTCATGGAAACAAGAAATAACTGATATGTTCGATTAAATTATTTATATTTTCTTGAACATTCCCTTTCATAATAAATATGGGATAATGTTCACTGGAAATTTTTAGCTGTATTGCCGAAACAAGAAAAATATCTTCAGTAAAGCAGTACATAGTACAAAAATAGTTACATCAAGCTACTTTTAAATATTAAGTAGCAGTTGAAAAAACAGAGTTCTCAAGGAAAACGTGTCTTTTTCACCCCAAGCCTGCATGACACAGTCATATGGCATGGGACAGGTAGCTCAGAGTAATCTCGGAGAAAATAGTCTTCCTCGTTTTTAGTTGTAGTAGATTAATTACTATAAGTGATGTGTCTAATGACAAAAGAGGCTTGTGTTCACGTTTTCTTTTCCAGTATGGGTGAAAAACTATTTTAGACTATCTCAACAGATTAAAAAAAGATATTTAGATTTTATATGCCATTATTAGTTTTGTTTATTCATGTGGCATTGCTGTGTCAACTACGATGCCACAAATCCATAGGAAAATGCTACCTTCGATTTTTGAAAGAAATATAAGCACTGCCATAAGACGATTCAAATATCATCCACAGAGCCATAGAAAATGGCTAATTCTTCAAACGCACCACATTTTCATGTGAGAATTCTGTGTTGACAAGAACATTAAAAACATTAGGCTTTATATACATTAGTCCTTGTAAAACTTTTGTAGCATTTCTGCAATACTTAAAATTGGGAAACCACTACAATAGCAGCAATACTGCTATAAAAAGGTACATACTGATAACAGGATGCAAGTACGATAATTTGTGAATGCACCATATTAATCTGACTACATTTGCAGCAACTCCCATAGCCAAATTTCTGCAGATAATTACTTTTTACACTGAAGTGACTACACGACTATAACTTTCTAAAAATTAGCCATTCTAATTTGTCATGTGATCTAAAGTCTAAACGGCCTATTATATTTACAAAATGAAAAATCAATCTCCTACACAAAAACTTGTCCGCAATTTGACTAGACTGTCACAAAATAAAACATACATACACAAATGATATTAACCTCTTTGACCAACTTCACAAGGAGACAGTAAAACACTTTGATTTTTAGTAGCCTATATTTAGTTATGATTGTCTTTAACATGTAAATTAAAAAAAAAAATAGCATTCGTTATAAAACAGTCACGATTTTCTGTCCCCCCTTTCAACATAAAAATAGTTTTTTAATGTTATACATGTATTCATATTAGCAAGACTTGACAAATAAATCGAGCGAGACAAACCATGCTTGCTTGACAAGAATAGTACTCGCCCACTTCAATAAGAAAACCTAGGTACTTAATAGGAAAAGATTTGCTACTCGTCAACTGTAAAAATCTAGTTGCCAATTAAAAACGTAACATTCGTTATAAAAGAGTCACAATTTTCCCTTTCGACATAAAAATAGCTGCCTTGTAATATATATATATTCATATTAACAAGGCTTAATATAAATAAATCAATTGAGACAAGCGATACTAGTCAGGCAAGAATGGTACTCGTCCACCTCAATGAGAAAACTGAGAAACCTAGTAGGACAAGATTTTGTACTCGTCAACTGCAAAAATCTAGTCACTATTGGTGACTAGATTTGTTGAGCTCTGTTTATTAGATAGGTAGAATCCCTGATTTCTTGCACTAATATCTCAAAACTAAATATGACGCTATATAATGTATATGCAAATACTATTGCTATATATGTGTGCATATAGTTACTCATAGACGGTATAATTATTGCATATACATAAACCAAAATATGTAGTTTACATCGTTATACATAGCTAAATACAAAGTACAATACCTCACATTGCATATGCATGACAAAAGGACAGCGGCCACCAGACACATTTAAGCACAAGTTACAATTACAATAATTTCTATTTCTTTTTCGCTATGTTACAAAATATTTCTACTGAAACCTCACCATTTATGGAAACGTATTTGATGCCTTGTTTCCAAAAATACGCCCACATACAAACAATATCCACAGAATTATCACTTGCAATGCATTTTTTGCTTAATCATATACAGAAATACTAATATAAAATTATTAGATGAAATGGCAGAATGTTGGTGTAACGTATCACGTATATTTCTTTCAAATGAAATTAGGCTATCAGCTTTCAAATGGATTCAGAAATAGAATGGAGAAACTCCATGGTTGAAATTTCTTCCCTTTATTATAATTATTACAACAGAGAGCCAATATTATGACAAAAACTTGGATTAACTTTTTCTTACTTCTAGTATGGTCCCTTATTTCTTGGTATGGATAAAGCTTCTACCCCTAAAAATCTTTTAACTATTTACAACAGATTACTGACTTCGTTGAAGACTACTATTCCACAAGTTGATCAACTTTACTTGAAAATGGAATAGAAATGTTATTTGATTAACACATTACTAAAAGAAGCACCGGAATGGATTTTTTGTTGTTTTTGTTTTGTTATTTTTTTAGTCACATCTATTAATATCACTGAATATCTTTCAAATCCTTTGTGTATACGTCAATCAACATTAAGCTGCCCAAAGTCTAACAACCGATTCGTTTAGCTGAAAAAAATTCTAACAAAACTGCAATCTGGGTGTTCACAGCATGCAGCAAAAAATAATAACAACCCGACTTTAGTTTCAAACATATTTTAATTGTATTTATATAAATCGAACACTACGCAGATTAAATCAAACAACAATGTCAATCAATCAACGTTTATTGGCGTAGTGATACCAACGCCGATGGTATGGCGTGATTAGATGGTGAAACGTTCGAAAGAAAATAAATATTTCTGCCTTCGGTGGGACCTGAAGTGGAAGGTCATGGGTTCAGGTCCCACCGAACGCAGAAATATTTATTTTCTTTCGAACGTTTCACCATCTAATCACGCCATACCATCGGCGTTGGTATCACTACGCCAATAAACGTTGATTGATATTGTTGTTTGATTTAATATTTTAATTGGTTAGTGCAAATTGGATCCAGCTCACATCTGCACCTGATGCATGTATGAGTATTTTTACTTTTTTTTTTTAAATGGTGTATTTAAATGTAATTCTAAATTTCTACAAAGCTTATATATATATATTCTTATATAAATGATGTGCTTCATTCACATAATTCCATGTGAATGGTGTTTTAATTTTATACCATGTGCTATATGGTGGCTTCATTGAATCAAAGCTTCTGAACACAAATAGATACCAAATGCAGACATTACACACTCAAAAACACAGCTTTGTGTTTTGAGAGTTGCATCATGCTCACAGAACTTCAATAACAACAATATTTAATTTTACAATGAAAGGAATACCTGAATACAAAAAATCACAACTGCAAAATAATATGCAAGTACAGGTAACCTGAATTTTAAGTACAACCCAACATTCTTTCGAAAAGCAACCGGTCTCGATCTTGTGAAAGAATGTTTAAAATTCCAAACATACACCCTTGTGCAAATTAATCGAAACAAAGCTCGTTTCCTATATTACACATAATCGTGTACTCAAAAGAAACACGAAAAGTCAAATAATTTTTTTGTCTGTTGATGCAATCATTACATCAACCGCTACTGTATTCATCAGATTTTAGAAATCTGCCTGACAACCATAGTGTTCATTGGCTGATGCAATCATTATGTAAGCAGCTGCAGTATTTCATCGGATATTAGAAACCTGACCAAATGTTATTCGACTGCTGTTCGAAATGTAATACCTAGGAAATGTATGAAGATCGTAACTCTGCACGAACACATGGCTAAAACTATAAAGAGATCGCACCAGTGGTTGGTGTAAGTTTAGCAACTGTCAGCCATGTCATCAACTTGAAGCAGAAAACCTCCTAAACGTAAAGGAAGGTGTGGTCATAAGAAGAAAATAACTCCTAGAGATGACGCTTACTTGCTTTAACAAAGCAAAAAGGATCCCCACAAGACAAGCGACACATTGAAAATGGATTTGAAGGAGAAAGGAATTGAAATCAGTTCCTCTACAGTTTGCAGGCGCCTTATTGCAGTCAGACGAAAAGCCAGAAAACCTGTCAAGGAACAGCTTTTAACCACAATAATCAACCAAAATCGTTATAAATGGGAAAAAAGTATAAGTACTGACGACCATGGGCGAGAAGTCCTTCATCGATAAACCATTTTTGTAGTCAGCATGTTCGAAGGTCACAGGGAGAGAAGCTTCGTGATTGTCACATCGATCAGTCTGTCAAAAACCTACAAAGGAAGATCTTTTGAGGATGTTTAAGTTATTATGGTGTCAGAAGCCTGCAGCCAATAGAAAGAATGATGCGCTCGTTACAATATATTGAGATCTTAGAAAAAAATAGTTATTCGAGAGCTGGAAACGACGTATCCTGACGGTACCGGGATATTGCAGTAGGACCTAACCTCCTGCTGAATATCGAAAGTGGTGAAGAAATTCAGCACTTTCAATGTCTGGTGAATTTGACCAGGGAATTCTTCGGACGTAAATCCCATTGACAATTTGTGAGCTACATGCAAAAGTCGCTTCCGTACTGTAGACTATACGATTATGGAGAAGCTCATTCAGGCGCTCATTCAAGTGTGGTACAATGATCGGAAAATCAACAGTGAATGTTCGAAACCTGTATACTCCATGCCAAACTGTGTTTAAATGCTGCTTAAAAATAGAGAAGGTCATACCCGTTACTAATATATGTATAAGTGAATTTTGAACATGTGTATATGAGTTTGATACATTAAACTTTTGGTTTGCTTTTCACGCTCAAAGACTACATATGCCGGGACCTACTGTTTTCCGAGGAATCCGAACCTCTTAAGGCCTAGGGAACCAAACCCCGGACTACAGTGAGCAGTGCGATCTTTATGAGATCTCTGAGTAAGCGTTCTTTTTGCACTGCTGGGAGTCGAACCCGGATTAGCCGCGCAATAGGAGAACGCGTTACCACACTGCGCCACCGCAGAGCCTTGATACATCAAACTACTAAATTCATTGTTTGTTTCAATTAATTTGCAGAAGGGTGTATAAATGAAAAATATTGACAACTAACATTATAACATATGAAGATACCATTTACACAACACAATGAATGATTAAACCTTACACGGGTATCTGAATAAGCAAATTACATAAAGGGTAACGTGTACCTTTTTCCAGCTTAAATACATATAGTTTACACATGAATTCAATACTGTATACTAAAACATGTACACTTAAGCTGAACTATATACAGTACACATGCAATGTATTACTCGCAAGCAAAAAATATTGCTTGAAAGTTATTGCATAGCACTAAGAAACAGCAAAAGTGGTAAGTATTCCTACCCAATGAAGATACGTCATATCAGGCAATTCTATTCATGCTGCTGCTCATCATTAATGAAGGCAGAATTTACATAAGAAGTAAGAGACGGTGCTTCCTCACAGCAGAGAATTAGCGAATCTCTTCTGCTGTCGCTGTTCAGCGATTCTTCAAGTGACAAATCCTCAACTGGTGAAGGTGAATTGGATATACAGGATGTGTTATATTGATCTGAAGGCACTGCTTGTGAATTTTCCGGTGTGTGTGGTGGAGTTTGCTGCAAGGATAGCAAGTCTGTAGACGGCATAAATGTTGAATTATGTGACAAGTTATGCATCAACTGTGGAGAACTTGGTAACGATGCTGATGAAGGTGGAAGATGAGGGCGTGCAAAACGAGAAGCAAGTGGTGAATGGTGGGTTAAGGAAACATGTCGTGTGAGAGGTGTTAAAATAACTGGGAAAAAACTAGCTAACTGAGAGTTCACCAAATCAGCCTCCGAAAGTAAAGGATTGTTAGACGAATTTCTTAATATGCTTTCTTCGGAACTCGCTGGTAAGGCTGTTGAATCAGTATCAATAGTGTTTATACAAGAAGTTTCGGAGAAACTAGAAATTAAAGCTGTAGTTATTGTGGAATGATTCGAGTCATTCGACGGACTATCTAAAACAGTTGTTGTTGATAGTTCCGATGTTGGAGAGGTAACTGCTGAAGTTCCACTTTGTTGCAGATAATGATTTTCAGCATCATTTGCGAAATAGCTGCTTATAGATGAAACAACATCCTGGTTAGGTCTGTAATGAGATCCCCTTACAGAACTGTATTCGGGAGGTGGGATTCCAAAAAACTAAAATTAAAAAAGAAATATATATACATACACATACAAAAATAAAGACATTTAAATTCTTTACAGCATACAAAAGAATTTTAAATAACTCGTTGATAGCATATCTATTCAAATGTGGTGAGTTAAAGGATAAAGAAATAAATAAAAAAAAACTCAAATAGTTAACATAATTTAAATTTTCAGGTCACAACAAAATATTATAGTACATTCAATATGTTGTTTGATAGAAGTAAAATATATATGAAAATACAAATAATCACAGTTGAAAATTTAATTGTTTATTAAAACGTTGATAGCTATTTCAGTAGCCAAGAGATATCTTCAGAATGTTAACAACACTCCTGTGGTACAAATGTGAAATATTCACTAATGTCAACATATTAGTCACATGTTTGAACAACATGAGAAAAGCAGTTATGGGTCTGTGGCTGTGTCTATGTAGCAAAGGAAGTCTACAAATTTCCTTGATGGGGAAGTGCAAGGCTTCAAAAAAATTAAGGTCCAACAATGAGAACTTTTTCGATTTGTTAAGCCCTGTCAAAGAAGAACTGGTGGTCATCTTCCCAGGTATATTTGGCCAAAGCACATTTATGAAACAAAGTATTGATAATAAATTGATGTCAAAACAAATTTATGATAAATTTTGAACCAAGTATGTGAATGACAAATTCACTATTCTCCCAGATGACTAAACCTTTTGGATATCATCAGCACCCTGGAAATTCTATTAAAGTTCATACCCAATTTACTTTTGAAAAGGTGAACCACTGTTTACTTCCCTTCCTGCACATTTTTATTCAATGATCGCCACCTGAGTGTTTCACCTGTGTTTACCAGAAACCTTTTGCTGTGAGCCTGTAGCCCCATGTTTCCATGTGCCCACAAAGCCAAAAGAGAAACATGTTCTACTGGTTGTTTCGCAAGTACCTTTAAGTTTTCATCTTCTGATGAAATTCTAAATAATGAACTTAAGCATATACGGGACATTACATTGGACCATGACTATAATTTTAGCCCTATTGACTGCGTTTGAAAGGAAATCTCGAAACCAAAGTTGACCAGCACTCTTTCTGATAACTCTTCTCCTCCGAATTCTATCAATGTCCCCTTTGCACCACATATTCTTTCCAAGAATGTGTTATTATTATTTAACTAAATTTTGAGAAGATGAACATCTTGAAATTTAATTTTCAGCATACTTTCATGCCAATCAACCAACTGTGTTGTTTCAGGCACAAAGACAATATTCCTGATGTCAAGTATTGGGGAATATACTTCATTCCATGTCAATGCTACTATATTTACATTTGTCAAACATGACATACCCTTTGTTCGTTCATTTTAAAGAGCACAAAGCTTACAGAAACAAGAATCTCATAAAATCTGCTTTGGCCAAGCACACCTGGAAAGTCAGTCACAAGTACTCCTTCAACAAGGAATGAGCAATGAATCAAAAAGTTCTTTCACCACTAAACTTTAATTCCCTTAAAGCATTTCATATCCTTGTCAATTACAAAATTATCATTAATGACCAGCTCCCATTTAATACCATTTCTCCTATTCAGAGACTTTTTCACTCCATAGCAAGAGACGTAGCCACATACCCACAGCTGGTTTCCTCAGATTATTCGAATTTGCGACTGCTAGTGTTTTGGCAACAGTGGACCTTTCACACTAGTACTACGTCAGTGTTGCTATTATTCTGTAGAAGGTAGCTCTTGGCTACCAAAATAGCTATTGACATGTAAATAAATAAACCAATTTTTAACCTCAACCTTCCCCTTTCTTTTCATAGGTGGTGTAGGCTTTGTTAGACTCCCGTCTTTATCTGCATAACCCAAGCAAACATGAACCAAATCTTTGATCTCATATTATATGAGTTAATGTATTTACATGTTCTTATATTTTTTTCTCTATTAATGAGCAATAAAACTTAGATAAATTTGTAACGATGTATTTATGCATGTATAATTCTGTTTATGTTTCAGTCAAAATAAAGTTACTAAAAAAACTGCAATTATTTGTGGTTTTGTACATTTTCTACATGCACTGTGTCACACATTCAGGTACAAGTAAAGAAATCACATGAAACTTGGGAACTGATGAAAACAAATTATTTGTGAATATAAAAATATTATGACAAACAGTTATTCCGAAACCTTATGACAGTGTTGAAATAACTGTTTGTTATGGAATCTCCTGGTGAAACTCTGTATTGTTTCATTAAAAATATTATGAAAAAAAGAAAAATAGACGGATGCCAGAAATTCTGATTTAGATTAAATTTTTTAATGTTTTCTGGACTTTCATCGAAGTGAGTGAACAAGCGATTACTGCACAGCTTACACAGCGAAAACACAGATGCCAATTTTAGAAAATATTTATTTTCACAAACAAAATTGTCTACGATTTGCTAAACAATAAACAAAAATTTCCAATTTCCAGCTTTTCTTTATAATTTCTTAAATTTTAAAAGTAACTATATCTGAGATTTTGGAAAATTAAGATTGACCAAATCCCCAAGTGGTCCAAATCTTCAGACTAGGAATCGACAACCTACTGCACGTGTGCCAAACGTCGCACAAGGTCCAATTTTTAATGTCACACAGAGAACTTAACAGCAAAAATAAAATTCCACATATGGTTATTAAATTCAAAAGTCTACTTGATGTATATTAATAGTTCGAAAGTAAGATAAACATTCACAACTTGGTAAGCCAAGACTATCGGATGGAATGATACTGCAGTATTACTTTGACATACCAGCATTAGAAGACTACCAACCCCTGCTTAAATATTTACTGTACTCTATTCAAATTTTTAACTATCTTTAGTCTATTCAAATGTTTAACGAACTTAGAACAGTAGAGAAAAAATGTAGAAATTTAATCGGCTGAGTAGAGATATAGTACCATGATAAAATGTTGTACTTTGATATTGCCATCAAGATACCATAAAAATCAGTTATTTTGCATCTTTTAAAGCTATCTCTTTCACTACATACTCTTTCATAAAGGATTAAAACTGCATTTCTTAAGTATTCACTGGGATATGGTATCCACTTCGAATGTACTTACTGTTCTTTCAATCTGAAGAACTTCTTCATAAGATGGAGGTTTGTCCACAGCTCGTAAAGCAGCAATTTCATCACTCACGGAAAAGACATCATTATTGGCAGGTGAAGTATGATGCCCGTGTCCCTCGCGTCGACAAAATGATCTGCAAATATGAAAGAAATATACTTTTATTTATTTATTCGTTCTAGCAGATAAAAAGGGAATGCAAAAATTTGAGAGTAATAGATTGCTTTTTCTGCATGCCTAATTTTGATTCTCCGGGTCAAGAGATTTCAAGCTTCTTTGATCTACAATTCCCACTAATCTCTTATAAATTGTTGACGGCTTCCAAATACGGTGAAAATTGTCTATAATGATTTTTTTTTTTCGATCTTTGGTATATCTTTATACAGATTTTACTGTATACAAAAATGTTCAAAAACACATGTTGTAAATATTTTTATATAACATGTCAGGTAAAATGTTAGTCAACATAGTGACTAAAGTTCAAAATTAGTGGTTGTTAAATCGTATTTTGCACCTATAAATTTTGTTTTGACGACCAAGATTTTAGACCTTGTCGTTATTTTTGGCACCTAACTTTATTTTTATTGTTTATATAATGCAAATTTCGATTGCTCAATCCTTTATTTTTCCCCTCTACCAATCTCACCGACGCACGTTGCAAGATCAGAATCACTGTTGCTCTCATTGGGGGAAACCCATGGTTTGCAATCTAGTGGACTATAGCCAATTATGATAGATTGACCCCCCCCCGCCCTAGTGTTCCTCTGGCATCTCAAAGTAGCCTTTTCTACCTATAAGGAAGTTTTCAGAGATGATTTACGTTTAGCAATATTCTTTGGCTTCAAGCTCATTTTTTATTTTTAAGTTTGCTATCAATTTTCGATCATGAAGCCCATGAAAACAAAATCGGTAGTAAAGTTAATTTTATGAAGCGTCCACAAGTGTATAATATTTTAAATTGTGACCATGTGTGATCAAACCTGAATTTATAAATAGGCATGTTGGGCAAATGCTAAAAGCACTAAATTTTAGGACAAAATTTTAAAAGACTGCAATTTTTTTTGTTTTTTAATTGCAATCTATCATTGAATTACATCGATTTTGCCCCTCACGAACATCAGGAAAATTTTTCGTAGCCATATAAAATAAATTTATTCATAAAAATATTATATATATATATATCATCATCATCATATTCAACCATTATCTATCCACTGCTGGATGAAGGTCTCTCCAAATGCTTTCCACACAAGTCTATCCTGGGCCATTCGTTTCCATGATTCTTATATATATATAATAATGCATATAAGGTAATCTCAGACACCCCCCCACACCTGGATTCTCTTAAATGTTTTTCTTACAGTCGCATTTAAAGACAGATCGACAAAATTCTTATTTTTTTCTAGCAGAAAACTCCTAATAACCCCCCCCCACTTACAGTTTCAGTAATTTTTCGTTACACTTGAAGAGGGAAAAATCTTAGATTTATATATGGGCAAATGTCCAAAGCACAAAATTTTAAAAGGTGATGGATTCTTATTTTATTTTTAATTGCAATCATAGTCCATAGAATTCCATCAGTCTACCCTCCACTCGAAAGCAGTGACCAGATTATTTTAAAAAATGAATTTTTTTAGTAAATGTTTCTTTATAATTTGCAAAATGTCCATTTTGTTTTGTTTATCGTCATCACTGTAAGTTATGTCATGAGCATACAGCATAATGCCATGTGAGCAAAATAAATAATTTTGAAACTGCACCTAAGCAAATCATTTTGGCAACCAAGGAAAAATTGTTAGGTGTCACATTAATGCCTAACTTTATGTTCTTAATTTCTAACCCTGATAATGACACTTTTGGCCGAAAGCTTCTGCATGGAAACCCCTACCCCGAGTGACGTAAGTTTGGAATCCTTGGGAAACTGAAGTTCCTTTCCCAAAAATAATCTAAAAGTTGTCCTTGCATCACAAAACACAAATCAAAACCGTTCAATACTATATTCATAGCTGGCCTCTAAATAAACAACTGAGATATATATATATGTTTTGCTACAAGTTTCAACAAATGAAAATGGACATTTACACATACATGTGGAATAATGTCACTTGTTATAAAATAAACTTTTGCATTTGCAATGAAGTGGTACAATTAGCACTGAGTAAATTAATGTACCTGCGAACGATACAGGCCACAAAAATGCCAACTATGGCAACGATAAAGCAAGCAGCAGCAACTACTGCTGCTTTATAAACTTCTTGAGCTTTCAAGTTGTTGTCATCTGAAAATGGAAAATAAAATCAGAAAGCGACTATACAAACACGACTGTTTGTATTTAAAACTCTACACGTTTCTTTAATAGTACATGTGATAGTGTTTCATCTAGAAAAAAAATTAGGGCAGGGCGCAGTCTTTTCTTTGGGGGGGGCACTTATAATACATGGATACTCATGACGAACATCCACAGTTACATCAGCTTTACTGCCACTAACTCCTTTAAACGACGTCTTAATTGATTTAGTTCCTCTTGCTGCTTTCTTTAAATTTTTTAGCTTTCGTTTGCAGGTAAATATTTTTTTTTTAGTTTCCGTTCCTCCACCCCGAGTTAAGTATATGTGAAGGGAAATTGAGATTGATTGCAATCTAATGGCAGTGTTGCCAGATGGCAAGATTAAAAAATCCCAACTTCATACAAAATAATTAAATTATTATAACTATAATTTAGTTAAACATTATCCTATACTATATGACAAGTAAGAGTAATAAAATAGGGATGTAAAACATGCTTAATTTAGTGCTTAAAGACAAACAAATTGATTTTAACAAAAATTTGATCTCAAAAATAGGTGGAACCGCTAACGTTTATCGCAGTAGTCCATGGTTGAAAGTCTGCAAACCTGGCAACAGTGATTTGTTTACAGATATTTGTCTGCAATCTGGTTTTGCCAAAACCATCAGTGTTATTACGAAAATGAAATAATGAAGTACAAAATTTTTATAAATCAATAAATTTCGTCACGCGTTTTGGATTCTAACGTGGGAATTTAAATCATCATCGGGGAAGGATGGTGCGTTATTGTCCAAGGGCAGGAAGGGACATTTGGACAAAAGGGCGAGCAAGTTGAAGGGTGGGGCACTGAATGGTTCAGCAGGGCGTTGCGCCCTTCTATTTCGCTTTAGATGAAACACTACATATGAGATCAATTACCTTTCTCCAAAACACTGATATTTAAACAACTTTTTATATCAACAATAAATACTTACATCGAATAATACAGTCTCGTCCATCGAAGAAAAATCCATGAGAACATGTGCAACGATTGCTGCGGTTACAGTAGCTGTTTCGATTGACAGCGAGACACTGCTCAGAGGTTACACAATTATCAAATAATTGGGCTGAAAAAATACGTCAGACAAAGAATCTCAGAACAGTCATAATCATATAAATAAGTCTTCGCAAAACCATATATAGTAGAGCATTGGTTATCCGAAACAATTGGGGACTGGGGGTGTTCGGATGACCGATCATTTAAAAAAAAAAATGGTTTCATTGCCATAGGAGCAATATGAAACAAAGAAATAGTGATATTAAATACAAAACTTTTATATATTTTGTATCACATGTCTTACAAATGCATACCTTACATTCTTCATATCCTGAAAATTCTTTTATCAGCCCAGCCAGTTTTGATACAAAATGGCTATTTGGCTGCTCTTCAGATGCAACGATAGACTTATCTGATGGAAGGAGCTTATTCCAAGCTTTTGCTAGTGTAGTGTCCTTGACAATAGCCCAAGCTTCTGCTGACAAATACACAGTACCCTTCAAGTTAATTTCAGTATGCACCTACTGAATTGTTTTGTCTCGAATCTAGCGAAACTAAATGGCGTGCAAATTTGAATTTGCTGACTAGAATGCTTTCGGTTAACCAATGTTTCGGTCGATCGTAATTCGGATAATCGATGCCCTACTGTATACATAAGGTTACAAAAATTTGCAAAAGTTACAAATACATTCTGTATGCCCAACTAGGCCTAATGAAACCAAACGCTATGGATTTCTTAACAAAACTATCAGAGGTGGATCCAGAGAGGGATTTTGGAGGGGGGGATAAAACTTTTTGTAAAAATTCCATCATTATATGGTCGCTACGACTGATTTCCAACATATTTTTATGGATTTGGGGAATTTCTAATTCCCCAGTGGATCTGCCACTGAAACTACACATTATGAGTGGAATTATATATCAGATAAAATTTTCAAATATCAATTTCTTTCTTTGCGACAGTTATGGGGATGTTTTTATGTTGTCAATATGGTTTGTGATGAAATAATCAAATCACATCCTAAAAAATCTTATCATAGCTTATAATAGGATAAGAAGGTTCTTCTTTTCTTTTTAACGTTTGGCAAATCAACTTTGCAAATACCACTCTTAAATAACATGAGTAAAATTCTAAATTATATATACCTTTAGCATAACAACCAGTTCCTAGCCAATGGTCTTCTAGAAGAACATATTCTTGGAAATCACACATGCATTTTTTATCAATACATTTCATACGAATACCACTACAATCCTCCGATGCTTCGCAATCAGCCATAGACCAATCTAAAGAAAAGGAAAAAAAGATATTATTTCAAAACAAATCTTCGATTATGCATTCAGCAAAGCACTGCTACTTTTGGCCTAAATAGCGTTAATGTAGCTAGCTTTGAAATCTAAAGGGGGACCATAGCCCTTATCCCTATGCTTTGACCATAGCATTGATTTGTAATTTTGATTTTCCTACACTGGGGTCTAAGTTAGTCCTTCCCCATCCCCTCTTAGTTACGTCAATACTGAATACAACAGAGAAAAGGCTAATCTTTTAATTAAAACTACTAAGCACTATCACAATAGAACTTTAAAGAGTCAAATTCACATTGACACCAATGTTGTATGAAACATGCTGAGAAGCTTAACCAAATTAGTTTCTTGTCTGGAAAGTAAACAAAATAATTACAAACTGAATACTTCAAACCTTTTAAAAAGTTCTGACGATCCGGTAGCTATATCGCGTTTTCTAATCATACAAATACTAATGAGTTTATTTTTAAAATGACTTACGTTGAATTATTTTAATCTGAGGTTGATACAGAATGGGCATCTCAGAAGAATCTCAAACGAAATGGACCTGAAAATCAATTCATTAGTACCCTTGAACCCAGCAATGAATAGTGAAAAGCTAACTTTTAATAAAGCTCTCAGAATTAAAAGAAAAATTAATTCAGTATTCAAATGTTACTAATTTTTAAAGTATTATATATATGCCTATAATATTACATTTCGAATACCTATAATATTGCAAAGTTTAGCTTATTTTGTATTCTGACAATAAAGAGGGAAAAATCATTCACACTAATAAAAAAAAAACATAGAGTAAGATATAATTGTGTACAAATTGTTCTTGTTCTCTAGTAGTTCGTCTAGTAGGTCAAGACACCGCGAGCTCAAAGCGGGGACCCTGGTTCGAATCCGAGATGAGGACGGCGTCTCTTTTTCTCCTAAACAAAAATAGCTCTAGTTTGAGCTACTAATACGTGGGTGTCAAATTTATTTGTAATAAAAAATCCCCCACGAAAAACTCACAAAAAACTCGCCCCGGTGGCTTTGTGTGTTGACCAATATTTGGCAATTGTGTTATCCCTGTGAAGGGTAATAATATCTTACAACTTAATATACGGAGAAAAAAGAAAAAAAAGTTTGTTCCTGTTCTGATTCATCTAATAGATCAAGACACCATGGACTCAATGTTTGAACTATTAATACGTGGGTGTCAAATTTATTTGTAATAGGATGAGAGTGCTGGCCATTGTAAAATTGTGCAAACATAATCTACTACTTCTAATTATTTAAGTATCTTGCATTATAGAATTATTAGTAATTCAATAATGATAAAAGTACACAAAAAGACAACCGTAATTGATTAATCCGGCCATTTTTAATTCCACCAAAAATTTCTTACGCCACTGGACCCCGCTTGGGAATATTCTGGGTGTGCCACTGGTTGGTAAGCATTTTTTTAACATCGTTGGGAATTGAACCTGGGTTAACTGCATGATAGGCAAATGTGTTAGCACTGTACCACTATAGGGCTCAAATTTCCCACAAAGTAGACAACAGTGTTACTTACCCACCACCGTATCATGTTACTTTCACCAATATGATTAAAACCCGAACTATTATTTTTACAGTATAAATTACATATAGAAGTTAAGTTGTTAAAAGTTTTTTCTTGTGTTGAAATTTTAGCCGAGATGTGGGACTGTGGTTCACGTTAGTCGCCAATCTCGAAATCAGAGAAAGCACTTCAAGGAGAAGTTGAGGTTTTAACGATGAATTAAAACTTAAAAAAAAAATGCTTTTGTACATACAAAATCAAACAACATATACATGTACATATGTGTGTTCTTAACATAGTATAGTACTGTGGGCTATCCTTATCAAATCCTCTATATGTATTTATATATATAGAGCCGATGAGAAGAGGGGAAGGGCAGCAGTGGCTACAGCCTAGTGCCCAGATTAAGTCTAGGGCTCGCGCTCACAAGGACCTAGGCTGTGGGGGGCCTGACCCTGAAAACAATATTGATGCCACTGCTCAGGGAAGGAAGGAGTCATGGGAGCCGGTGGAAGTGAGCCTGGTGGCACCCATTGGCTCTCAGCACCCATGTTTATATAACCGTTCTTTATACACTTTTCCACAGTTTGGCAATTAATAAACGGCTCGCACACTGGTGTCGATCTATGCGCTTTTTCATATTTAATAACTGGTGACAGTACAGAATTCGTCCCGCAGTACAATTTTCCTCCAGAAAACAGTCGGAACGTCACATGCACATTTTCTTTTAAGAAGGCGCTAAGCCTAACGTGGATGACTCCTTTCATCGGCGGTATAGGAAAAGTGGTGAAAATGTGTATAATAGAGCTAGGTTCAGTGAAAGCAACTTAAATATGACTGAGGCATCGTCCACGACGTATTTGTGAATATACAAGGCGATGACAAAGAGCACCATAAAAACAATATTCCAGCCCCATACGTCTGACCAAGAAAACAAATGAAGGTCAGTACCCCTTTTTTACACCTGCCGAATGGAGGAAGAAGAGGAGGAGGAGATAGAGGGAAGGAGAGGAGGAGATAGATGGAAGGGGAGGGAGAGGAGATAGAGGGAAGAGAAGGAGAAAGAGCTAAGGGGGAGAAGCAGGAAGAGTGTAGGGGAGGAGGAGAAAGTTAAACAGGCATAAAGGAGAAGGGAGGAAGGGAACAAGGAGGCAGAACCTGGTAACGTGACGTAAATAACATGGCGGCAAGTCATGACACTGTTGACATGTGTGTTGGAAACACTTTGCACTAAAAATCACTGCGGGACGAATTTTGTACTAGCGCCTAAGAATTTTTCATTTAATTGTCCAGGTCACCAGTAATCAGGTTTGACAATGAAAAAGGATCGCATTATTGTCGTTACACTTGTCTACATGGACATACATAAAACACTAAAAAATAAAAATACACATTTACCAAATCGTACTTAAAATGTCACGTTGGTATAACTGATGTTTGTCTAGTTTAGGGTACCTCTTGATGTTTTTATAGCATGGTGTGAGAAATCAGCTTCAGTTGGTGATGTAGTTGGTCTAGCATGGTAAGCCATCATTATTTACCCGTTTTTCATCAGTATATTCTGAGAATCAGTGATTACCCAATTAGGTATGCACTCTCTGACTGCATTGCACCTTGGCACATTACCTTATGAATCAGTGCACTTTCGAATTAGCAGGAAAAAAATGAAACTTGTTTTAACACAAAACCAAAAAATTTACCATAAATGAAACTAGGGTAACAATTACTGACAATTCATGTCCTTACGTTGGCTAAGAGACACCCTGAACTAGACAAATGCCAATATAACGTAAGAATGAGAAGAATTATTCTTGAACGCGATTACTAAAAGACATAGAAGAATGAGGAAAAAACAATATGGAAATTCAAAGGATCAAACAAACAAACTTTACCTAGCGCTATCGACCGAAATGGATACAATAAATTTTGAAACGAAACTCTGGTTGCATTTAAACGAGGTATTTACTTAATGTAGTTCTTTTAAATGTTATTTGTTTGTTAACGTTCACAACTAAGCAACAACAGAAAGGCTATAAAGAAAGGTTTATGATGTCACGTGACCACGCCCATCGCCATGGCAACATTATAATATAAGTTGCAGATGCAGTTATTTCGGAGAGCAACTACGTTTATTCAAGACAAGGCCTTGTTCAAGAAGCAGATATTTTCCTTTTAAAAACAAACATTATTTTTCTACTGTTATTGTTATTATTTTGTTGTTATTAATAATAACTTTTGTTATTATGAATATTGTTGCTGTTATTGTTATTATTTGTTTCAAATTTCCTTCTAAGGAAATTTGAAACTCCTTGAAAAATAAGTTTAAATTATTTCTTATTCTGTGGGTTAGATTCTTTTTAAATACGAGAAATTTCACTATTAAAGGCGCGTTTTCCTAGATGCGCATATTTTGCGACGCAACAATGAAAAACGTCGAGGACTGACTCAAACAATAAAAAACCAATGGAAGTGTTTTCCTAGAACGAGCTAAACGCCTCCACTGGTTTTTGTTGTCTGACAACAGTTACAACAACAGTTAACAACAGTTGCATCTCGGCGTTTGATATTGATGCGCCGCAAAATATGCGTATCTAAGAAAACGCGCCTTAAATTAAATTTCCTTCAATAGTTTTTCAGCAAATTGTTTTGCGCATGATTGCTGTCATAATAAAAATGAACAGCACGCGCAATTACGTTCAAGTTCTTTGCGCTGTTCGCTGTTAAATTCCTGGAAATACATAGCCGCTGTTTTGTTCGACTTTCCTATTTCACCCACTTTACGCATATACAGACACGTACATATTTGCGTGAAAGACATTTTGGGACGCTCGATCACACATGGCGACGCTGTATTTCCGGAAAATGGACCAAAAGAAATAAAGCAAATACATCGAAGTATAAAATTTCAGTATTTTCCTTTTTCTGAAAATCTGTTCCGTACATGTGGGTTTTTTGTCTGTGCACAACGTTAAATTATCTCAGCGCAATACGTTGCGCTAAAAGGATAGAAAATCCATGGAATTGTTAAAGTCGGGAAATTTTTCTCATCATAACCGATGACGTGGTTATATTAGACGATTGCTCGCAAAGTAAAGAATCATTCCGCGGTGCCTAGTGGGAACCGAACTCTTCCAACTGAGCTACAGCCGGCCCATCATCCTTCTCTCACGCAAATCTCACTTTTCGGACATTCGATAACCAGTCATGAATGGCGAATGCTTAAAATTTGGGTATAAAATCCCTTTCTTTACCAAAATTCCCCCACACACAGGTACTTAAAATCCCATTCTGTGCTTGTTTCTGAAGAGAATGTGCTTCTGCGCATGTGTAGCCACTGTGCTTCGTTTACGTGTTAGTTAGAAACATCGACAGATGCGGCAGTAAAAAAATTACTTGTACGTGTTACTAGGCGTGTTCGGCTTCGTTCAAAGCAATGGAAGTTTAAATAAATCTTTATTAAACTTTCATTTCTTATGTAATTACTCTCTTTGTTTTATCATTTAACGGCCATACAATGGTATGCTCAGTGGAAGACAAAGTGGGAATAATTTTTCTTTATGGGGAATGTGGTCGAAACTGCGGGTCAACCTCTAGAAGGTTCAATGAATTATTTTCTGACCGATCAATCGATCGTAAGTGCGTGTCCGATTTAGTAAAAAAATTTCGCGAAACACAAAGTGTAAAATATCGGCCACGCTCTGGTCGACCTAAGGTGGCTGAGGGTACAGTGCTGGAAGTTATCGGCAATGCTAGTGTAACACCCCTGCAATCCTTGAGTGAAATGAGTGACTGCACGAACATTTCTAAATCCACAATCGGCAAAATCCTTAAAAAACATTCGTTTTATCCGTATAAAATGCACTTTACTCAAGAGCTCAATAAGGACCACTTTGATCGTCGTCTTGAGTTTTGTAAAGTAATGACAGCACGAATCGCTGAAAATAATAAGTTTTTACAAAACATTTATTTCAGCAATTAAAGCACGTTCTTTCTTAATGGACATGTGGATACCCAAAACGTGCGTTACTGGAGCGATAAAAATCCCCATATTTTACGGGAAAGACATACTCAACGACCACAAAAATTAAATGTTTGGACGAGAATTTTAGGCAACTATATCATAGGGTCTCTTTTTATTGATGGCACTTTAACAGGGGAACGTTATTTAGATCTGCTAGAAAATTTAGTAGACCCTCTAATTACAAAGGTTGTCGAAAATGCTACAACTGAAGAAGGAGAGCTAGAATTTGATGTAGATGGAATTGTATTTCAACAAGATGGTTGCCCTGCACATTATGAGCGCGCTGTGCGTCAGTATCTGGATAACAGATTCCCAAACAAATGGATTGGTAGGCGATTGAGTGGCAGGCTCGATCCACAGATTTGTCTATGAATGAATTTTTGTTATGGCCTACCTGAAAACTGTAGTGTATAGAACCCAGCCAACTTTGTTACTCAAATTAAAGAACAGAATTACTACAGCTTGTTGGGAGATACCATTACTTACATTTAAGCATGTGCATCAGAAATTTGAAATGCATTTATTTATTCTCAGGAGGTGAGTGGTGCGTATTTTGAGCAGTTATTGATATAAAGTTCAATCTAGTAGTACGCCGTGTAATTTGAATAGGAATTTGATCCTATTGGGGCTGAGGAGATCCCCCCTCCCTCCTATGAAATCTCTTCTACATCGGCACATGTGCAGATGCACACTCTCTACAGAAACAAGTATAGAACGGGATTTTAAGCCCTCACCATTCATGACGGGTTGGGTGTATTGACCTGGGACCAACGTTAATAATCGTTTTTCATTCAGATCTTTCGAACGACATACAACTTGACATATTTTTCCATTTGAAATTTTTGAGTTGATCCCCACTCCCAACCCCCAAGGGATCACACACCAAAAATTTTTCACTCAAAAAGTGTGCCCCAAAAATAATGGGATACGTGTTCACCAATTTTTCCATCTACCCAACCGTTTCCGAAAGTGGCCCGGGGTCAGACTTTGTGGACAACCTGTAGATATTTCCTTCTATGTTCTTTGGTCTGTAGCTCAGTTGAAAGAGTCCTTGGTCGGATGCCAAGAGGTCGTGAGTTCGGTTTCTCAACAGGCACCGTGAAGCCATGTTTTTTCTTTGCGAGCAATTTATCATCCAATGGAAATGTGTTTCTAAAGTGTACATTATGTCCCACGCCTGCGCAATACAAGATAATGCAAATATAATTAGGTTGTTCAGCATTTTTTATAAGCGAATAAAATTTATAATTTTTAATTAACAAAACATTGCTGACTACGAAAATGTAATTAAATTTATATCAAGAACAGAAAACGCATAATATCAGCCCAAAAAAATCCCGTGACTGAAAACTTTTATTCATTAATATCGAGTACACACCTGCAGAAAAAAATCAAATATCGCCGAAAATTGCATCGCAAGAAATTTTTTACGCAATGCGAAGTTTCTCAAAAATTTGTTTTGAGAAAAAAAGGAAAAAACGAAGTTACAGTTAATCAGTTAAACGTCCAAATGTGTGACAAGACTATACTCAAAACCAGTTTTCGATATGATGCAGCCATCGCATCAGAATAACATAATCATCCTTAGAAAGATGAATTTTTTTCTTTATTTTTCAATCAATCAGTCAATTTTATTTATGTATATCATACAGATTATGACATACAAGGGATACAAGACAAAATAAACGTACTTAAAATTCTTGCAACCGAGGCGATTAAACTCCGTGATGCTCCATAAAGTATTCTTTTAATTCGGTCTTAAATTTACTTTTTGGTTTCATTTCTTTTATCGTTGTTAAGATGTTGTTTCATAATTCAATTCAATTGTGATTAATATTATTTTTACCTATATTCGTTCAGATTTTAATTTTAAGTTCTTTTCCATCTCTTATGTTGTGATTATAAATATTTTCATTGATTGTGATCGAGTTTAAGTGCTTATTTTCGTTTAATCGTTTACATATGTATGTTTCTACTTTTAAGTTACGTATATTAGTTACGTTGAGTATTTTGTTGTCATATATTATGTCATCTTTTTGTTTCCCTGTCTTGTAGCATAATTTCTAAATTGTTTTATTAAGTAAATTATTAATTTTTTTCAAGTTTGTTACTGATAATTTCACCCACACTATATTTCCGTAGTTTAGGTAAATGTAAGTTAATGCAAAGTAAAGCTTAATTTTTATGTTTAAAGGTAAGATTGTAAAAAGCTTTGTCAAAATTTCGTTAGATCTTCTAATTGTTTTTTGTTTTTTCTCAATTTCGTTTATTTGACAATCCCAGCCCAAATTATCTTCAATTATTATTTCCAGAAATTTAATTGAGTAAACTCTTTCGATGATAGGGTTATTAAATTTTATTTTATTCGGTTGATTGAAATTTTTTTTTTATTTTTAGTATGGAAGATTATATATTTTGTTTTATTTGTATTTATTATTAAGTTGTTGTCCATGTTATTTCAGCATGTAAATAAAAAAAATTGATTTTTTGAAAAATTTCCCCCTAAATTCACTACTTTTTCATATATAAGCCCCTCTTAACAGTAATTTCTCAGGTATTTCACAGCTAATACACGTTCTACTTATTTTCGGTGGCACATAATTTCATTTGGCACGGCAAAATGAGTATTAAAAAATAATGATTTACGGCGTCAGCAATGCCGAGATCAAACTCAGGGTCTCATGTTCTGTCGAGCGTTCACTTTTATTATTAATTATCATCATTAATCTGCCAACTATTCTACAGTTTATTCCTTTATTTTAGCATACATGTCTGAAAACTTTTGCCTGTTACAGCACACAAGCGCACACAAGCTTAACAGAAGCATACTTTTAATATTTTAATCCTTTTTTATTTAAGGTGTGTTTAGAACAGGTGTGTTAGTTTGCATTATAGATTATCAATTTATTGTACGTATACAGTATATTAGGTAAATAACTTTTAGATTAGAAATTTTATCATCTAATCTAATGTTTTTGCGTTTGAGAGTTTTATATTTTCCTAAGTTTTTTAAACTGAATTTAAGTTTCTCTTTTTTCAGGAACGAAGTTTTTCTAAAAGTTATCAATATTGTTCTATCGTTCAGAAATAAAATTTAAAGCAGATTTTATTATTTTTGAAAGGAGACACTTTATTGTTAACTTCATTATTGTTTATCTTATTAACAAAAAGCTAAACGATTGCTAATTTTTCTTGCTTATATTAAATATTAACGTTAGATAAACTAATATCCGATTTTCGATTCAATGAAGTAAAGTTATTTCATATCTGCGAGAAACGAAGACTTTGGGTTAACCTGCGCTATTAAGTGGAAGACTTTAGCCTTTAATAATGGCAAGGTCGTGTTTTAGAGGCTAGTAAAACGGTAAAGAAGACTATTACGACAGCGGAGATCATCCTGTAGCCATTTTTATAGGCGCCCGCTATATTTACAACACTAATAGTGGCAATGGAAATTGTTTCGACAGCATTGTTTTATTAGCATCGAAGGCGATTAATCTTTACGGGACCACGCGTTTAGGAAAGATACGTCGTTGCGGGAAAGAGATGGCTTTGCGGATCATAATTTTTACGATTGCAACGTAAGTTTATTGCCCAACTTGCATTTTAAATCCGTAAAGTTGACTTAAAGAACGCTTGGTATTGAAAAATGCAAATTTCAGAGGGGTATAAGGTTTGAAATGTAGCAAGGTAAGAAGGATATTTCTATGAAGAACGACTTATTCTTTACCATCTTTTCCAACCATGATCAGTTCAATACTGAACAAGAGGCTGTGGCGGCGAAATTTTTTTCACTAACAGTCTGTTCTTTAAACAAAGCAAATTTATGTCCTCTAGAATAACGGTTCTTTAATTTAGACCGTGGACCTCTGCAGAGATCACTCCCCCCCCCACCTCGCGGACCCCCAAGAATTAACTCAAAGTTTAAAGCCCGGAATTTGCATCATACATATTTATTTCTAGTGTTTCATCACTAATTTTCACTATTTAAGGAAAGAATTTTTCGTCCCCTCATAATTTATTCTTAGCATTAAAGAGTAAATGCTCTTGTCTTAGTACTATTATTTTACTATATTTACTAGTATTTTTCTGAACTTCTGTGGAACACTGGGACTGTCTTGCGGACCCTCTGATAGGGTCATATGGCCCCTCAGGGGTCCAGGGACCACAGTTGAAAAACCGCTGCCCTACAGCAATCATCGCGCTAAATGGGATTTCGGTAAATTTGAGGGCATGAATTAGTTGTATGCATCCTACTTTTAAAGTCTTCGATGGTCTTGTCGAATCAGTTTGATGTTTGTATCTCCAATTTTTGCTCTTAAATACTTGGAAGACTTTTTGAAAATACAATCTTATTACTTAAAAAAACAAACGAACTTGTGTTCAGACAGATTAAAACCAAAGTATTTACTTAGGCTAGAGTTCAGAAGAAGCCCGCTAGCACTAAACGTTTTCAAAGCAGCGATTGAATTTTGAATAAAGTTTCTCAAAATGACTGATTCTAGGTAACCCCAGGCGAACCTAGGATGAACTCCTTAAAGTGGCGTCCTCGAGGTAGAGTGCATTCCAAAATGTAGTTTGTGTAGACAATTAGAGAAAATTATTTCATAGACCAGTTTCTCGGATATTTGAATATTAAAATATATCTGTTATTGGGGAAAATTCAGTTATTATATTAAACAATTATAAGGATATTAATATTCAGAAAGGTTATTTATGCCTTCTTTAATTTAACTACTTTTTATTACTATTTTGAGTTGTACAGCTTTCATTATGTTCGATTTTGTATACATGCAGACACTCTATCGAGATTTAAGGGGTCCGTCCCCCCAAAAATGACCAAACTTGAAAAAATTATTTGCTTAAAAAAAATATGAATCTTTACAAATCTAATAAGACCAAAATTTTGTTTCTAAATCAAGCGAAACACCACTACCATGTCGAAACTTTTACTAATGTTATATAATAATAAAAATACGTCATTTTTAACTTCAATTCACTCGGAATTGGGTCAACCCATTTCAAATCACCCAGTCGGTGTTGCTCAACTTTTTATTTTTTCTAATTTTTTACCTAACTGTTCCTTAGTATATTGAGAGTTAAAACCCGCTGTTTAAAAATTTGTATGGCCAATCATTTTTTTTTGCCGGCCATTTTTTAACAGTGGCGTAGCGTTTTTTAGGGAAAAGTCGCGTTTTGCGGAAACTAATGTAGCTCCATTATTTTTAAAACTTTCAGGATAATTTAAAAACCAAATTCCTCAGCATAAAATGATATAAATTCTACCTCATAGGTGAATTTTTCCCAGTGGTAAGGAAATAACCAAAAATCTATGGTAAGAAAATTGTTTAAAATGTCCAAAATTCATATTTTCAAACGAAACAATACAGAGTTTCACCAGGAGATTCCATAACAAACAGTTATTTCGACACTGGCGTAAGGTTTAAAAACACGACGTTTCGGGAGCCAACTGCTCCCTTTGTCAAGTGAAGGCAGAATGAAGAGTTCGTGAAAGTCCTAAGCTTATATACCCGCATGTTGGGAATCCCCATCTGACGCCATTTGGTGCGGAGCATTTCCAGCTGGGGAAACCCCAATCGGGGAAACCCTCGCCGGGAAAGCCCCCGCACCCGACGATGTCAGATGAACACCCCCAACTCGAGGTTTTGCAAAAATCCTGTAAGGTTCTGGTAGAGGTTTTGCGATGTTTATTGCACGACTCCTCAAACCGTAGGTTTCCCATGATTCCAGAAAAAGTCTACTCCCCAGATTCGTCACATTCTGATGTAATATTTTCATCGAATGCCAATCTGGTTCGTGACCCTCCCTGAAGACATGTTCAGCCAACTGGTTTGAATCGTCTCCCCTAGCTACCGCACGCATATGCTCCTTCCCTCGTAGACGTATCGATCTTCCCGTCTGTCCAACATACACCTTGTCACAGTCTCCACACGGTATTTGGTAAATAGCACCAGATTTTTCCTCCTCAGGGACGCGATCCTTAACTTTAAGTAATAGATCACGCAGGGTGTAGACAGGTTTGTAGTAGGTCTTAACATTCACACAACTGAGAATTCGAGACAGCTTTTCTGAGACACCCGCCACATATGGCAAAACCACTGATGTCTTCCTAGTCTCATCCTCTACATTCCTGTTTCCACCACTAACACCACATTGGTTACGAGCGATAAATTTAGTCGGGTAACCGTTCTTTTTCAACACGCTTTTGTTGCGTCGTAATTCAACATTGCGAATTCAACATTTCATATTTTCAGCACTGTAATTTCGATGAAGAATATAAGACTCACCTTTAATATTTTTTTTCCTTCACAGGTTCCTTATATAACTATTCGCTGTGGGAGTTTTAAATTTAAGAAGCTTTTCCTTCTTTTCGTAGAGTCAGTCAAACTTTGCGTTAAGCCGATACATTGTGATTTTCAACACAGAATATCTCCAAAGAAACTGAGTGCAAAAATTGTGAAATTATTACAAAATAAACTCCTTTATAGTCAAAATATAGCATATAAATTTGATGACTGAGGCTTAAGTGGTTCCAGAGTTGTGGAGCATCAAATTTGGCCAAAAATTGCACGTATTTAATTTCTGGCGGAAAAAGAGAAACAGAAATAAAGAGCTTCTATTTATGTTTTCTTTTACTAAATAACATTTAGTGTTGCTTGGAATCAAAATTATTAATAAATTTAGCATCAATTCAGATATTTTATAAACTTGTAAAACTTGAAAAAAAAAAAATGCATACATAGTCTTAAGGTTTGTCCTTGCGATATCTGAAGATTTTTGCTATTCGCTTT
>QLNU02015270.1:19239868-19253141 GCA_006491805.2 Dysdera silvatica
GCGTAGGCAGAAAGTTCATAAGGGAGGGATTATAGGCTTAATGTGAGGGGTTACAGAGCTACAACTCATATATTCCTATGTTAAATATACAAAATTTCATTGCGATGGGGGGTTACAACCCCCAACACTCCCCCCCGGCTACGCCTCTGGCCACCATTTGTCTTAATCGGGCTCTTAGGTATACACATATACGTATTTATTTCATATTGTATTTGTGCATTAAAGAAATAAAAAAAATTAAATTAATTTTATTTCGATTTGCAAATTCCATTTAATGGGGGATCTGTAATCCAACTTTGACAAAGGCACCTCTTACCCACGCGGTGGCCCTGATAACTTGTGTCTGTACGGATTTCATGGCCGTTCTGTCAAATATTAATTAATTAACCTGTTTATTTATGGATTTCATTTTTGAACAATTTTTAGTGATGTTGTTAATTTTGTATTCGAACGAATCATTGAATTATTTGGTAAACTTTTTTTACGGAAATGAATCGATTAAAGAATATTAAATCCCTGGTGTTTGCGTTATACATCAGGGACGATTTCAGCAATAGCAGAAGCTACCAAGTCGCCTAGGTCCAACGACCAAAGCCCCCTTCTAGATTTTTATTAACTACTGACTTCTCCCGTTCTACAGAGCATTGAGGTTACTGACTAACTCGCCTTTCTAAAAACAACCCTTGTCATCAATTTCCCAAATAATTTTCCGTATCTCTTCATGTATGGGCGCAGAAAAGGGGAAGAAGATGGTCAAGTTCCCTATTGGATATCAAAATATCATCTTTTTCAAAGTCACATGACCTTTTTCAAAGTCACTTGAGCCCCTATGAATTTTGAATTGCCAAGCTACTATCATGTATCTTAACATCTTTAAAATTAACCTTCGGCACCTGCGTTTACACCCTCTTTCTTATTTCAATTCCCGGTAAACCTTTTTTTTTTAACCTTATTTTCAAAAGCTGGCGGAGCTAGGATCTCGGAGGTGGTGGTGGGGTTACAGTACTGAATTTCGTTTTCTAGTATGGAATTTATGGATAACTAATGTAATTTTCCATTAATTAGGGGTTTATGACTCCTATACCCTATTCCAACTGTAACAATATAATAGTCATAAAAATATAAATAATAATAAATAATGCAATATAATAACAATTATTATTAATACAATTATTATTAAACATTATTATTAATACAATTATTATTAAACAATTATTAGCAATTATTATTAATACAATATAATAAAATATAATAACACTAAAATGAGTAATATAATACAATAAAATAACAATGTATTACAATGTATTAACAATAAAATAGCAATATCATATAATATAATACAATAAAATAACAATATAATACAATATGATAACACAAAATAACAATAAAATAGTAATATAATACAATGTAATAACAATAAAATAGCAACATAATACAATATATATATAATAACAACATAATAATTGAACCATAACCACCCATAGCTGCTAAGTATCTAAAGCCGGTTCCGAATGCATAGCTTTATCATACAAGTGAATGTTATAGCATGGGCACCCATATAGGGACAGAGGGGGCTCGAGCCCCCCTCCCTTAACCTTTTAAAAATTTGATTTGCCCGAACCTGCTATGCATTTACTTTCAAAAGTTTTACAGTCACATTTTAAAATAAGGTACTTTTTAGCTCATTACTAATTGTCAAGCAGTATCAATTATTTTTGTAGCGTTTTGGTATCTTGTACATTCACTAAAATTCTCGACAGCTTTGAGAAGGAGGTAATAATTTTTCTCAGCCCCCGAAAATTTAAATAACGTTAATATAGCACTGTACATTTTATTTCTCGATACAGTAATTATGACATAAGAACTTTCCACAGTTTCACGAATAAAAATTTTATGACAGAAAAATGAAAAGATTGATAAGTTTTATCGACACACAATTTAACTTTACATAAAAATATTATTTCTCTTTATGTTTCATACTGCCATGCTTTATTTATTTATTATTCTGTATATTTTTGTCAACGACGGCTTTAAAAAGAAAGCAAACGTGCATTATCTGATGCACTTTTGTGCATTATCTTGAATGAACACTTTCAAAAAAAGCATGCTCCCTCTTCCTAATTTCTCCTTGAAAATTCAAAACTACCTCGTCCCTCAAACTGAAAGATTACTTAATTTTTCATATACCATCTCTCACTCTCTTTGTGGCCACATTTCCTTTCCTTGTGCTATGTATAATAGCCAATGTATTGTCTAAAACTTTATGAAATATATTATAATAGATGAAAATGAAAAATTACGAATGTAATGAAAGTAACTTGAAAATAAATTATATGCGTATTACAATGCTTTATTTATAATCATGTTTAAAGGTTATGATCCTCCATTCTTGATGGAGGATCTCTAAATTTTTTGATCTTTGGAAAATCTCTCATTCATTTTATTCCAATCTTTTGTTTTTAATCGACTGAAGATGCTTTCTCGGTTGTCGGTGGTCAATTCGGATTTAGATAGACATTTCAGCTACCCATTGTTCATCGCATTTTTCTGTGAGCTTCCCGACTAATTTTCATTTCAGTTTTTTTCTCTAACAACAGTGTCATCAACTGCTGTTCGTTCTCTCACCCGTCAGGAAATATTTGTATATAAGTAGGGGGAAACTGATAGTTCTGCGTCATTCAGTTCCCTACTTATATGCGTATTAAAATCATCAAAATCCATGAACTTTTACATATTTTCCATATTTAATTAATGTAAAAGACAGAGAATGATGTGAGAATGAGGATACACATAAAAAATCGGTACATATTTCAATTCATAAAGAGAATATAATTTATAAATAAAGTTTCAGTATAGTTCCTGGCATGATGGTTTATCTTTTAAAGAGTTAATATTAAATTTTAACACTCACCCACTGCCAGCTGCATTCGTAGAACGTATACTGTGTACACGAAGTCTGTTTGCCACTGCCTGCAATACCGATGTCTCCAAAAGATGTGCTTTCCCGAGTTTGTGTGGAGTAGAACAGTAAGAACCCATATCATCAACGGAATGTTTTATTAATATAGTTATAAAGCTTTTAGTACAGTAATCACGGCAGAATAAGTACCACAACTACCTACCTTATCATCACAGTACGTGTGACCCAAAGTGGAACGAACTGGCTTTGCTTTAGTCGAGGAAGTATACGTCTAGGTGAAAATTAGTCAACCGTTTCATGAAAGGACTGCTTGCAAATTGAGAAAAGGTAAGCTGTATTTTCAATACGGTAATTTTTATTTATAACCCAAATTTAGATTTACCATACGTAGTTAGTATTTCGTGGGTAATAATTTTTGTAAAGATATGAATACATAAACAAGCTGTCTGACGAGGGGAAATATTTTTCATTAGACTCGTTTTTATTTTATTTTATCACAATTATGATAATTTTTACAATAAAGCTCATATTTTTTCTACAGTAGGAATTTTTTATTCATTAAAAAAAAGTCAATTAAGAAGGAGCTGGAATGGAAACTGAGTTTTCAAGGTTAATCAATTTCAATAAATTGAATTTTACTTATATTTTATGAAAAGTGGGATATATGGACGTTGTATACATGTCCGTATGTGTATAGATTTTCTGTTGAATTTGTATAACTGATAGTTTAATTATTATTGTGGTTTATATGGTACATCCAGGGCCGGATTTGGAGTTTTTGGGACCCAAGGAAAATATTTTTCTGTGCCCCTATGTTGTAACAAATATTGAGCTCGCAATTATATTTTGAGGAAATAATGAAAAAAAAAAAGAATCTTTTGTTATACCAATCTTCATTGGATTATGATTCATTCAAAACAGAATAACCGTATATGCTTCCAAAAATTTTAAAAAAAAGTAATGATAACGTAAAATTTTCTTTTATGATATGCAGATTATAAAATTTATATTTAACATCCTTTCCCTTTTCTCACCCTTTCTTCTGAAAAATTATTAATTAGTTCATTATAATTAATAATATCCCGCGCATCTTTTTCTACGCGCAATACAATCAGACATCTTAATTTTGACTGACCCAAGAAATTTTGTAAATAATTTTCCACTTGTCGTGATCCTGAAAATGAATTTTCTCCCATTGCATTTGCAATGGCGTTCATTCTTCCTCCATGCCCATTAGAAATGTGGGCTCTAAATATACTGGCGTATGCAACTGAGTTCATAACCTACATTGCAATGCAATTTTGAATATGTATATACACATATGAATATGTGGAATTGCGTCTCTGTATTCCCCATTATATGCTGGTAAGCCCCCCTTTATCAATTTTCTGCGTACTCCTGTGCCTACACTTTTTTTTTTTTGCTTATACTACAATCCGGCCCTGAATACGTTCCGTAAGATAGTAGCTCAAGGAAAAGTTAATCTCAGGAACTGACAATCCATTGAATTGTAAATATTAACAGAACATTGCCAATATCTGATGCAATGCATTTAAATAAACAAGATGAACACGCAAATTGTAAAAATTCATCTTTGTTGAAGATGGAAATAAAAAATAAATACACGATTTCGTTTCGTCTATTATAGTCATAGCAAGATTACACTATTCGAGATGAACTAAAAAAGCTTTATCACATGTGAAGTTATGTGTCAGAGCTATATCTTCTAGTCCTAATAACAAATTATGCACAACATTTTCTTTGTGTATTTATATGAAAATTCCATGTCTCATCAGAACAAATCTGCATATGACGTAGGTGATAAAACCCTCAAAAAAAATATAATCCTATATATTATAAATAACCGTGAGAAATGAATTGCATTAGGTGATCTTGGTTGGTGAATTATGCGAGCATCGGAAAAGCATAATTCACCAACCCAGATCACCTATCGAACTCGACTGTGTTGAAGCCTTTTTCATCAACAAATTCCAAGACACCATAGTGAACGATCATAGATCCACACCTTCCTTCAGCTCCGCCTGAAAAAGTCTTCTTAAATCCACCTCACAGACTGCTTCAACTTCCCCGGCGCATCTCTACCTTTACCATAAAACTGTTTTCCCGTGTTTTTCAAACGTTTTCTTACTGTTTTCGATCCTTGGAAATTTGGCCGCATGTCAACCAACATAGTATTCCAGAAATAATCGATTTTTCTAGAAAACCATAGCAATGACAATTATGCGACCAAGTGAATGGATTCACCTCTGATTGTTGACACTTTAGCTTCGTGCAATCCCGAAGAAGGGCGGCCGATTTGTTCGCCCAATGCGCGTTGACTTTCATTCATAAATATTGTTGATACATTACAGGTATACATTACCTGTATAACATTGCTATAAAAATTCCCTGCATATTACATATATAGAATCCTCATGTTTTACCACCTATTTGAATATTATCGTCAGTCAAGTTCATTCAAGTATAATCATTCCCTGGCCCTGTAGAAAAGGGTATTTCTCTCAAGACAATGTATCATACCACACTGTCACATTGTCCCTGTAATTTCAAAAGCATAATACAGATTTTCTTGGCACACGAACCATCCAACTCCTCAGAGATTAATCTAATAGAGAATTTGTGTGGCTAAGGCGAAAAGTATATCAAACGTTTGGATGCACCGCCATTTAATCTTTAAAGAAAATCGGACCACGAAATTCAACATGCATGACCAATTTTCCACTAGAATGCTACTGTAATTTAAGCCATTGCATGCCACGGTAAATCATTGTTAACTTGAAAATAAATGGTAGCCCAACAAAGTATTAAGCAGACAGTGAGTTCTAATAAATTGGCCACTCTCTTCATATTATAAAACTAGAATCCGACCTAACAAGGAAAACTTTTATCATGTTCGTCGCACCTGGAATCAGCACTAGGACTGTTTTGTATAGTTTTTAACGCTGATTCTGAATATGTATTTATTTTTTAACAAACTCATTTTTCGAGAAATTATAACCCCTTAAAAATGACGAGCTTTTGGCAAGAAATTTATATTGCAGCATGTTGAAGATTTGGCTCAAAGTCGTTTTGTAGCCAACGTAGTCTAAACCAGGTGCCCACTCAACGAGTATAGTACATTTCAGACATTCCGCTGACCTCATCTACTTACAAGATTTACACAGTTTTAAAAGTTCGCCAATGTCCAAGAACTGTCTGCTAAATTGGATCGCGAGAACTGTGACATTTTACATTATGACAGCTATTCATTTTTTAAAATTTAAACGTTGTCAAATAAAAAAAAGTAAAATAGGAAATCAAACTTTTTGTAAGTTTGTTTGTTTTGTGGTTTTACGGCTCAAAGACTACAATGGTCATGCTGCGCCGGGACCTACTGTTTTCCGAGGAATCCGAACCTCTTATGGCCTAGGGAACCAAACCCCGGACTACAGTGAGCAGTGCGATCTTTTTATGAGATCTCTGAGTAAGCGTTCTTTGTACACTGTTGGGAGTCGAACCCGGATTAACGGCGTACTAGGCGAACGCGTTACCACACTGCGCCACCGCAGGGCCCGCTTTTTGTAAGAATCTCGTCTTTATATGCGGTTGGTCGTTATAATAGGCGCTCGTTATAACCGATTTCCATTGCATCTTTATGGATGTGGGAGGGAAATTTCCCCAATTCCTGCCCCCCCCCCGTAGATC
Source organism: Dysdera silvatica (assembly GCA_006491805.2). NCBI lineage: Eukaryota > Metazoa > Arthropoda > Arachnida > Araneae > Dysderidae > Dysdera > Dysdera silvatica. Next base: position 19,246,494 of record QLNU02015270.1, read on the forward strand.
CGCCACTGGGTTCAAGACTCCAAGGCAATCACTGTCGCCAGGAGCGGCTTAAAGGAGGGGCAATCCGGGCGGCCCCGTTTGGATGAGGGCGTCAAACTGAAGTCAAGTTCAAATTTTTTTTAATTGACCCAACAGTAGAAAATCTCTCTAAGAAGAGACAAATTTAGAGGAAATTGTAGAGACATCTTTAGAAGAGAACCTTGCAGAGACTTTTGGCCACTTTTATAGAGTATATATGGCTACTGTGCATCTGAAAATCCCTGTTTTCGGCAAAGTGGGGGGGGGGCAAAAAGCAATCCATGACAGGCTGGCCGGGTTCAAAATCAACCCCGAGCCACCCCTGACTGTCGCGACCTAAAAATTGAAAATTAAACGGAATAAATTTTACTAATGAAGAAACAAAAACCTTCAAAGGGGCCTTTTGGAGTTTCCCAACCAAAATTCTTTCAACATTAAGCAGATGTTTCTAGGTTGGTGTTTACAATCATCTTCAAATAGTTCTTATCATCCAGAAGAAGTTGTAGATTTCATTTTTCGGTCTATTTTTAAAAAAGTTTCCCTTCCTTAACATTCAGTTTGCGAGGGTAATATCCCGGTTGCGGATGACTACTCACGATACGTTTTTGATGGCTTCCTACAAATCCCAAGGGTGCGTCCATGTGTTTGTAAATGCGAGATCACAGAAGGCTTATCTCAATTTTGACCTAAGTTGCCAAGGATGCACAGATAACATTGACAGACGCATGTTATACGTAGGAGAATTCCCCTGATAACAATATCAACTGGTTAGCCACATGTTCAAGTCAAGTATGTATTATAAAATTACAAAAGGCAGATGGTCACTTTTCAGACGCTGAGGAAATCCCGCTTCTCATTCCTTAATTAAGCTCAAGAGTACGATGGCAAGCAATAGAGGAAAGATGGGACGCCACTTCAATGTCTTCGGCGCTTTGTTTTTCATAATATTGATATACTTTAAAACTTGTTGCTGCTATAGTACAACAATGAAGATTTTTATGTGGGCTTCAAAAAGTGCCAAAGAGAGCGACAACAAAGTATCAAATAAGAAGACGAACTTCAGCTTTCGATATGCACGTATGTGAATGGCTTGTTTCTTGTTCATTAGCTCTAAAACACAAATATTTTTAAAGTTTTCAGACTTTTGATAACTGTCTCTCAAATTCCAGCAAGTAGTTAACCCTTTCCCATCTGAATTTATTGCGATACTATATTGTCACACATTTTTTTTAATTTTAAGCAAATATTATGGGCAGATTTAAATTTAATCATTACAATATACTTTCAAGTCATATCCACTGAATTAAAACCCACCATTTTACTAAAAATTTTAAATTATGTAAATTTTTTTCAGTGTATATAAAACTTCATAATAGTTTGCAAATTAAAATAAAGATGGATATCAATTTTATATATAAATTCGATCAATTTTAACCCAGAGAATTTTCAAAGTTATTTAAGGGTTCAATATGCTTTGATCCAAATGCCAAAAATTGTACAGTTAACTTGAATCGTGGTAAATTTTGACATACCTTTTCATCTATCTGTGTCAAAGCATACGCGTTATAAATGTTTTAATGCACTGGGGCGGTGTGTCCTCTCAAAGGGTGCATACCTTGGATTATTGAAGGACGCGAATTCCATCGAACATGAGGGCGCCCTGGCTAGGGGGCCCAATCCGCCCCTGTTAATGCAGTTTTCTCGGGATTATGATTTTACAGCTTCTTTATATTTAGCATGGCACTGATGATACTCATGAATCCTTAGAGATATAATTTAAATAATTAGGTTTAAAAGTAAAACAGATGTATATTTAAGATGCATTAAATATTAGTATGAACGTTATAGAGTGTTATATGTATAGGTTCCCAAACTATTTTTAGCGTGGAGCCCTTTTTTTGAAGCAGATGTCGCTATTGCAATGTTAGCCGCCACATGTAGTTGATCAATCGTCTGTTGTAATGGTAATGTTAACTGGCACATGCATTTTCTCTATTCTGTCAAACTACTCGTTCGTCCGTTATTTAGGTTATTTGTTGCAGTACTACTTGAAATAATATTGCAGAAGTATTACACCATCATCATTGTAATAACAGGACTAGTCTCTGGTTGTTGTGCTCTTACAAATACAGTATCTTCAAATGCGACTGATTCTGACGTTTATTAATCTTGATCTGTACTGAAAATTAAACAATATGTATACCATGTACACGTTGCGGTATTTAGAAAGGAGGACAAAACTGAATGCAACATATTCTTAAAGATAACACATAACCAATGGCGTACGTAGGGAGGTGTTGATGGGGTTTGTAACCCCCATTGAGATGAAATGTTGCATATTTAATATAGGAATATGTAAGTTGTAGCTCTGTAACCCCCCATTGAGCCTATAACCCCCCTTATGAACTTTCTCCGTATGTCTATGCACATAACTCAATATTAGCTCAGCATAACCGAAATTTCAACTCTAGTAACATTTCGAGCATTAAGAGAAGAGGTAGATAAAATATAAGCAGTTAGATAGATGTCGCACGTAGACAAAATTTTAAGGAGGAAGCTCATAACAGTTTTAAACAAATTCTGTACTTATACGACTACAGTCCAACGTGCGTGCATTTTCATTGACAGAGAACGGAAAACATCTACTTTTGCACTCTTACTTCTTTCTGTATTCTCATGCCCATGATCGTTAACTCACGGTTGTGTATTTCCCTCAATAGAAGTACTTGACTAACACATTGCACTTGTAGAAAATGTTTTTCTTCAAGTGCATACCGATAATTTTCTCTCCAGTATATTCATTTCTACAGTTGAACTCGTTTATAACGAACATTCAAAGACTGGGGAATTTCCTTCGTCATAGCTGTTATTCGCTTTAACCATTATTCGATGTACCATATACATTATACACGAAATCAAACTAACCTAACTCGTCGTTTATTCGTTATGGCTGTGGATTCTTTATATCCGTGTCCGTTGTAACAGAGTTATGCTGTATTTACCACAGATATTTGCATGCTAATGTCTTAGAGTGATCGTTGCAGTTGGTTGTGAATTCGGCAGAGTAACTATATCATTGACAATAACGTAGGACAAAGATTGACCAAGACTTACCATAACTAGCAAAATTACGTTAATAAACGTTCGTAATTAGATAAAAACACAGGATATGGGATTTTAGTCTGTTATGCTGGTGAAAGTTATTGGCATACCCTTAAAAACGTTATAAACTATGCGCGTTCCCTTGCTTTAACTAGGGTTCTGGGGGGGCTTACCCTCTCCTAGAAAACCGAAAATTACAAAAGACTGCTGTGTGCAAAGTACTGAGGGTGGGGGTTATAGGCCCTTCAAAGGAGGCTGGCTATGCCAATGATAAAGCGAGTTGTAAGATTTTTTTTTTTGCATTTCCGGTATTCTATATTTTGGTTCTTTGTGTTTTATGGTTCAAGGACAGCTCAGACTATGATACACTTGGGCCTACACAAGGATGCACATGCCTAAACCATCATTCACATGTGTATGTACAATGATGCACCATGCATAGACCATGATGCACCTGGGTTTTCCAAGGAACTCAATACTTTGTAGCCTACTAGAAAAAAATAAAACCATACATTATGAATCAATAATAGATAAAACTGTAAGTGTTAAATACCATTTGAATTCTAACTGATGTTTTCTGTCTGGCAGAAAAAAACGTTAGTGAAACAGGGCGCTGACTTTTCGACGATAAGGATGTTATTTATTGTTTGCAACAAAAATAAAAGCGTGGAATTTTCAGCTACTTTTCGCGAAAAGACAAAGAACATATAATTGCTAGGGACGCTTTTTTCCTCATTTATTGAAATATAAAACTCTTTTCCTCTTTACAGTCTATAGCTTTTTTACGCAGAGATATGAAAATCAAAAGGCGGAAGAAATGGACTTTGCGAAAATTTTATCTCATCTGAAAAATTGTGAAACCGCAGGTTGATTAAACAGAGAGCTTTTGAGGTTTTATCTCTAACGTCAAACAGTTTTTATTGCATTTTGGTTCCGCTATAAAATGGTTTAACCATGTATGCATTACAAAAAAGTTTTAACCTGCTCGTTCCGTTTTTTCTATCCGTAAATCAGAAAAAATAAATTGATCACATTTTTACCTACCATATTTACGGGCTTATAAATACCTCAATTAAATTTATAAACAATAATTGAAAATACTAAGTAAGAAAACTTAATCAAACAAAATAAAAAAAATTATATATATATACATATATTGCAAAAAAGGTAGAGAGTTATTTTACTTCCCGTGCTAGTGTGACACTATTGTGTGTATTATTTTCCTTGTATTATTTACTTTTCTCATGAATTATCTATCTATCTATCCGTCCGTCCGTCCATCCATCCATACCTCTCTCTCTCACTCTCTCCCTCTCTTCTCTCTCTCTATAGAGAGAGGGAGCAGGGAGCAGCAAAGGTCTGACCCCAGTTGCCCCTTTCCACCAGCTGAAAGCTTGATTTTAGAGCCAATAGATCAACTGCTAATGAAATGAAAGAATTGTCAGCCGTTTCCAGCTTAATAGCAATTATGAAAAAAGGAATTCTGAAAGAAGGGACCAACCTCATGTGGTTGTACACTTTGAATCGATATATTGTTGTTTCTTTCTGAATAGAAATCCTTGCTTTGTCTTTATAAAGAGCCCCGTTACTAGCATCGCTACTGCTATATTCTATTTCCCAAGCAAAGTATTTTTTTCACCCTGATGTATATAATAACTTCAGAATAAGTATTAGTACTTACTTACTTACTTACTTACTTACCCCTTACTTGCTTGCTTGCTTTACTTCCTTCTTCCTTCACTCCCTCCCTCCCTACCTGTTACTTACTTGCCCACATATCATCATCATCATCATATTCAACCATTATCTATCCACTGCTGGATGAAGGTCTCTCCAAATGCTTTCCACACAAGTCTATCCTGAGCAATTCGCTTCCACGTCACCCCAACCTGTTTTCTTATTTCATCCACCCATCTAGTTTGAGGACGTTTTCTAGGTCTTCGGTGGTCTCTTGGAATCCAGTTCAGAATTTCTGTTGTCCATCGTTGATCAGTTCTTCTTGCAATATGCCCAGCCCATCGCCATTTCAGCCCTTTTACTTTAACAATGATGTCCTCTACTCTAGTTTGCTCTCTCACCCAAGTGTTTCTTTTTCGATCTCTCCTAGTTATTCCAAGCATGCACCTCTCCATGCTCCTTTGCGTTGTCTGTAACTTTCGTATTGCTCCAACTGTTAGACTCCATGTCTCTGATCCATAAGAGAGGACTGGCAATACACACTGGTTGAAGACCTTTCTTTTTAGACACAAAGGCAATTTCCCCTTCAGGATAAAACTGTTTCTTCCAAATGCACTCCAGCCAAGTTTAATACGTCTGTTGAGTTCTTTCATAATGTTGCCATCCATTGAAATCAGCTGGCCAAGGTAAATATATGAATCAGCAATTTCTAGCTCAATGTTGTCAACTTGTATTTTTGTTTCCTCTACAAAATTATTGAACATGATCTTAGTTTTTTGTAGGTTCATCTTGAGTCCAACTTCTTTACTTCTAGTTGAGAGCTCCTGTACCATGTCTTGGAGTTCTAATGGGTTCGTTGAAAAAATAACAATGTCATCAGCAAACCGCAAATGATTTAAATATTCACCATTTATTTTTATTCCCTTGTTATTCCAATTTATCTGCTGAAAAATCATCTAAAATGAATAAAAGTCTTATTGTTATATATAAACGTAAATAAACAGATATAGATATTCTGTTTAGTTGTAGGTTCCAGTTTTTCGATAATTTAAATAGATCAAAGTGAATAGTAAAACATTTCAGATATCGCAAGAACAAACCTTATTACTAGGTATTCTTTTTTTTTTCAAGCTTTACAAGTTTATAAGAAAATATGAATTGATGCTAAATTTATTAATAATTTTGATTCTAAGCAACAACAAATATTATTTAGTAAAAGAAAACACAAATAGAAGTTCTTTGTTCCTGTTTCTTTTGTTCCGCCAGAAATTAAATGCGTACAATTTTTAACTAATTTTGACGCTCCACAACTCTGGACCCACTTAAGTTTCAGTCATCAAATTTATATGCTATATTTTAATTATAAAGTAGTTTATTTTGTAATAATTTCACAATTTTTGCACTCAGTTTCTTTGGGGATATTCTGTGTTGAAAATCACAACTTATCGGCTTAACGCAGTGTTTGACACTCTATGAAAAGAAGGAAAAGCGTCTCAGGTTTAAAACTCCCACAGCGAATAGTTATATAAGGAACCTGTGAAGGAAAAAAAATATTAAAGGTGAGTCTTATATTCTTCATCGAAATTACAGTGCTGAAAATATGAAATGTTGAATTCGCAATGTTGAATTACGACGCAACAAAAGCGTGTTGAAAAAGAAAGGTTACCCGACTAAATTTATCGCTCGTAACCAATGTGGTGTTAGTGGTGGAAACAGGAATGTACAGGATGAGACTAGGAAGACATCAGTGGTTTTGCCATATGTGGCGGGTGTCTCAGAAAAGCTATCTCGAATTCTCAGTTGTGTGACTGTTAAGACCTACTACAAACCTGTCTACACCCTGCGTGATCT
>QLNU02015270.1:19256475-19271347 GCA_006491805.2 Dysdera silvatica
TGTCGCGACGTTTCGAGAACTGTTTTTTTTTATGAAGTGAATTGTCCAGAAAGTGAGAATGTTCTGATCGTCCTTTGTGGGGGTTTTCCAAAGAGGGTGAATTGCTTCCCAAACAAAACATTTTATTAAAAAAACAAGCAAATGGAAAAAAAATCGCCTAAGGTCGATATTTAAATTTAGCGGGTTTCAATTAACATTAATTCGCAACTCTCTAATCCGCAACTCTCTAATTCGAAACTGTCTAATTCGAAACTGTCTAATCCGCAACTCTCTAATCAGCAACGCGCTAATTTGCAACTCTCTAATCCGCAACTCTCTAATCCGCAAATTTCTAATTCGCAACTCTCTAATCCGCAACTCTCTAATTCTCAAGTAACTCGGTAGATTTTTTTTTTCTTCGGTAGATTTGTAACGTTAACAATAGCCATCATTATTGCATTTACGGAAGACCTTTGCCTTGTCCTTTTCATTGCGTATAGACAGGCAGACAGGAAAGCCAAAAGCAATAGCGGGTTCAATATCTATTGAAATGCACTAAACACTAAAAAAAAAACATACATATAGCAAAGTTATCAGTGTGAGATGGGCCTGAATTTTCTGGTCGTCTATCTATGAACACTAGGCTTGTATACAGGATTTCAAATAGTGGGGGGGGGGAATGGGTTTGATGAAAATAATTTCTCTTATAAGACAATTCATTTTTCAACTAACAACATTGTTCAAATGGTGGAAATTAATCGCCTCTTTCCCCGAAGCACATAGACTTGAACCTATAATTTTTTAAAAAAATATTTTTTGCACTGCAAAGTCTTTTATCATCAATATATGTTCCACAAGCATATTTGATAACATAGTTCATGCTTAAAATAAGATCAAGACTTCGAAATAGCAATTTACTTTTCCTCGAACGCACAATAATTTATCTTCCCTCCAAAACACTCTTAGTATATAGCTCTATTTCCAACCTTCTAAATTAATTTAAGCTCTGGAAATTTCAATAATTCGGACTTTTTATTGATTTATCGATAAATCATCAATAGCTTTATCAACTAAGCTTTGGAACTGCCTTACGAATTTCTTTATTCATTATGTGCATACCTATTTATTCATTATGCTCATACCTATTTATTCATTATATGCATACCTATTTATTCATTATGCGCATACCTATTTATTCATTATGTGCATACCTATTTATTCATTATGTGCATACCTATTTATTCATTATGTGCATACCTATTTATTCATTATGTGCATACCTATTTATTCATTATGTGCATACCTATTTATTCATTATGTACATACCTATTTATTCATTCATTATGTGCATACCTATTTATTCATTCATTATGTGCATACCTATTTATTCATTCATTATGTGCATACCTATTTACTCATTATGTGCATACCTATATGAAATACTATTTGAAATATACCTTCTACATTAATGTACGTGCTTATTTCAGCTATCGAGTTTACTGCATTTTGGGCGATGGAGAGTCTGCGGAAGGTTCTGTGTGGGAAGCTCTGTCATTCGCTTCGCACTATAAATTGGATAACTTGGTGGCAATATTTGATATCAACAGGTTGGGCCAAAGCGATCCAACGCCTCTTCAGCACGAGTTAGATGCGTATAAATCACGTTTAGAAGCTTTTGGGTAAAGTCTAGAAATATGCTTTGACCCCTATAGACTAATTTGTTTGTCTTCCATATCTTTATAACAGCTGTTTCGCCGTTTTTAAAAATAGGTGGCATACGCACGTCGTCGATGGTCATAATATATCTGAGTTATGCAAGAAATTGGAAGATGCAAAACACGTCAAAGAGAAACCAACTGCCATTTTAGCAAAAACTTACAAAGGCAAAAGGTTTCCTGGTAAGTTAACAACAATTGTAATTATATATAGTAATAAATATTAAATCTAAAATTAAATTATTAGTAAGTATATTGCTTTAGTTTTGCCTCTTAATTACGTGAAATTCTTTTTAGAAACTGGGAAGCAAAGTGTGGGTTGATATAAATATACAGTGAAACCCGGTAAAGTGACCGCCTTTGTAAAATGACCACCGGAATAAAATGACAACTTTTTATGAGAGAACTGGTAAGGACTTAGTCGTATATAGTGACCACCTGTCTATGATGAGCACCGCAGTCCTATCCCAAAGGTGGTCACTTTAGAAAGGTTTTACTGTAATTACACAAAACCTATCGAAATTAAACGAAATGGTAGGCTGTTAACGACATCGTTTTGACAGTGCACATCTGTTATTCTTAAAATAAAATTAATCTGTTTTATTTCTACCACTATATTCACCAATTTCACCACCACTATTATTTTATTCACCATTATCATCACCACATTTTCACCATTATCATCACAACATATTCACCATTATCATCACTACATTTTCACCATTATCATCATAACATATTCACCATTATCATTACTACATTTTCACCATCATTGTCACTAGGTTTTCACCATCATCACAACATATTCACCATTATTATCAATACATTTTCACTGTCATCATCATCACTACATTTTCACCATTATCATCACTAAAGTTTCACCATCATCATCACTACATTTTCACCCTTGTCAGCACTGCATTTTCACTATTATCATTACTACATTTTCACCTTTATCCCTACTATAGCTATACGCTATCCCTTACTGTGACAATTATTTATACAATTTTCTAACTACGACAGGATTTGCGTATTTTTTAATTTCTATTCTCTACAGCATTTTATTTATCTGTAATTAGATTTTATCAAATTTTTGTTCTTTACTTTCTTCTTTTAATATTCTTTTAATCTCCTTTATTCCCCTCTCTTAATTTCTACGGAGACATAGGGCCTTTACAAAAGGTCACCATTTGCCTCGAATTTCTATAAGTCTCCAGAGATCTCCCCCATATTTGTATGTGTTTTGTCCTCTTCTGTGAGTACGTCCCCACAGTTCTCCTCTATGCGTTCCTTGTTTGACCTCTCTTTTTTCATTATTGAGAGTTGCAGTCCATAAACTTTTTTCATTTTCTTCTTGAGCATATGTCCAAGCTAGATGTATTTTCTTCGTTTAATTATTTTTGCCGCAGGTTTTTGGTGTAGCAAGTGTTTCATAATTTTACATTATTTATTTCACATGTTTTCATTATTAATTTCGATGATAAATGCTCCTTATTTCATCATATTTGTTTATTCACTCGTTATAATCATCTTCCTTCTTTATTTACGTTTGTAACAGATGATAATTGACGCTCGAGAAAAGAGCTCCGCGTGATCCATAATAAGAGAGAAAATAGAAAACAGTTGAACAGAATTAAGACAAGATGGATGTATAATAGTTTTGTTTCCTTGTGTTTCTCGGAGCTGAGAATAGAGATCATTGTTTTTAAGATAACGCCTCAACCTGTGTGGTGGAGTGTGCGCGTTATAAATTGGCGCCCAACTTACGGCTCGAACAACACGACGCAATAACTGTGTTTAACTGTTTAACCTTTGAGTATTGAACTGACGGGAGGGTTAGTGGGTAATTGTTACTAGGTGGGGTGTGAAGATAGTGGGATGCAGGGAAGGGAGAGGTTTCTGCGGTTTACCATTACCAAGATGGCTGTCAAGCTGTTCCACTGCTTTTACTCCACCTTCTCTTCCCCACTTGATTCCCGCGTTCTCCGGACGACGGCGACCAGCTTGTTTTTAAGGAATTGACTACTTTTTAACATAATAAAAAGTATTAACACACATACATACAAAAATGTTTAATTATGTTTAACAATGTACAGTCAAATCCCGCTTTAACGAACCCGGCTTGTAACGAATTTTTTAATCCCGTCCAATTTCCTCTACCTATAACGCTATTTTATACGGATATAGCGAACCTCCAGACGTATTAAAATAAAATACAATGAACTTTATCAATGTCTGCGACTGAAAAAAAATTCGGGGTGGGGGGGCTCATAGGCAGAAAATTCATAAGGGAGTTATAGGCTCAATGGGGGAGGGGTTACAGAGCTACAACTCACATATTCCTATGTTAAATATACAAAATTTCATTGCAATGGGGGGTTACAACCCCCAAAACACCCCCTGAGGGGGCGGAGAAATAATTTGCTAGATTATTATGGCAGAAATAAATACCTTTACGTTATTGCACCTGTTCTTTTTTTTATCTATCAATTTGAAGTGATTAACCGCCATGGTTGGCTCTGTAATTGGCTTATCTGCGGCCAAGGTTGGCGACGTAATTGGTTTTCGAAGACCGAAGGTTAACTGTGTTTAACTGATTAACCGCCAAGGTTAATTGAGATTTTTATAAATAGTCCAGATTAGTTGATGTACGAAATCACTTTGAAGAATGACATTTTTGGTCAAATTGAGAAAAGTGGAGTTGAAAACTCTGGCAGAAGAGCTAGGAGAAGAAGTGGTTGACAATATGAAGGTAATTGACCTGAAGGAACTGATTCTGACGTGTCAGGCATATAAGGATGACGACGAATTTTTTACAAATTCGTCGTCGTTTTTTACAAATTCGTATTGTCAAGCTCTCCTAGAGAACATGACAGAAGAGAAAGTAGAAGCGCAGAAACAGGAGTTTGAAATTGAAAAGATGAGGTTTCAGCTGGAAAATCAGAAGGCAACGTCGGCCTCTGTTACCCAGCAGGTAAGCTCTCAAGCGAATGTCGACGTTAAGAATATTTTACCACATTTCAACAGTGAAACAGATGATATGAATTTATTTTTAACATTATTTCAACGACAAATGGACATACTAAAGATCCCAGAAGAGATGTGGGTAATGCATCTATTAAGCTCCGTACCGACGGATATTGCTCAGATGACTGCTAGAAAACCAGAAGAAAAGTTTCAAGATTTCGCTTACATACGTAGCGTCCTGCTCCAGAGATTCAAGTTAATGGCCGAAAGGTTTCGTAGGTTATTTGTTTTACACAGTAAGAGCTCTAACAAAAAAAAAAGAAGAACGACCTGTATTAAGATGTTATGGATGTGGAAACCTGGGAGTCATTAAAGCTAAGTGTCCTATCTGTACTACGAGAAAAAGTGACGTTGCCACAAATAATGTACAACCATTTACGGTACTCACCAAAGACCCTCTAATTACTCTAGTAGACATAACTTTCTGTGGAATAAAGGGAAGAGTATGTGCGGATACGTGATCGTCACATTCCATTGCTGGTGAGAAGATGTATAAGGTGTTCAAAAAGAAAAGACTGCCGTTTCAACAGACAAGGTTGATGATAAAACTGACTGATGGTAAACAATCCCTTGTTGATTGCTACACAACCCGAGTGATGGTGGGAATTGGAGAAAAACACCTACGGACAAAGCTCATTATGTTCCCTAAAGCTATTGGAAATAGAACTCTCCTTGGAATGGACTTCTTACAATCTGTAGATATGGTCCTCGACATGAAGAAAAGGTCTTGATTTTTTGATAATAACCCAAATCATAAGTATTCATTTGGAAAAGATTTTGTTTTCCCGTAGCGTCATGCATCATGACGATAGAAGAAGGGTAGCCGACGCATGCCATGTATATAAAAGTGAAGAAGAAAAAGAAGTGAACGTTCCGCTTGACAACAAACCAACACTGATCAACGCCTACCATGTGCGCAAAAGTAAAGAAGAAGTACTGAGCTCCCCGCTCTAAAGCTTGCTTATAGATAACCAACCAATTTTGACCAACACGTGCGAATTGCGTGAAAACGAAGGAGAATTGAGCTCCCCGCTCAAAAGGTTGCTCATGGATAAACAACCGATCGTTATTAACGCGTGCCAATTGTGTGAAAATGAGGGGAAAAAAATTGACTGTAAGTCAAAGAAGGGAGGTTGACGCATTCTTTGGGAAGTATAAGGATATCTTCGAGCCAGGAGGAGGAGGGGCTACTATGGTGCTGGAGCATCGCATTGGCACCGTGAATCATTCTCCTGTTTCTGTGCCACCGTACAGAGTGTCGCCGGCTCGAAGAGATGTACGCTACGTCATCTTATCACAGCATTCACCAACCTCGTACGAAGTCGCCGATCTAAAAGATCCTCAAGTGTCCATTGGAGTGAGTCACTCGTCTGCATTTACACATTACGGTCATAACGCTCTATGTAAATGTGGACGACCACGAAAACTTTCTTGCGCTGTTTCCTTGCGAAGACATCGGTGGAACCAGAGGGGGAGTATGTAACAGATGATAATTGACGCGCGAGAAAAGAGATCCGCGTGTTCCATAAATGAGAGAGAAAATAGAAAACAGTTGAACAGAATTAAGACAAGATGGATGTATAATAGTTTCGTTTCCTTGTGTTTCTCGGAGCTGAGAATAAAGATTATTGTTTTTAAGATAATGCCTCAATCTGGAGTGTGCTAGTTATACGTTGTAATTTGCTTAAAGTCATTTTCCGATTGGAAATATTCATAGAATTTGCATTCCAACAGGGAGAGCAAAGCAGTGCTAATAAAATACCAACAATAGAGTGTTTGACCAACGAGTTCTTTAATTTTTGGTATGCTATCATATCGATATATATAACTGGTTAGCGTTTCTATAGATATCAAAAGGTTATAAGAGAAAGAAAAACATGTGTTGTTTAATTGCAAATAAATCTTCAATCGAAGTCCTCTTCAAAAAAAGCAAATATTAGATGATGAATAAATGACTCGCAAAGAAAGGAAATCATTTATCGTTACCTGATGTGACACGATTCCACAATATCTTGATTGCCAGTCAAGTACTTTTTACCATTAAGCTACAGGTGTCAGACATTTTTTCCCTTGCGGAAAAACATAAAGCAAATACTATTTTATTTTGTATTCGTTCACAAAATGGCGACTAAATGGAAGATAACCGCAAGAGACAAATTTAACGCAAAATATGGTGCTAGGATATCAAGGAAGTTCACATGAAACCAAAGTAAGTGAAGGTCTTTTGTGAAGACGCCAACGAGCGTTAAAGTAGGAAAGGAGTGGAGGACAACATGACGCAATTTACTATTTTCAAACATTTAAATAAATTCATTTTTTTAGACGTATTTTTCAGGAAGTCGATTAGCATGTTTTCTTTAAGAAAGTTTCATCCACATAACGAAACGTTATTTCCTTGAATAGTAATTTTTTTCTTGACGTCACTGCAGAACTGGTTTCTAGACACCTGGGTACGCCAACTTTAAACGGGTTATTTTACTTTGAAAATTACGCAGTTTATGCATAAACACTATTATGTAATCATTACATACCCTCTAAAAACCATTTTTGTGTATTTTTAACTCTGAAAATATGGAACTTTTATAGACAATTACATTAGAGCTGGAGCTATCTGTCTCTAGAATAACAATTATTGCTTTGATTTCATATATTCTAAAATAGCTAAAACAAAATAGCTGAGGTATGAAGCCATTTTCAATCTTTTTACAGTGTTATAAATCAAATAAATTTAATCAAATAAAATCACTAATAAATCAGCTGTAAAGTACTTTATTTTAAATGTGACTGTAAAACTATTTCTAAAGTAAAATGCAAGGCAGAATCAAGTAGATCAAATTTTTAAAACGATAGGGGGTTGAGCACCACCTTCTCCACATGGGCGTTCATGGCGTGCACATAATTTATCTTGGTATAGAACAACCAAATGAAATTCCACCATTTTAGGCTGAGATTCAATCCCAATCTCTTTCATTATATAGATCCCACTTGCTTGTAAATACACTACGGAAATATGTAAACAAAGAATAACATATTTTCCGATTTAATGAATACTGAAAGAAATATATCTATTTATTTAAAACAATATATATATATATCAGATTTATTTATACAGGATATAATATTTGATTAAAATTACAAAAGCCAGAATTTGGATATAAAGAAATAAAATTTGTAACGTATTTCTCTTCTGAAGTAGCCTTTGATCATTGTATTTTTAAATTCCATTCCTTTCACGTGCTTTGATTTCATCAGCTTGGAGTCTTACTCCACAGTATTTACAGAATTCTTTTGTGCTGCAGTACCTACAGCACCCCTTCGCAAAGAAATTTGAAAATGGAGGTGCTGCACTTTTCTTTTCTCTCAGCTTTCGAAGTTTTGCTTCTGCTTGCTTTCTTATCCGATCTTCACAGTGAATGCATTGTTTATACATTTCGTCATTGACCCGACTATTCATTTTTGTCTGCTACAAATAAAAGACCCTGTATTTAAATAAATTTATCTGAAAATAAATGTGTTTAAACGTTCAATTTGTGCATGTGCATAAGCATGCTTAAACTAAATACTTACGTATATTACAAATATTTTATAAAGATGTAAAATTTCTTTATTGTAAATATGTTTAGGAAATGTATATAATATTAATTGAAAACTCAGATATATTTTTATATTTTTAAGTGCTTAAGAAAAAATAATAGTCCATATACCCCGAGATTTAAAATGCCTTTAAATTTTTAGTTCAGTGACTAAAACATCAAAATAAAAACCTCAACAACCAACAGCACATGTACGAAACCAAAGGGTCGCATGTGGCTCGCGGGCCGCAGTTTGCCGACCCCTACTCTATCTAGTCCAATCCGAAAAACGTGGGTCTCTATACTTATCTACCTTAAAATAATTAATTGTACCATCATTAATACGATATAATGTAATATGACGAACCTTACCTTTTTAAATAAATAAAGAGAGATAAAAAACGCGATATCTTTACTTCCAAAGTGGAAATACGAAAAATTTGCAAATATTGAATAAGCTAAACCAAAAAGTATATTTAAATCTTGCAGTGTCGTTGGAATACTTCAGTTAGTAGATCTATTTGGGGGTAACACTGATTTCAAAACTTATCAGTCAGCTTTTGAATGCAACAATACGATATCTTGCATCGGTGTTGTAAATGTGTTCAATGTTTTGTCTTCTATTATTGTTAACAAACAGTTATTTCGACACTGTCGTAAAGGCACATTTTCCTAGATGAACATATATTGCGGCTCAACGATGTAAACATCGAAAACTAACTCAAACGATAGAAATCCGATGGAAGTGTTTTCGTAGAACGTGCAAAACGCTTCCGTTGGTTTTTATTGGCCGAGTTTAATCTCGGCGTTTTATATTGTTGCGCCGCTTTTACCATGTTTGGCGCAGTATAGCCCAGATGCTCTTGCGCCATAAAAAATCCAAACAAACAAACAATTATTGCGACGCAAAATATGCGTGTCTTAAGGTTTAAATTAAAATTTAAAGTTTAAGTTTAAATATAAATTAAAATAAGGTTTCATTTGTTTTTAAACCTTACGCCAGTATCGAAATAATTGTTTATTATGGAATCTGCTCGTGAAACTCTGTATTGCTTGGTTATTATTGTTATATGTGCATTTATATTTAGGTAAATAACAATACATAGTCATAACTGTTTACTGGAGATAAAATATCCGTCATTGAGTATTTATTATAATACATATTTCTTAAATTTAAAAAAAAAATACCCGATAAAAACCGAGCTTAATAACATATTTGTGCAATTCTGTAAATTTCACTCTACTTTCTTACCCCCTACTTTTTTCTACATAACTTACCTTCTACTTTCTTCCACATCTTACCCTCTACTGTCTTCCACTTAACTTGTAAGTAAAGAGGCTGCTAGTAACTGAGTATTCTTACTTTCCCTTATCAATAAGAAGGCTTATATCTTAGAATAATAGAACGAATTTTCAATGCGTCAGTTTTTATCCTGACAGTTTTTATGTATACCAACAGGGTTAGAACCAATGACTCAATATGATCAATAGACTATGAATCTAAAACCTATCTATAGTCTCTGAATCTATAACCTATCTATAGTCTATGAATCTATAACCTATCTATAGTCTATGAATCTATAACCTATCTATAGTCTATGAATCTATAACCTGTCTATAGTCTATGAATCTATAACTTGTCTAGAGTCTATGAATCTATAACCTATCTATAGTCTATGACTCTATAATTTATCTATAGTCTGTGAATCTAATACCAATGAATCAGTAGCCTTTCATGTCTCAACAGTTTGCAGTTCGGCACTCTGTGAAAACAGCTTCTTTTGTACCTATTAACATACACGAAAATCCCTAAATTTTATTCAATTATAGAAGCTTCAAAGCTTAGATGAAAACCGATTTTAACTGACAAGAGGAACCTACAGTGAGTGCCCCGCCGATTTTGGCGATTTTTTTTAAATGAAAGTATAGCCAAAATAAGGAAATACGTATCTCGATATTCGTGCCAATGCGGCTTATTTCCAGAGACATGGATTTTTAAAGATTTTGCATCCGATATATGAGCTTAAAATACGACATCCTTTGCAAGCCAATCGGTAGCCTAGTTGGTAAGTTACCGGCCTAGCGCTTCGTGTTTTTGCGTTCGATGCCCGCGGAAATCGGTCTTTTTTTTTTTAATATGTATGCTTTTTACATATTTCTTTATGTATTTTTATTAGTAAAAATACTTTGCTTACAATCGGATTTTGTTCATAAACTTACTTTAATAAAATTCATATTTATGTAATTAAGTTAATTGTATGCTTATTGGCAGTGATAATTTCTACTCGAATTTTAATTGTTGATTATTAAAAAGTTGAAAAGTAGAAAAAGTTTTGGTGTAGCCATCCAGCCTGTTATGTAGTTAAGTAGATCCAGCACACTTTAATAATGTTTTTACAAATGACGACGGCACCTCTTCTTCTACTGTTGAAGTAATTCCACCTCATTGTACCCCATACTGTCAACCTCGTGATGTGTACTTCTTCCGTCAAGTAAAAAATTTCATTAAAAGGTTACAAAATTGTGTTGAAATCTTACAAGAAAATAGTCATTTAAACACGCGAGCAGATAGATGCTCTGAAGATCCATTCACTTATTCACAATCAACTTTCGGCGCCAACTTTTAAGAATACATTACAGTACTCTTGGTTCGTTGCAAAGTTAACAAACGAAAGAAGCGTTTCTGAAAATGTAGATCGTATTCGAACAACTGATTTTCTTTTTAGAAAATAATTTTTCTTTTTTCTTTTTTTGGAAAACAATTCCAGATGATATTAGACAAAGAAAATCAGTTGTTCGAATAATTCATTTATAAAATGCTCACGTTGTAGATTTTTTTATGTTTTTATTGTTTTTATGATAATTATCATCCAAAATTGTGTACCAGTAGACAATTCCGACACCTCCGATAGTGATACACAAAAAATATGTTCACGTCAGTCAGTTTTAAAATAAAATTGATTGAATAGTTTAATAGCGACACACTGCACTAATCAATAGGAATAAAAGCAACACAATTTTAGTGGTGCAGTTAGATAACATTATCAATACGATAATACTGCTGATAGCTATTTCGATAGCGTTAACCAGCTACCGTCGTCAGAGCGAATGGCGGCTTCTGTTTATGTCCGTGCTGTTGGTCGGTGTTGCCATCACGTCGGTTGGAAACTTGATTGGGCGGAGGAGTAAAGCGTATTTGTGGAGACGTCTTCAGCCGTGAGACCCAAAAGGTTTTTCCAAGTGGATGATATAGAGTTACTAAGGAGTTGATCATTAACTGAAACGTTGATGTTTGCTAGAATGTGAAATACCTCAAAGAAACTGAGATCAATTGTTGAGTTGACTTTTTTATTAATACGTGCATTGGAGAATAGAAACTGATGTCCGAATTCCCATGAATGTTTTGCCAGAGCCGATTTATGAAATTCTTGCTTTCTTACATAAGATTCGTGTTATTTTAATCTGTGGCGCAGTGCTATTCGTGTTTGGCCAATATAAATTTGGCCACACTGGCACGGAATGGAATATATGCCGCAGCTGTCAGAATCCGGGATGGTGTCTTTAAAATGAGAAAAGCCAATTTTGTTGATTGGAGTGAAGGTAACGCGAAAGTTGAATTTGTGCAAGGCAGCAGCAATTTTGGTAGAAATTTTTGGAACATAAGGAATGCAGACAATGTCCCTAGGAGCTGAAGAATCACTGGAGAGAGAAGAGGCCGGTTTAGGTTTAGTGAGTTCTTTAAAAATATGATCAATAATTGTTGGATTGTAGCCACGGTATGAGGCAATTTGTCGAATGTAGCTGATTTCCTTAGTCAATGCGTAGAAGAGAATTTGATAGCAGAGAAAACTCTTCCAATTTCATTGAAAAATTAAAGCTACTCGATCCTAATTCCTTCAAAATGGTCTCGTTTGATGTGAAGAGTTTATTTACAAACGTACCCATCCAAAGCTCACTTGATTCACTTACTCGGAGATTGAAGGAGTTCCATTATACAGATCATGAAATTAACGAACTGATTCTCCTTACCAAACTATGTATCAACCAAACTTGTTTCTTGTTTGAAAATAACTTATACAAACAAACCAGTGGTCTTGCAATGGGAAATCCACTTTCGCCAATCCTATGTGATATATTCATGCACTATATAGAAGATAAAATACTGTCGCTCATCCCATTCAAATTCTGGATAAGATATGTGGATGATACTTTCACTCTAATTTCTAGCAATATGAATCCTTCACAGATCATCAACCTCCTAAACACCATTGATCTTAACATCCAATTTACTTTCGAAGAAGAAAAGGACTGTACACTGCCTTTCCTCGACGTTTTAGTTCATAGAACACCTACTAGCGTCCAAACCAGTGTCTACCGAAAACCCAATTCAGTTAGTCTTCTTCCTCACGCTCTATCGGCTCATCCACAAAGCCAGAAAATGAGCTCGTTTTATTGGTTGGTGTCTCGTGCCATCAAATTCTCGTCTACAAGTGACGCATTGACTAAGAAAATCAGCTACATTCGAAAAATTGCCTCATACCGTGGTTACAATCCAACAATTATTGATCACATTTTTAAGAAACTCACTAAACCTAAACCGGCCTCTTCTCAGTGATTCTTCAGCTCCTACGAACATTGTCTGAATTCCTTATGTTCCGAAAATTTCTACTAGGATCGCTGCTGTCCTGCACAAATTCAACTTTCGCGTTACCTTCACTCCGATCAACAAAATAGGCTTTTCTCATCTTAAGGATAACATCCCGGATTCTGACAGCTGGGGCATATATTCCATTCCATGTCAGTGTGGCCAAATTTATATCAGTCAAACACGTAGATCACTGCGCCTAAGACTAAAATAACACGAGGTTTACGTCAAAAAGCAAGAATTCCATAAATCGGCTCTGGCAAAACACCCGTGGGAATTCGGACATCAATTTCTATTCTCCAAGGCACATATTATTAAAACGTCAACTCAACACTCGATCTCAGTTTCTTCGAAGCATTTCATATCCTATCAAACATCAATGTTACAGTTAATGATCAACTCCCAAGTAACTCTATATCATTCACTTGGAAAAACCTTTTGGGTCTCACGGCTGAAGACGTCTCCACAAATACGCTTTACTCCTCCGCCTAATCAAGTTTCCAACCGACGTGATGGCAATACCGACCAACAGCACGGACATAAACAGAAGCCGCCATTTTCGCTCTGACGACGGTAGCTGGTTAACGCTATCCAGAAATAACTATCAACAGTATTATCGTATTGATAATATTTATCTAACTGCACCACACCTAAAATTGTGTTGCTTTATTTCTATTGATTAGTGCAGTGTGTCGCTATTAAACTATTTATTTATTGATTAAGTGTCATTCAATTTTAAACAGGAGGCATATTTTGTTACGGACAATCAATTCATAACATAGATACATACACTATGATGCAGCTTTATGTTTTACACATTTTTTATCACTTTCATAATTAACTGCTATAAATATGAAACACCTTTTCTTTGTATTAATTATACATTTCATTAACCTTTTTAAGACTTTACGCTAGTTAAACACAGTTTCAACAAAACTTGTCTTGTGGTGTACGAAAAATTTTCATACAGTATTTTTCACAGATTTCTTTCATCACCTTGGCATCATAACGCACCCTCATATGCACAGTTATTATTTCCTTTTAATGTAAGTAAAATTTAACACTCATATTATCAATATTGCGCATGCTTATAGCATTCCTTTACATCAGTTGCTGGGACAACGTTCATAAATATTGATTTCTTCTTTACACTACCAATAGTTTTTATTTACAGACATTCCTAATGTACGGAAACTTCAATGGAGGGGCAAAATTTTATAATTTACAAATTTCCAACTATTGAAAAAAAATTCCGTTTTGCGAATAGCCAATAAATAATAAGGGATATTTCTTATGCATCAACAGATCTTTCTGTTTTGCCTAATCATTACTCTACTTGACCTTCATGCGGAGCGGTTTGGTTGCTAGAATGTAAATCAGTGTTTAAACAAGGAAAATCCGTTTACGCAGGAAAACTTTTCCTTACGAACGTCATTCCACTTTATGAAGAACTTTCGAGACCTTCACTATTCGAAAATTTCATACAAAGTTTCTAACAAGATTCTGTCACGTAAGTAACACAGAAGATTACGCTGGTTTGAAATTCTTCTTCCGTTAAAATATACATAGGTATGTATACTATTCGTTTTGTACATAGTATTGATCTTTTCGTTGCTAATTCATGCTCATTACATTTACAGTTGCAACTAGTGTACAAAAATATTTAGGATGTGTACAAAATTTTCTCTCAATATCGTAGTTCTAAATAGCGACTAATCCTATTTGATGTATTTTGTCCATTCTTGGAAAGCGTTAATAGGAGAGTTAGCTGCATGTATCTGCGCATCAATTGTTGCCCCGGATAACCGGATAATAGAAAATATCTGGCTTAATCGAAAAACGGTTCTCTGTAGCTCTCAGTATTCATTTAAGTAAAAGAGACTGTAGCTGAAACAATTGCTCACAGACGTTTCGTCCCAGTATGAAAGCTGTCT